>CM053029.1:319772537-320215037 GCA_028564925.1 Lithobates sylvaticus | reverse complement strand
GTCCTGTGGGATCCATGCCTGGTTCATTTTAATGAAAGTGAGCTTGTCCACATTGGCTCTGGACAGAAGGCTGCGCTTGTCTGTGATAACGCCCCCTGCTCTGCTAAATACAAGTTCAGATAATACACTGGCTGCAGGGCAGGCCAGCACCTTCAAGGCATAAAGGGCAAGCTCAGGCCATGTGCCCAATTTGGAGACCCAGAAGTTGAAGGGGGCAGACCCGTCATTCAGTACGTGTAGGCGTGTGCACACATACTGCTCCACCATGTTGGTGAAATGCTGCCTCCTGTTAAGACGTTCTATCTCAGCTGGTGGTGCTGGTTGTTGTGGCAATCTGACAAAGCTTTTCGACATTTCGACCATGCAAACCCTGCCTTCTGAGGTGCTGGCGGTGCCCTGACTGCATTGGCGACCTCTTCCTCCTCCTCTGCCTTTGCCTTGTGCTTCCACCGTGCCCCCGCTGTCAGGTGGGAATGCCACCAGCAGCGCTTGTACTCGTGCATCTTACGATCACGCTCCAGTGAGGTAATTAAGGACGGTACATTGTCCTTGTAACGGGGATCCAGCAGGGTGGCCACCCAGTAATCAGCACCAGTTAGAATGTGGGCAACTCGGCGGTCGTTGCGGAGCCACTGCAGCATGTAATCGCTCATGTGTGCCAGGCTGCCCAGAGGCAAGGAAAAGCTGTCCTCTGTGGGAGGTGTATCGTCTGTGTCCTCTGTATCCCCCAGCCACGCACCAGTGATGGCCATGAGCTGGTCTGGGTGCGACCCTGCTGTGAACATGGTTCCTCCTCCTCCATCTCCTCCTCCTCATCCTCCACCTCATCATCCTCCAGAACTGTGCCCTTGCTGGACCATTCTGTACCTGGCATTTGTTGGTGCAGGAACCCACCCTCGTAGCCACTTGTGAATGACTGCCCTGAAAGCCTTGTAAATGACCCCTCTTCCTCCTCCTCCTCCTCCTGTGCCACATCCTCTTCCATCATCGCCCGAAGCATTTTTTTTTCAAGGAGGCATAGAACTGGGATAGTAATGCTAGTAACAGCGTCATCGGCACTGTCCATGTTGGTGGAGTACTCGAAACAGCGCAACAAGGCACACAGGTCTCGCATGGAGGCCCAGTTATCGTGGTAAAGTGATGCTGTTCCACAGAGCGACTCACGCGTGCGTGCTGCAGCTGAAACTCCACTATCGCCTGCTGCTGCTCACACAGTCTGGCCAGCATGTGCAAGGTGGAGTTTGGAGAACGTTTATGCTTCGCTTCAGGCTCTGATTGCACAGCGTGCAAACCACTCGTGTCTTGTCATCAGCACATTGTCTGAAGAACTGCCACGCTAGGGAACTCCTTGGACCTGGCTTTGGTGTGCTCGGTCCCTTGCTGCGTTGGGCAGTAGCAGGCGTACTGTCTAGGGGACGGACGCTCCGCTTTTGCACCCTGCTCCCTCTTCTGCTGTGCTGGTGGCTCTGTGTGACCACTGCCTCTTCCTCCGAACTACACTGGTCACCTGCATGGCGTTAATTCCATGTGGGGTCGAGGACCTCATCGTCCTCCACATCATCTTCCACCCAGTCTTCATCCCTGCCCTCCTTGTCGGTCTGCACAATTGCAAAAGCAGCAGCAGTTGGCACCTGTGTTTCGTCATCATCCGAGATGTGCTGCGATGGTCCTCCCATGTACTCATCTTGAAACATAAGTGGTTGGGCATCGGTGCACACAATCTCTTCCACTTCTGGGGCAGGGCTAGGTGGATGGCCCTGGGAAACCCTGCTAACAGAGTCATCAAAAAGCAGAAGAGACTACTGCATTATTTGGGGGTCAGACTGCTTGGCTGATTTGCAAGGGGGTGAGGTGAAAGACTGATGGACATCGGCTGCAGGTGCCAACTCTGATCTTTCAGCAGGAGACTGGGTGGGAGACAATGTGAATGAACCGGAGGCACTGTCAGCAACCCAATCTACTAGCGCCTGTAGTTGTCCTGGCCTCAACATTCGTACAGCCGCATTAGGTCCGACCAAATACCGCTGCAGGCTCTGTCACCTACTCGCACCTGAGGAAGGTGTTTCACTTATGCGTCTAGCACAGATCGACCACGTCCTCTCCCTGCAACAGGAGCTCCACCAGCAGCACCATGACCTGGGCTACGTCCCTTTTTTGACGTTCTTCTCATATTTCTCAAATTTAGGATCTTGCCCTAAATGGGTGTTTTTTAAATAGCAGAATAGAAGAACATTATCTAAAGTGTGTATCTCACACGTACAGATATGTAGGAAACACTGTAAAATATTTTTTGGGCCCTAAATGGGTGTTTTTAGAATAGCAGAATAGAGCAACAGTATCTAAAGGGTGTATCTCACACTTACAGATATGCAGAAAATGCTATTAAAAAAAATGTTTTGCCCTAAAAAAAATTTTTTTTGAATAGCACAATAGAAGAACAATATCTAAAGTGTGTATCTCACATGTACAGATATGCAGGAAACACTGTAAAAAATGTTTGGGCCCCTAAATGGGTGTTTTTAGAATAGCAGAATAGAGCAACAGTATCTAAAGGGTGTATCTCGCAGTAACATATGCAGTGCTGGTGCACTGAGCTTGCATAAAATGCCCGCCGACGCCAACCTAACTGACAGATAAAGGTTATCTTTTCTCTGGCACTGGGCTCAGTGCAGTGTAAAAAGTTTGTGCACTGCACCCACACAAGAAAATCAAGGCAGATCGCTGAGTAATTTGATTTCTGAATCAGGACTCCTATCTAATTCTCTCCCTCAAAACTGGAGCAACCTTTCCCTACACTATCTATCTTTTCTCTGGCAATGGGCTCAGGGCAGTGCAAAAAGATTGTGCACTGCACCCACACAAGAAAATCAAGGTAGATCGCTGAGTAATTATATTTCTGAATCAGGATTCCTATCTAATTCTCTCCCTCAATGCAGCCGCAGCAACCTTTCCCTACACTACCTAAAGCAGAGTGACGTGCTGTGCTATGTGCCTCTAGCTTATATAGAGGCTGGGTCACATGCTGCACTGGCCAATCACAGCCATGCCATTAGTAGGCATGGCTGTGATGGCTTCTAAGGGCACAAGAGTTAAACAAATGTTGATTGGCTGCCCTGCAGCTTTTTAAATGGCGCCATTACATTGCTGAACATCGAACTCGAACATACAGTAAATTGTTCGGGTCCATGTACCAAAAACCCAAAAGTCTGGTACGAACCTGAACTTTACAGTTCGGGTTCGCTCGTCCCTAGTTGTAAATGTGAAATTACAAAAAGATAGACTGCAAATAGTCTCGAAAAGCTATTGTGCTATGTTACAAAATAGACTATAGACTAGTCTCAAAGAAAGATTGGCAGAATTTATCAGCAGTGCATTCTAAACCTGTTAGTATTAATAGAGAAATATATGATATACAGTACATACTGAACATTAAGGACACTTTCACACTGAGGCATTGGGGCGCCAGCGGTAAAGTACAGCTATTTATATTTAGCTTCGCTATTTGGTAGACATGTGCATTCGTTTTCGTCCGAATGCATTTTCGTCCGAATTTCAGGTATTTTCGTTATCGTTTTAATAAACGATAGCGAAAGTGCAGAATCCGAAAAACGAAAGATCCGACATAAACAAATGCTTTTTTTTCGTTGTGACAACAGTTCGATATAGATAGGAGATTCGACGCTGACAATAACAATCTGTGTCCATTGAACCTATGGTCGAATGTGCCTAACCTTAAGGCCCCTTTCACACTGGGGCGGTTTGCAAGCGATATTGCGCTAAGAATAGCGCCTGCAAACCGACCCGAAACAGCTGTTGCTGTTCCTTCAGTGTGAAAGCCCGAGGGCTTTCACACTGAAGCGGTGCGCTTGCAGGACGCTCAAAAATGTCCTGCAAGCCGCATCTTTGGCTCGCTATAGGAGCGGTATATTTACCGCTCCTATAGCGCCCGGTCCCATTGAAAACAATCGGGGGGGGCGCGCCGAACCCGCCCGCAAAACTCCGCAATAGCGGCGGTTTGCGGGCGGTATTGACCCTTTTTCGGCCGCTCGCGGGGGGTAAAAACACCCCGCGAGCGGCCGCAATGCGCCGCTAAAACGCCGATAAAGCGGCGTTAAATATAGCGCCGCTTTACCGCCAGCGCCCCCACCGCTCCAGTGTGAAAGTAGCCTTACTCTATTAGTCCAAGATTATTCTACATAGAGAGAAAAGATTCGACGTAGAAAGGAAAGATTTGACGCAGAAAGGAAAGATTTGACGCAGAGAGGAAAGATTCGACGTAGAGAGGAAAGATTCGACGTAGAGAGGAAAGATTGCTGCTGGAATTGGGTGGAATTGCAGCTAAACTATACAGAGTCATACAGTTTAGCTGCTCCGTCGAATCTTCTTTGAACTTTCGACAGACACCATAAGCCTTCAATGACAGATTCGACCTTAATTCATTTGGATTTTCGGGCAAATGCAATTTTTAACGAAAAACGAAATAGATAAAAACTAATTTCGGGAGTAACTAAATAAATAAATTTTTTGGACGAAAACGAAATTCCAAAACAAAATATTTCAGTGTGCACATGTCTACTATTTGGCCACTAGAGGGGTGCTTTTAACAACCGCTAGTGGCCGAAAAAGGGTTTAAACTGCCTGCAAAGCACCACCGCTGCGGCAGCCACGCCGCTCCTACATTGCTGCAAAGACGCTGCTTGCAGGACCTTTTTTACCATCCTGCAAGTGCACCACTCCAGTGTGAAAGCACTCGGGATTTCACACTGGAGTGAGAGGAGAGGCTCTTTACAGGTGCTATGCAGGCGCTATTTTTAGCGCTGTAGTGCCTGTAAAGCACCTCAGTGTGAAAGCAGTCTAAAGCAGAACTTCACCTTAAAAGGGAAATTCTGCTTTATGTCATAGCGATCCATCTGAAGTTCTTACCCTGCCAGCAACCTTCTGGGACACTTCACAGGTCCCAGAAGGCTGTAGGACCATTTACAAAGTACAGCGAGGCTCATGCATGCGCAGTGGGCAGCCGGCTGCGAAGCTACAGAGAGCCACAGCCAGCTGCCCACATTAAGCACACACCGGCACCGGGGACCTGAAGATCAGCAAAGTAGTGGTTCAGGTGAGCATGGTGCTGGACTCCTAAACAGTTGAGTGTCCTTTTTATAATTTTTTATTTTTTTTTGTAACAAGGCTGAAAAAACATTTTAAGCTGCCCAAACACTAGTAGAATTTTTGACGAAGATTTCCCAGTACATTTGATGACTTGACCAATGTTTGAAAATACTTCAAAATTTTGTTTGCTTTTAACATTTGATATTGGAATAAATGGACTTTTCCCAAAGGAAAACCACCTACAATGTTAGAAATTTGTTCGTTCAAGATACATTTTTCATACAGCATCTTCAAATTTTCTTGTCACTGCATTTGAAAAATTATGTCAATTTGACCCCACTAATAATTAAAAAATCAAGTAAAAGTTCTTGAAAATGTTTGGCCAAAATTCTAGCCAGGTATAACACAGATAGTATGGTACTCATGAAAATCATTGACCGTTCTCCTCTTGCAACCAGAATGCATTCAAATCATATCATTATAGGCCACCTTTCACAGAATCATTACATTTTGCACTAATTACTGTACTAAGGCATAGCTCTAGACAAAACACATAATCTTAAGATCTCAGTTTTACCTGCAAACATTCATGTGACTAGGTCAAACTACTTCTCACCCTGAATCATGGTAATAGTTCTTAACTATCTACAGGGAAATTGTCAGCTGTATCATTGCTTCCTGAGTCACTTCTCCCCCAACCTGATGATGACACAGTGAAGAAGCAGAAGATGGATGAAGTCCCTTATGCCCACCCTCCTTTTTGTACATTGACTGTTAAGCTGACCACACTATTCCATTCTCAATGTGGGGGATTTCCAAAAGCTCATAAGAAAATGGTTATTTACACTACCACTAAAATAAATGTAATTTGAATGTATAGATCCCTGGTTTATATTGTATTTTTAAGAATTTGTCTAGAATTCTGTTTTCAATAAGGTTGCTGCTAAACTATTTCCTAAATATATAATAATAAACTACTGTAAGGCCAACATATTGTATTTTACATCTTACATGCATTGTTTGTTCACTAACCTAAATGTCTCATCATTTGTAATTGTCAATTTACATTTTCCAGAGTATATTTCATCTTCAAA
The DNA here is from genome assembly GCA_028564925.1 of Lithobates sylvaticus. Classification (NCBI taxonomy): domain Eukaryota; kingdom Metazoa; phylum Chordata; class Amphibia; order Anura; family Ranidae; genus Lithobates; species Lithobates sylvaticus. The sequence continues at coordinate 320,208,840 of CM053029.1, read as the reverse complement.
CTATGTTTTACAAAACAATCACCCTTGCGGTAAGAAAATGTCCTTATTAAAGTAAGTCCAAATGTTAATGGCTTAAGTACAAAAATCTTGCATCTTTGGTTTATTTTTAAATTGCAACCCAAGTGAGATAAATTCAATCTCATTGTTTAATAGCTACCCTTAAGCTAATCCTACAAAAACATTAAATATTTCAACACTGATGATGGTTGAATTAATGTGGTTAATCAGTGTTATGTCTGCTTGCCAACCCATCTTACAAATGTAATTTAATAATAGACAGTAGAGCATCTCTTACCACAAATTAAAAATACTTGCATGGAGTCTATTAATTAAATCTCAAGTGTTGCGGCATCATTCAAATTTATATTTGTACAAATCTCTTAAACATGCAAAATGACCCATGTCTGAAGCCCTGAGAATGTGAAAGGCTCATCCATTAGATGATCTGGCTACACTGCCGTTATTTTGAGTCATTCAATAATATCGACTTGCATATATCAGTAATATATACTATAAAACATACCTTTTTACTGGTTAACCACTTGCCGACTGCCGCATGTACATTTACGTCGGCAGAATGGCACGGCTGGGCAAATGGGCGTACCTGTACGTCCCTTTGAATTTGGCGCTGGCGGCCCCGCCACAAGCTCCATGAGTACGATCGCGAGTCCACGGGGATACCCGAGATCGTCTCACGGAGAGGAAGAATGGGGAGATGCTAATGTAAACAAGCATCTCCCCATTCCGCCTAGTGACACTGTCACTGATCATAGCTCCCTGTGATCGGGAGCGATGATCAGTGACGTATCACTCGTAGCCACGCCCCCTAACAGTTAGAATCACTCCCTAGGACACACCTAACCTCTATCTAGCCAGCTAGTGGTTAACCTCTTCACTGCTAGTGTCATTTTTACAGCAATCAGTGCAATTTTATAGCACGGATCGCTGTAAAAATGACAATTGTCCCAAAAATGTCTCAAAATTGTCCGATGTGTCTGCTATAATGTCGCAGTCATGATAAAAATTGCAGATCGCCACCATTACTAGTAAAAAAAAAAATATTAATAAAAATGCCATAAAACGAACCCTATTTTGTAGACGCTATAACTTTGGCGCAAACCAATCAAAAAAACACTTATTGCGTTTTTTTTTTTACCAAAAATATGTAGAAGAATACATCGGCCTAAACTGAGGAAAAAAAAAATTTTATATATTTTTTGGGGATATTTATTATAGCAAAAAGTAAAAAATAATGCTTTTTTTCAAAATTGTCGCTCTACTTTTGTTTATAGCGCAAAAAACAAAAACCACAAGGGTGATCAAATACCACCAAAAGAAAGCTCTATTTATGGGAAAAAAAGGACATCAATTTTGTTAGGGAGCCACGTTGCACGACCGCGCAATTGTCAGTTAAAGCGACGCAGTGCCGAATAGCAAAAAAGTGCTCTGGTCTTTGGCCAGCCAAATGGTCAGTGGTTAAATCCTTTAGGCAAACTACATTCCTATCTAATCTGATGTTACGCTGAGCAAATAGATACCTAACATGTCATGCTTTAAAATTGTGCATGCTTGTGGGATGGCGACACATGACGGTACTAAAAAATCTCTATAGGCAACGCTTTACAAACTGTTAAAGGTTACCTGTTTAGAGTTACAGAGGAGGTCTAATGATCATGGTGATACCTCACATGTGTGTTTTGAACACCGTTTACATATGCGGGCAAGACTTACATATGCGTTTGCTCGGGGGGATGGGGCGCTTTTATTTTATTTTTTTTCTTATTTACTTTATTTTTTATTTTTTCATTTTACACTGTCCCTTTAATTTTCTATCTACCACTGCATATAAAAGTGATCTAGTGGTGAATCTGCCACTGGGATCACTTTTTTATAAAAGCTGACCGCATGCAGAAAAACTAACTAAAACCTGATTGGCCCATAGCACTGTCCCTCCCTCTCCTAATCAAATCCTTTACAATATACAACAGAAAGCTAATATAAAGAGAGACTGCAGTATTATTCAGAGCCCATGCATAGACATATACGTGCAGACATGCAGTATACAGTATAGTTAACATTTATCAAAATATAAGAGACAGCCATGATGGTTAAGAAAAAGTGTGCTAAAAATAGTATTTCAAGGCTTTTTTTTAAATGTTAAACCCTGCAACACAAAATTAGGGAAATAACCTAGCACATTTTATAAATTACCTATTTGTGTCTTTTGATTGCTCTTAGATGTGAAATGTTTTTATTTTTTTTTTTTTTTGGGCCACACAAACTGGAAACACAGAAATATTTGCGTGTTTGATTCATGCAGACAGATCTTTTTTTTTCTTTGCTATTTCCATCCCATAAATTCACAGTCATTCTCCTATGACTTTATTTGTACAGTTGTTTTTCATGACATTTAGACCTTGGACTTAAAAGTCAAGTCTCCAATGTAAAAGCTTCACCTCAAAGTTTGGTATGTCATCTTTACAAATACAGTGGAAATAATTTGAACTATGTATATCTCCTTCACCTGAAATGCTCCTTGTTTGTTTCTTATTCTAAATTTTATTAAAGAAAATAAGCATTGTGGCTTAGTTTAGAAGTGAACTCCGAGCTATGCTATCAAGTAGAGACTTTCTTTCTCTTTTGATTAGGTTCACATATTTCTTATTCGTCCGTGTATGACAAGAGACAGGCTACACGTTTACAAAGTGACAAATGCTTTCAAGCAAGGACACAGAGGTATGTTTATTTTATGTAATACATTCACCTGTATGTAAAACCTACATACATTTTTCAGTATGTTTGCCATCACAACTCACTGTATAATGTTTTCCTTTAAGAATCCTACGACCACCGTATTGTAATGAACACATTAGTGATGAATGTCTATTCCAGGAGTGCTGTTAATAAACAGCACTTCAAAAATAGCCCCCAGATAGCAAGTGTGCCCATTAATGTCTGCAAGCTGAGCCTTCCTCAAATATCTTCAGTCACAGACACTGTGTACAGAGCCAAAACGAGCAGCTCTGTACCACATGGTGACAGCGACCAAATATAAAGAGAAAATATGTAAGGATGTAAAGAGTTTACAGCTGTGAGCCCTCCCCTTCCTCTAACAAAAAAGAAAGGGAAAGAAGGAGAAAATAGAAAATTAAAAACTTACTTTTTCCTTAGTTCCAGATCAGTAGTGAACAGATTTTAACCCTTTCACCTCCACCTTCTCTGTTGTATATATCAGCTCCATGTTGCCTCTGTAGTGACTGTATATTAACTCCTTTACCTCCCATTTCCATGTCATATCTGCACAATAAACCCTTTAACGCCATCCCCTGTTGTATGCGACCTGTGCATTAGTCTTTTTCACCCCCTCTTCTCTCTTTGTATGACCTATACACAGTGGCGTTTCCAGCTTTTTATATTTAGGGGGGGCACATGGGGGGACAGGGACAAAAGTAGGGGGGCAACTATAAAATGCAATAATTTATATATATATCAATATATATATATATATATATTGTAAAGTTCGGGGGACCAGCTAGATCGCAGGACACAGGGTTTTCACTCAAAAGGAGGTTTATTGAACTTAAATAGCTTTACAGCAGCAAAAACAAAAGAAAGAGATTTCAGTCTCACCGACTTGCAAAGTCCAGAATTGCTATCGCAATCAAACAGTCCTTGGTTGCTGTTGCAGGTAACTTCCACTGCTAGGAGGCTTCCAGGCAGAACACTGCTATCCACTTTTGTTGCTGCAAACCAAACCAAACACAAACCACCATCTCCTCTACACTCCTCCACACCCATCTGCAACTTCCTGTCTTGTTTTAAACCCACTTCCTTTGACAGGTGAGTTAACCCTTTTTGTTCCCTTAAAGGGACCACAGTCCAAACAGAGGGGAAACATAGCATCCTTCCAGGACCCAGCCACGGCGTCCTGTACATATCCCCCCCCCCCTGTGCCCCAACGCCAAGGAGGTGGAGGCAATAATGGAGCTCAAACAATGGACTCGGGAGAGGGCATCTGCGTTTTGATGCAGTCTCCCGGGCCTATGCTCCACTACAAATTAAAATTCCTGGAGTGCCAGGAACCACCGAGTAACCCTGGCATTAGTCCCTTTACCTTGTCTCAGCCATGTTAAAGGGGCATGGTCAGAAACCAGCCTAAACTTCCTCCCCAAAAGGTGATATCTAAGGGATTCCAGAGCCCACTTAATGGCCAGACACTCTCGTTCAATTATAGGGTAGTTTTTCTCCACTGGTGTTAACTTCCTACTGAGGAAGACTACTGGGTGCTCTTCGCCATGAACAACCTGTGACAACACCGCTCCCAATCCTACATCGAAAGCATCAGTCTGTACAACAAACTCTTTTGAAAAATTGGGTGCTACTAGGACAAGGTGTTGGCACAGTGCCAACTTGAGCGCCAAAAAAGCCTTCTCAGCGTCTGCATTCCACTCCACCATGACCGATTTCCGGCCCTTAGTCAGATCGGTCAGTGGAGCTGCCAACGTGGCAAAGTTGGGTACAAACCTCCTGTAGTATCCCACCATGCCCAGGAATGCACGTACCTGTTTTTTTTGTGAGGGGGCGGGGCCAATTCTGTATAGCCTCTACCTTGTTGACCTGAGATTTTACTACCCCTCTACCCACAATATAGCCCAGGTATTTCACCTCCTCTATTCCCAAAGCACATTTTTTCCAGGTTTATTGTAAACCCCTCCTTCCAAAGAGAGTCCAGTACTGCCTGGACTTTGGGCAAGTGTGATTCCCAGTCTCTGCTAAAAATGTCATCCAAGTACACTGAGACATACTCCCGGTGAGGATGTAAAATCCTATCCATTGCCCTCTGGAATGTGGCTGGAGCAGTTTGCAATCCAAAAGGCATTCTTTTGTACTGAAAACTCCCCTCTGGGGTAGAAAAAGCTGTTTTCTCTCTAGCAGCCTTAGTCAACGGGATTTGCCAATGCCCCTTGGTAAGGTCTAATTTAGTGATATACCTGGCTGGACCTAGTCTCTCAATAAGCTCATCTACCCGGGGCATGGGGTAGGCATCAAACCGTGAAACTTCATTTAGTTTCTGGAAATCATTGCAGAATCGCAGAGTCCCGTTGGGCTTCGGTACTGACACAATCGGGCTTGACCACTCACTCTGCGATTCTTCAATAACCTCCAGGTCCAACATCTTCTTCACTTTCTCTGAAACAGCCTTCCTTTGGGCCTCTGGAATGTGGTATGGCCAGACAAAAACGTTGACTCCTGGTTCCGGGATAATATCATGCTCTATGACACTAGTAAGCCCTGGCAAGTCTGAAAATGTCTCTTTATTTCTCTGCAAGAACTCCTTTGCCTGCTGACTTTGGATTTTAGACAGTGTATTTGCTACTTGGACACTCTCCACCCCAACCCGAGGCTCAAGTCTTGCACCAGCCAGGGAGGTCACCGGTTCCCTGTCTGTCCAGGGCTTTAACAAGTTTACATGATATATCTGATAGGGTTTCCTCTTACCTGTTTGGTGGACTCTATAATTTACCTCTCCCACTTTTTCTACAACTTCAAAGGGGCCTTGCCACCTGGCCAAGAATTTACTTTCCACAGTGGGGATCAACACTGCTACTCGATCCCCCACTTGGAAGTTCCTTATTTTCGCAGCCCTATTATAGACCCGTCGTTGAGCCTCCTGGGCTTTTTGCAAATGTTCCTTGACTAGTGGCATCACAGTTCGGATCCTCTCCTGCATTTGGGAAACATATTCAAGAACACTCTTATGCTGAATAGGTTCACTTTCCCATTCCTCTTTAACAAAATCCAGTAGTCCGCGAGGTCTCCGCCCATATACCAACTCAAAGGGCAAAAACCCAGTGGAGGCCTGGGGCACTTCCTGGATAGCAAACAGGAGAGCGGGTAACAGGCAGTCCCAGTCTTTCCCATCCCTTTGTACAACTCTCTTGAGCATAGACTTAAGGGTCTTATTAAAGCGTTCTACCAACCCATCCATTTGTGGATGGTAGACCGATGTGCGCAGCTGTTTAATCCGGAACAGCTTGCACACATCAGCCATAGCCCTCGACATAAACAGGGTGCCCTGGTCCGTGAGTATCTCCTTGGGAAACCCAGTCCGTGTAAACAACTGGAATAATTCCCGGGCAATAGCCTTAGAGGAGGTATTCCGCAGGGGTAGCGCTTCAGGATATCGGGTGGCATAGTCGAGGATCACCAGTATGTAGGAGTGACCTCGAGCCGACTTTACCAAAGGACCCACTATATCCATGGCTATCCTCTCGAATGGGACCTCAATTATGGGCAGAGGGACCAAAGGGCTCCGGAAGTGGGTCACCGGAGCGGTCAACTGACAGGTGGGACAAGAGGCACAGTATCTCCTTACCTCTGCTTTCAGACCTGGCCAGTAAAACTGGTCGGTGATCCGTGCCTCTGTCTTTTCAACTCCCAGGTGTCCCCCTAAAACATCATCATGGGCCAGGTCCAGGACCTTGCGTCTATACTGTTGGGGTACCAATAATTGTTCTACCACATTTTCTCTCACTTTGGTAACCCGATAAAGCGATTCATTACATATTGCAAAGTGTGGCCACCGCTCATCCGCACCTGGCTCTTGGGGTACCCCATTTAATACTACAACTTGTTCCCGTGCATGGGCCAAAGTGGGGTCCTGCATCTGGGCAGTACCAAATGCCCCCTAGGGAATGCCCAAATCCGGCAGGGCAGGGGTAGAGGCCACTTCCTCATCCTCTTCCCCCAGCATTACCTGAAGTGGGGAAGGTTCCCCCTCCTCAGTGTTCAGGTAGGTCTGCGAACCACACATTTTGACACCCTTAACAGTATCAGCACTACTTTCATCACCATTAACCAAATCATTAGCATTTTTATCAACTGGATCCACATTAGGAACATTTGGCATCTCAGGGTTATTACCCTCAACCGTAGGAACAGAGGAACTAGTTTCTCCCCAGTCTTGGGATCGTTCAGGTAGTTCTCCTTGTCCCCACAGTTTTGCAAAAAATGGACAGTCTCGTCCTATGATAACATCATGTATCAAGTTCTTTACCACCCCCACCTCTTGAGTACCAGTGCCATATGCTGTGGAGATGGACACCGAGATGAGATAGTACTCTCTAGTGTCCCCGTGAATGCACACAACCCGTAAAGTTTTGCTTACCGGAACGATCTTCCCAATTACTCTAGGATGAACCAGGGTTACCATGCTTCTGGAATCCAGCAAAGCCCAGGCAGGGAGGTGGTTCACTTGGACTTCACACTCAAATTTCTCTTCTCCAAGGTCAAGATGTGTGGTACATGCTCTATGGGCATAAAAAGACCCCCTACAAAGAACCCCGCATTCCATGGGCTCCTCTTGCAGTGGGCAGTGGGCCCGTGTATGGCCCCAGGAATGACATTGCCAACATTGTACATCCCCTCCTCTCTGAACAGGAACAGATCGCTGAGGAGGTACTGGGAGTGACTCTTGACCTTCCGGGGTGTTGATTCCAGGGCTCAGGGGGATATCCTTTCGAAGGGCGGCATGCGAACGAATAGGCCATGGCAGACTGGGCCCTTGGCACTTGGTAGGGCCAAGCAGATCCTCCACCACTGTATATCGTTCTACCATCTCGACAAGGAGGTTCACTGTTTTGGGGTCTCCATGGCTGACCCACCGTTGAAGGTCGTCTGGCAGTGACCGTAGGTATCGGTCCAGCACGACCCGCTCCGCGATTTGGGGGCCAGACAACACTTCGGGCTGCAGCTATTTTTTTACCAGTTGCACCAGGTCATGCATTTGAGACCGCGGTGGACGATCTGGGCGATACTTCCATTGGTGCACTCGTTGGGCCCGAACGGCTGTAGTCACCCCCAAACAAGCCAGTATTTCTGCCTTTAGTTTTTGATAGTCTTTAGCGTCATCCGGTGCCAGGTCGAAGTAGGCTTTTTGAGGATCTCCGGTGAGGAAAGGGGCAATTAGGCCGGCCCACTGGTCCTGGGGCCACCCTTCTCTCTCTGCAGTCCTTTCAAATGTAGCAAGAAATGCCTCTACATCATCACTCAGGGACAACGTCTGCAAAAAATGGCTTGACCTCGCGGTCACCTGGTTGCCAGGGGCAACAGCCGCTTGCTCATGACCCTGAGAAAGCTGCTGCACTACTTCTTTTAAGGCAGCCACCTGAGCCTGCATAACCCCTTGCAGGGTTGCTTGCTGTACCTCCAGCTGGGTTGCTAAGCTCTGATTAGCTTCCTCATGGCGGGTCTGCACTTGCATATTAGCCAGGGACAGCTGTTTAATTAGTTCCTCCATTGCTTCAGCTTTCAGGGTTTGGGCAGCTTTAACCCAGGACATAAATCTACTGTCCCTTTAAATGTCAGTTTTAAATTCAAATGCAAAAAAAAAAAAAAAAATTCCTGTTACTCTGTCCTGCCCGCATTCGAGCACCACTTGTAAAGTTTGGGGGACCAGCTAGATCGCAGGACACAGGGTTTTCACTCAAAAGGAGGTTTATTGAACTTAAATAGCTTTACAGCAGCAAAAACAAAAGAAAGAGATTTCAGTCTCACCGACTTGCAAAGTCCAGAATTGCAATCGCAATCAAACAGTCCTTGGTTGCTGTTGCAGGTAACTTCCACTGCTAGGAGGCTTCCAGGCAGAACGCTGCTGTCCACTTTTGTTGCTGCAAACCAAACCAAACACAAACCACCATCTTCTCTACACTCCTCCACACCCATCTGCAACTTCCTGTCTTGTTTTAAACCCACTTCCTTTGACAGGTGAGTTAACCCTTTTTGTTCCCTTAAAGGGACCACAGTCCAAACAGAGGGGAAACATAGCGTCCTTCCAGGACCCAGCAACGGCGTCCTGTACAATATATATATATATATATATATATATATATATATATATATATATATATCCTGGGGCCCTTTACTGCAATCCTACAAGGACCCCTTTCACATGTTCTGCAGTGAGCTTCCTTCCTACTGTATTGGAGCTCCCCAGGGTGGCAGAAAACAAGAGATATATGTCACCAGCATACCACAAAAATATAAGGGTCCAAAACAGTGGGAGAACTATCAGGGTTGAAAAGGTTGTCTTGCCACCTTGGTGTTCTGCCACTGTGGGGTTCTCCAGCCTCCTCTTGCTGTCTTGCCCCTGCTATAGACAGCGCAGGTCTGGCATCTGTCTCCTTGGCAGTGGCGGCAGTCTATTAGGACCTAATGCTGGTGACATTATAGGTGCATGTAGGGGAAAGCTGGCACTATTGGTTGTAGAGAGCCGAGCCCCCAGCTGGTCACCTAGCAGCAGTAATGCTGTATAACCTTCTCTGTTGACATGCTGATCGGGATGTGATCCAGGTGATGCTCCCAGTCATATCTAATAAACACAGTATTTATTAGCATCAAGAGTACAACCATATCAACCATATGTTCAGCAGCCACGTGGGCTCTATGCCTGTAAGGTGTGGGCTTTGATCAATAAAATCACTATGATATTTAACACTAGGATTTGACTAGGAGCATCACCTGGATTGCATCACGATCAGCATGTCAAAGAAGGCTGTACTGCTGCTAAGCAACCTGCAGGGAGGTTGGGCTCGGGTGTGTTTGAAATCCCACATGCCCAATCCTGCCAGGAAGCCGACACACGGCTAATCACAGGCAGTGAGACATTTCTGATCTGTGCAGCTGCGGACCGGAAATGTCTCACTGCCTGTGATTAGCGCTGTGCAGTGTGGGCTTCCTGGTGGCTCGGGCATGTGGGATTTTGAACATGCCCAGCCCATCTCTAACAACAAATTGTGCTGGCCCTCCTGTACATCAGCCCCATAAAGTAACCAGCACTGGGTTGCAATGTGCCTCCGCTGCCATGGAGACAGAGACCAGCGCTGTGAATAGCCGGGACAGGACAGCAACCCGGGTAGTTCCACCACTGGTCCACACTGGGAGGATTCCCCCACCACCTATAAGGTGTAGATGGGAGAATTGGATCATTTTTTTTTCATTCAACCTACTAGTTGAATGAAAAAAAGTGATCAATGTATGGGCTGCCTAAGTGCTAAGACCAGCCATGGGCAGAACTGGCTGAGATTTGAACCATTAATGAGCAGGCTGAATGTACCAAGTTGATCGAACAAATTGGGAACAACCAGCCTGCCAGATACTCTTATGATTATCACTAGTGGTTGCTATAGCCACTAGTGATAATCACTGTTTGTTAGGAGAATACAATTGCTGGGCAGGAAGGATATTCCCCTGTCACCACTGTCTGTGTTAATGGGGGAATAATGCAAGTTTCTTTCCTGCAATCTGTGGATGCAGGAAAAAAATTTGCACCATCTATTACCTGCCTAACTGAAAGTGAAAATAAATTGTGAAGGTTTTGAAAGAACAGAAGAGTAGGAGGGACAGATGGGGGAGAGAAGGGATGGAGATAATGCAGTTCAGTGATTAAGTTTACTGCAGTGCACACACTTACCCATGGGTCCAGGCTAGAAGCTCAGGCATCATCGACACACAGCCAGGAATGCTGCTGATTTTCATATTTCCCGCCCACACATCCCCTCTCTTCAGATACAGCTGCATGCCGGGGATAGCATGGGCGGGACTGGAAGACTCAGGAGGAACAGGGGCGGGGGAGGAGGAGGAGCTGTATTCATCTCTGCTCTAATGTACAGGAGGAAACTGAGGGGGTGGCTGGACTCGCTGGGCTGTAAAAGTGTGTCATAGACTGACACTCGGCTCAGCTTGCAGTCACCACTCTTGGAATTTACAGGCTGGTTCTCCTGTCCTAAGGACAGGAGAAATCAGTCTGTTTTTTCAGTAACTAAGAGTCCTGGTGGAGTCCTTCCTGCAACTCGCTCTTCTCCCTGCCAATGAGGATGCAGGGGATGGAGCAGATCAGGCAGCCGTGGTTGTGTGAGTGCTCGCATTATGCAGTGTCAGCGAGCAGAGGGAGGGGGGAGGAATCACCCACAGGAGCTGACTGGGGACGCTCTCCCTCTCAATAGAGACTGTGTTACTCCAGCGGCGGCCTGAGTAAGATGTGGCACGTCCGCTACGAATGCAAACAAAAAGACATTGCCTTTTTGTAAAAAAAATATATATATATTTTTTTAAATTGGGGGGCACATGGTGGGGTCAGAGCCCCCTCTGCACCCCCTAGTGATGCCATTGCCTGTACCTTAATGTATGCACCAATACCTCCATGTTTTAACACCCTAAATACCAGCATTTTTGTTCTTTTCCAAAAATATGATCACTACGGTCTGTCTCCTTTCCAAAATAGGGGTCAATTTGGTGGTGGTATTACTGTCCTGGCATTTCAATTTAAGTTTTTTTATAATTTTAGTAACAGAAAGTAAGGAAAACCTTTATTGTTTTTCCTTCCTACAGTAAGAAGAAAAAAAAACTGTGGTTAATAAATACCACCAAAAGAAAGTTCTATCTGTCTCAAAATAGAGGAACAACTTATTTGGGGACAGCAAGTAATTAACCGAGTAGATGTCAGTCAAAGTATCACAGCTCTGAAAACTGAAAAATGTCCTCGTAATGAAGGAGTATTATAGGCTAGTACTGTTGAAAAATTCTTACCTGGAGATCCTGCCAGGGACAGCATTTCTTGTTTGCAAACTGAAAATGCTAAGCCACTGCCTCTCGTTAGTCTGCCTGCCATGTAAGCTTCCTCAGCTGGCCATTAGTCCACCTTTCTGACTGCTCTGAAAGGCAGTAAAGTGTCCAACTGAAGTAGCAACCTTTTTAGGCTGACAATGTTGATTTTAATTTTAAGGCAGTGGCTTTGATTTCTCAGCCTATAACAACAGAAAAGCAGCACCTATCAGAAACTCCAGGTAAAAAACTATCCAACAGACTTAAAAATATATATTTGTTAAAGAAAACTGTATACAGTAATGAATGAATCCAAATGTACTTAAAGTGGAGTTCCACCCCAAAAAAAAATGTATTAATGTGCTTCACCTCTAAATGGCTGTTGCTAGAGGGTCCCTCGTAGTCTGCCTCCTTCGGCACCTGGGCTCCTAACGTCACTTCCCTTGGTGCAGGTAGGGAGATCGCCTCTCCCCCTCCCTCTTGTCAATCATCTGGGACACGTGACCGGTCCCAGATGATTGCGCGGCCAGTGGCGGCGAACTGAGGGGGGGACGAGCGGGGCTTCGATACCCCGCATCTCTGGACCCTGGGACAGGTAAGTTTCCAATTATTAAAAGCCAGCTGCACTATTTGTAGCTGCTGACTTTAATTTTTTTTAAGTGGGATCCCTGCTTACAGACACTCAATCAACTAACCAATCAATACCGCATAATACGCTTTATGTATTTAACTTACTCAATAGTGTCATCTAATGACATATATATTTTTAGAATATGTTCACAATTCATTTAGGAAGGTTCAAGTTGGTGGTAAGATATATTTAGGTGGGAATATATTATTATTATGATAAATATATAATAAAGTGCAACTACAGTCAAAACATTTTTTAAAGTAATTTTATTTAAAAATTGTCATCATTAAACAATACAGCAAAGCAATACGTTTGTCTATTCATACCCTTTCACATGCACTCACATGCTCTCCTCTTTTATTTTGTGCCTCACCTGTAACAACTATTAGTACATACAAGTTTTGATTATTCTATCTTATACTAAGCAATGCTTGGAACTTAGATTCTCTAAGTTGGGGGACAGCGGTGGGAAGGGGTTAAACTGAATTGAGGACAGTGCATTAAAAATCAAAAGTATTATGTTTGAAGTGTGCTGTATGTGTAGTATAAACTCTGCTGATTAAAATATGGTATTTTCCCACATTAATGTGTAAACAGGGGTTAGTAGATCAAGGGGTTAACAGATCAATACAAAGCAGGGTAGATGCAGCTATCTCAGTGCAAGTGGGACACTAGGCACTGTAGAAACTTAGTAAACAAAGAGAGTGCAAAATACCCTAGTGCAATTAAATCCTTTTTTAATAGAAACATAAAAGACAAAAAGTAATTGCTTTGAGGGCTCATAAGAGTACATCAATAAAAAGCTCTTACATTCTACTGCATGAATGACCAGAAGAAGTCCATGTTACAGCTCTCAGAACACCATCTGCACAAGGCGTGGTTTGGTGGTACAAGCTGACAGGGAGAGCAGCTGCAGTGGCCGCTCTGGGACTGGAGAAAGGAGGCCACACGCCAAAACACATTGTTCTGGCAACCACACATCACTGCCTTACCTTCATCCCTGCCTGTACCATCCAGCATCCCCATGGAGTGGCACCAGCATATTCTGAAGCCACACATGTGCCCCACACGTCCGGCAGATTGTTAGTGTGTGAAAGTGGCCACCACAGCTGCTCTCCTTGTTGGCTTGTACCACCAGCTTGTCCTTGTGCAGAGAAGGTTCTGAGAGCTGTAAGATGGACTTATTCGGTCATACATGCAGGAGGACGCAGGAGCTATGTATTGATGTGCTCTTTCTTGTTTATTATGTTTCTTCAGGGCAACAAGAGCAGCATTCAGACTGGTAGAAGAAGGGTCTGCACTAGGGCCAACCAGGCTCTGCTGCATGCACATGTGTATATTCTGACTGGTTGGAAGACTTTATCAGTGTGCTGCATTCATTCATCAGGCAGTGGTATGTGCTTGAACATGCTGTGCTGCTGTAGTGCTGAAGGTTAAAGTACTTACTGGCAGATTTGTCTGGTAGGGTTGCCTAAATCCTAAAATTTGCTGAACAGAATTACACATTTTTATCAGGTAGAATAGCTCCGGTACATTTTTTGCAACTATTCAGCAGCTTGTCTGGTTCCGTTTTAACAAATGGCATGTGTTGATATTCTTTTATTATGCTGGAGAAACAAAAAATTATTTTCCTGTCACTGTCCTAAAGTCCTGAAGAACAGATAAACTGGTCTATCAATTATAACATAAAATTCAATAACTGAAAGAAAATATTAATTGGCCGTAAAAAGGTAAATGAGCACCAAGTTTGTGACATTGTGTGCCATAGAGTATGGAACCTTAGAAGTATGCAGCCTTAGAAATGATAGATCTTTAAATCAATAGGCAGAGATGAAAACAGAATGATAGATTAATTACTCAATAGTCAAGACGGCATAATGACAAACAGAAGATTAATCAGACTGGAAGCAAATTGTGGTTAATTTATCAGTAATGGGCTCACACATTAATTTTATTGCTTCAGCAATGTTTCACAAACATTGAAGGAAAAAAAAATTACATTTAAATTCAAAGCAAAGTCAAAATATTGTTTTCCTGTCAGGAGGTCATAAAAAATATGGGATATGTATAAGCTTTATATATGTGTCAAGGATCCTTCTTAAAGGGGTAGAAGTCTTTAAACCTAAAATGCAATATGTGCTCCTCAGCTATGGTACTATGTAATTAGTATACTTTGCAGATCTGGAGTCTTTTATTTAACATTATCATGGTGTCATTTGTCTAGATTTGTTCTTGTTTCCTCTTGCAGGTAAAAACATGTTGTGGTATAGTTGTTTTTTGTTGAAGGGCCCATTTAAACCTATGCATTGTGGTAACGTTAGTTACTGCAACATGATCCAATGTATGGCTCTAAGTGCATTGCAGTGCCATTTTATGTGAATGACATCTCAACTCACAGTATATATATATATATTGCACATAAATTCACCAGGACTTTAAATCTCAAACCTGAAGGATTCGCCTGTAACTTATGGTAGCAGTGAACCTGATCCACATCCCAGGTGGAGAGGTATTTTAGCCACATCATCTGTTTAGTGTATAATCATATAAGATGGTGTTACAGTTAACATGAGCATGTTCATTAAAAGTTTGGGTATTTTCAATGCTGCCCTCAAAGCGGCCTAAAAAGACCCATTGTACAGTATTTTAATTTTTTATTTTTTTTTGCATTGGTAAATGTCTCCCTTACCAGTGCCCAGGGATTCACTGCTAAGATCAGATTTGCTGAACTTTGAGCAATATTGGCTGAACCCCCAGTGAATTAAAGTGATTGTAAAGTCTTGTTTAAAAAATAAAATAAAAAATAACAAACATGTTATACTTACCTCCTCTGTGCAGTTGGTTTGCACAGAGCAACTTGGATCCTCACTTCACTGTGCCTGGCCCCTCCCTCCTGTCAAGTGCCTCCACAGCAAGCAGCTTGCTAAGGGGGCACCCAAGTCAAGCTGCACCTCCATGTGTCCATTCAGACACGGAGCTGCCATTCAGCCCCCACTCTCTCTCCTGATTGGCTAACTAACTTTGATTAACAGCTGCAAGAGCCAATGGCGCTGCTGCTGTGTCTCAGCCAAGTAGGAGGGAGAGTCCTGGATGGCTGAGGGACTCGTGGACATCGCTGGACAGAGATGGGGCTCAGGTATGTATTAGGCGATGCTGGAGAGGCTGCTGCAAAAAGAAGGCCTTTTATCCTAAAGCATAGAATGCATTAAGATATAAAAAAAATTCTGCTTTTAAAACTCCTTTAAACCTAGGAAGATGTGCCCATTACTACTTTCCACCAGTTGAAAATGTAAATGTTAAAGTCACACTAAACTCAATTTTTTTTCTTACATGAAAAATTCTTAAGTATCAAGTATACAATTGCTTTATAATTTTCTGTTTTGTTTTGCTCTTGTATTATTTGATTTATTGCTATTGGAGGACAATGATGCATGTCTTTTATTCTCAGCTGTCTTTTCAGGAGAGATGATTTCATATTGAACTATAGTAAGTCTTTTTGAGCACACTAAACATACCCTGCACAGACTCCCTCCTATAAGTCCTTTGTTGCATTTAGTTAATAGGGAAACCTAACAAGAACAAATTATTACAGATTATGTGATTGTAGGTCTGCTGCCCTCTAACCCTGCTGCTATAGGAACTGGCCACATGTGTTATTATAATAAATACATCTGTAAGCATGGCAGTGTTTCCTTAGTTTCTGACTCTACGCAATTGTCTCTCTTTCTCTCAGGGCCCCTGTGCTGCTTCCTTTCACCATAACTCTCTTCTGCACATATTCAGAAATTCACCCAACCTCAGTGTCTTTAAAAAAACAAAAAAACATGTTTAGCCTCCGTTTTTCTACAATTCATGCTTGCAATAGCTAACTTACACTAGCTAATTTATTTACATTTTTTCCCAGCATTACCCTGTTATATTACGCCTCAAATTCTAGACTAACAGAATTACTTTTAGATTTTCAGAAGACCATTTTTAAAGATCGTTCTGTAGAACATTCAATGTGCCTATCAATGACTCAAAATGACTAAAAATTACACATAACAACTTGATAAAATGTAATATTCTTTAGCAAGGAACATACATTCCACATTAATAATTATACTACCAAAATAAGTGTGTGCTGTAAATTGCCTCCAGTATTGTTCCCTGTTTTTTCTTGCTGGAGGCTGCCATTTTGCTAAGGCCCAGAGCGCCTGAACAGCAGTAAATCTTTGAACTGTCTGGAGATCAGCCTCTACAAATTTGGCACAGTGTCTGCAAATAGAGAGCAACTGAGCATGTGCAGAGCAGGGTGAGACAGTATATTACTGGATTTTAAACAGTATAGACACTTATTTTTTATTTTTTACATAGCTATACCTGCAAAAGCATGACATGATCCAACAGGACTTGTTTTTCTGGCTAAAGTTAATTTAAGAAACAACAAAAAAGTTTCATTTAGAGTCCAAATTTTCTTGTCCATAGGTCAAAAATGAGCATCAATTTGTCCCCGTTATGGCCCGTACACACGGCCGGATATTCCGATGGAAAAAGTCTGATTGGATTATGCTGTCGGAAAATCCGATTGCGTGTGGCCTCTAGCAGGCTTTTTCCGTCAGAATTTCCGATGGAAAAAATTTGAGAGCAGGATCTCAAATTTTCCGACAACAAAATCCAATCTGACTTTTTCCGATCGTGTGGCAAGTATTCCGACGGACAAAGTGCCACGCATGCTCAGATCAAATTACGAGACCAAAGCTATTGGCTACTAGCCTCTACGTAGTTCCGTCGTACGCAACGAACGTCACCACGTTCGGAATGATCGGATTTTCCGACAACTTTGTCCAACCGTGTGTATGCAACACCAGTGTCGGACAAAATCCATCGGAAAAAATCCAACGGAATTTGTGGTCGGAATTTCGGACCTTGTGTATGGGGGCTTAACCATTAAAAAAATCATACATTTCGAAAGCGAATGTTCTCAAATGAAATTCTTTCAGGGCTCTACCAATTGTGGATGCAAAAGGCAATGTGTGATATTGGGAGACGTTGTCACCCCACAAGAGAAATGCAATGTGCAATTTGTTTCGGTCCAAATCTAAATTAGGACACATTTTTGTTATTCGGAGATCTCTGAATGAAATAGTAACAAATTTAATTGAAATTTGTTGAAATTTGTTTTGTTTATTTGTTTTCCAGCGAATTCCAAATTTTTTAAATGATTAGAACTCGATCGATCAAAATTGGGAGACGTTGTCGCACCATAAAAGGAATTGTAATTCATTTTGGTCCGAATGTAAATTTGGACAAATCTTTGGTTATTCAGAAAATCTGATATCTCTGAATGAAATAGTAATGAGTTTCATTGAAATTCATTGAAATTTGTTTAGTTTATTCGTTTTCTACCGAATTCCAAATTTTCAGAACAATTTGAATTTGGATCGGTCGAAAAATGGTCGACCGATTTGAATTCTGTGTGAAGAATAGCTGGATGTTAAGGAGCAGGCCGGGAAGCTGTCCGTCACATTAATAACTGATGATTCATCAGACATCAGCTGGTGACCCCCTCCCCTTGTGACGTCACCAACCTGGGCATGCTGGGTCAATGGCGTCACAAGGGGGTGGGGTCACCTGATGACATCATTGGGTGACTCTGTCCCTTAGCTATTTAAGAAATGTCACACGGCTAAGCAGGCAGTCGGCGGGGAGCCTTCGACGAGACTGGAGATTTTTTTCTATATCTTTTTTCAGATCTAACAGTGTGGTGGGCGGCGTGATTAACGATGGTTATACACCCGGGGACATTGTTTTTTATTTTTTAATAAAGGAATCGTCAAAAACTTGTATAGTGTCTTTATTCACTATTTACATTTTTTGGTAAACGGGCAGGGGAACTACGTTCCCCATACTCATGTGCACGTGAGGGGCAGGATCTGGGGGCCCCCTTGTTAAAGGGGGCTTCCAGATTTGATAAGCCCCCTGCCCACAGACCCCAACAACCACAGCCCAGGGTTGTGAGGAAGAGGCCTTTGTCCCCATCAACATGGGGACAAGGTGCTTTGTGGTGGGGGAAAGAGCCCCCTCACCCCAAAGCAACCCCCATGTTGAGGGCATGTGGCCAAGTATGGTTCCGGAGGGGGGGTGCTCGCTCGTCTCCCCCCTTTCCTGGCCTGCCGGGCTGCATGCTTGGTTAAGGGTCTGGTATGGATTTTGGGGGACCCCACGCCATTTACTTTTAAATATTTGGTGTGGGGTTCCCCTTAAAATGTATACCAGATCCAAAGCGCCTGGTATAGATTGGGGGGAGGGGGGCCCACGCTGTTATTTTTCTGATTTTTCTATTGCCAGAATTCTTTTGTTTACATCTCAGCTCTCAGCCGGGAAGCCCACTGACAGCTGATAAGTCATCGGTTGTTAAGTAATCCCGGCCTGCTCCTTAATAACTAGCTATTCTTCACACAGAATTTGAATTGGTCGATCATTTTTCGACTGATACAAATTTGAATCATTTAGAAAATGTGGAATTTATCAAAAAATGAATAAACAAAACTAAATTTAATGAAACTAAACTAAACAAATTCCGAAACGAATCAATGAAATGAAATTAGTAACATAACAAATCCATTTGAAACATAATAAATGTCTAATTGCTTGAACAAGGACCTTTATGAGTCGCAAGGTATTATTATTTTAACCAAAATGTTAAATCTGAAAAGATTGAAAAAAAAATCTGAAATGGCAGTACTTTAAGATGGAGCTAAAGGCAAGAATATGCTCCAACTATCCAACACCCTTGAGGTTCTTTGCCGGCGTCGGCATGTTTGGCCATCTTGATTGGCTGGTGTGGATTGACTTCATTCCAATTCATGTGCAGCTCTTTCTGAAGAATTTTGTGAATAGGCAGGTTCAAGTTTATTATAAATGTTTCTTCTGCAATAAGGAGCCTGCTTGTTCACATTTTTTTTATGTTTTGCCTTTTTTTCTCCTTTTTAACCTCTGTAGAAATCCTTTACCGTTTTAATCAGGGACTTTTTAGACAGTGCTTGTATGGCCTTGTTCCATGAAGATTGAAATGTCATTGTTAAGCTCCTCTTTGTATCCGATTAAAAAGTTTGTATATTGTAGTATGTGCATATTCTGTCTACATGCAGATACATAATTTGTCCCCTAGACACTACAAAATGACAAGTAAGGGAGATTATGTTTCAAACAATAGAGCAATACAAATGTGCTGAACCTACTGTTCCAGGGCTGTTTAGTACCTAGTTAAACCATAATGCTGCTGATTTACAATAGCTTGCAATAAAATGTTCTGAGCATGTTCTTTCCAAGGAAAGAGGTGTGATATTCTGAGCTTCACAGCTGCTCTGTTGCCAAGGGCATGTGTCATCAGTGTGACTATGGTAACCAGTTAAGTGGGATAAAAGTATAGAGTGGGGCTGTCACAGCTTATTAAACTAGCTGTAAATACACGTGATGCGCATAATATGAAGAGAATATAAACTGTTACCTTTCATCAGCTCCATTTTTGCTTTTAAAATAGTCTCCTGATAGTATAGAAAATTTTATGAGGGTGTATTGGGTTTGATGCAAGGAAAGAATACATATGTACAATAAGACGATAGCACTGCATGGAGCAAGGCATTTAATCACATATTTACAACATCATTCTTTTGCTTGTACAGCAGTGCTAGAGAACAGTATTATAAGGTGGTAAATAAATAGCAGAAGCTAAAGCAGGTACAATGGATGATGCTAGATCAAAGATTATATGAGTATTTCAAGCTAGCTATACACTAGACCATTTTTTTTGACATTTTCATTTTAAGAACCTTCGTTCTATTTTCTTATCACGCAAATCTGCATTTTTTTTTTTTGTTCATCAAATTGTTTTTATTATTTTACAATAGAAGCATGAGAAAACAATGTATACATTGTACGTCAATTGCGAGGTGTTGTCTGCATTTATTTTTAACCACAGTAACAAGAGAAAATTTGAAGAAGTAGGATGGAAATTTTTTAATTTAACTTTAATTTAATTTAATTTAACTTTAATTTAATAATAATAATTTAATTTTAATTTAACAAATTTCTTGCAGTGAATGTGGTTTTTGTTTTATTTTCACTGACTTATGCTAATATTCTTTTCAGCTCTGTACCCACCGGGTTTATGTATAATATTAATTGTGACTCAGTGTCACATTTTTGCTGAAAGTATAACCACCACAAAATGATTTTAGAAGAGCCGGGCTATGGATTTGTGGTGTTTCTATGGGGGCTCCTTATGCCTGTAGGCTAGCTAATATATTTATGAATGGTATTGAGATTTGAGCTATTTCCAGTATGAACCTTCGCTTACAGGCTAATGTCATTACAATGATCATTTATTCTTCTGCTGGAAAGGAAGTAAAGAAGTTTGCATGTGGAAACTGGAGGAAAAAAAAATAATGCAGAATTTAAGTGAAAAAGAAATGTGAATCCTGATGGGTTGCTATTTGCAACAGTTCCAGTTGTATACTTTTTTCTCCGGTTTTAACATATAAGCCCCAAAATTACTGCATTTGTGAGGTCAGGTACTGATGTGAACGAGAAGGCCTGGCTTGCAGTCTCCGGTCTAATTTATCCCTAAAGTGTTCTATCAGGTTGAGGTCAGGACTCTGTGCAGTCAAGTTCCGGCACCCCATACTCGCTCATCCGTGTCTTTAGGGACCTTGTTTGTGCACTAGTGTGCAGTCATGTTGGAACAGGAAGAAGCCATTTCCAAACTGTTCCCAGCATGAATTTGTCCAAAATGTCCTGATATGCTGACTATTCAAGAGTTCCCTTCACTGGATCTAGGAGTCAGGCCCACCCCCTGAAAAACAACCCCACACCATACCCTCTGCCAAATGATTTGGACCAGTGCACAAAGCAAGGTTCATAAAGACATGGAAGAGCAAGTTTGGGGTGGAGGACGTTGACTGGCCTGACCTCAACCTGATAGAACACCTTTGCAATTATTTAGAGTGGAGACTGCGAGCCAGGCCTTCTCGTCCACATCAGTGCCTGACCTCACAAATGAGCTTCTGGAAGAATGGTCAAACATTCCCATAGACACACACTCCTAAACCTTGTGAACAGCCTACCCAGAAGATCTAAAGCTGTTACAGCTGCAAAGGGTGGGCCAATTACATATTTAACCCTGCAGACTATGACTGCTAGCTCTATAAACTATGTACTGTATACATCAAGCCACAAATAACCTATGATAGCATATGATGCATGCAATAACACACAAACAACTGTTGTTGTGAGGGTAAGGATTTACTAAAAGGAAGGCTTTGGAATATTTGAACTATATAGGTCACTTACCTTCAGGCACCAGACTGGTAATGCCTCTATCCCTATGGAGGATCCTGCATTGGCAATCCCGTTTTCTTTGTGCTGTCTTTGTAAATCAAGGTTATAACAACTGTAAATTTTTGACATAGCCAATGCTGTGAAAAAAATCAGTCCTGAAGTTTTGTGATATCTATAGAGGAAAAAAAATACAGACAAATGGCATGAACAATGATATTTTATTTATTCTGTGTTTAATAACCATTCATATTTTTTTAAAAAAACAGATTCAATCACTGAGCCTTAGTTAAGTTGGAATTCTTCATATCCTTACCTGGTTTAGTGTAGAAAAAAAGTAGATTTATAAAGGCATTGTAGACATATTGATTTGCTAAGAACTGCCTATTCAGTTTAACAGAACAGAAACAAAGCATGGTACCTCCTTACGTAAGAGATATAAAGAGATTTATATCTTGGGCGGTGATGGTGGTGGTGTCCTTAACCAAAAATATTGTTGGAAGCTAGCAACATCAAGCTTGAGGAGGAATAGGATAGTCAGCATAGACAGTCTTCAAGAGATCCCAGTTCATAGCAAATTCAATTAGTTACATCAGCATCAGTTGCTTGATAGCTGCTGATCTTAAACTGATTCATTTTTATGAATGTGAGCCTATCAATGGAGTCTGTGGACAGGCGCACTCTTTGATTCTTTACAAACCTTCCAGCATCACTGAAAGTGCATTCAGAAAGCATTCTAGATGCAGGACAGGCCAGTAGCTCAATTGCATATTGAGCAAGTTCTGGCCAGTGGTCCATCCTCAAGACCCAGTAACCCAGTGGATGCTCAGTTGGAAAGGTCTCCAAGTCTGCTCTTGCCCCTAGATATTCCTGCACTATATAATGCAGACGCTGGTGATGGTTGCTTGAACTGATCAGACCTTGGCACTGAGGACTGAAACATTGTTTAAAGGCATCGGTCAGCCAGCCACCTTTTTCACCGCTCTTCCTCTGACTGAAAAAAGCCTCATCAACACGTTGTCCAGCACCAGGAAATGGTAACCTCCCAGTGTCTGGAAATGCAAAGCACAAAGCTTTCTTCAAGGCCTCCTGAAGATGTTTCATCCTCTGCTCCCTCTGCTAAGGCAGGATGAGTTCTGCAACCTTACCCTTGTAACGTGGATCAAGAAGGGTTGCCAGCTAGTAATGATCCCTCTCCTTGATACCACGAATCCTAGGGTTCTTTTTCGCAGGCTTTGCAGATTCAGGGATGCCAGCGTAAGTCTGCAGAGGCATTTGATTCTGAGTCCTCTGGGTCACTGAGGATCACATTATCCGTAGCTACCTCCTCCCAGCCATATGCAACTCCTTGGGTTTCTGGGGACTGAAAATCATCCCTTAAAGACTGCTGCTGAGTGTTATCCTCTACATCCACGCTAACACAATCCTCCCCCACCTCTTCTTCTCTTCTTCTCTTCTGGATAAAGGGGGCCTTGAGAGGAAAGGAAGCCCTCCTCTTCCTCCCGCTGTTCTGCCTCAAGTGCCCTACCGATGATTCCACGAAGTGTGTGCTCCAGCAGGAAGACTAGAGGGACAGTGTCACTGATGCATGCATTGTCGCTGATCACCATCCTTGTGGCTTCCTCAAATGGTGACAGGACAGTGCATGCATCCTTCATCAGTAGCCACTATCATGGTGAAAAGAAGCCAAGCTCCCCTGACCCTGTCCTGGTGCCATACTCGCACAGGTACTCATTAATGGACCTCTGCTGTGTGTGCAGCCACTGCAGCATTGCCAACATTGAATTTGACCTGGTGGGCATGTCACAAATGAGGCGGTTGGTGGGCAGGTTGCATTCCCTTTGAATGTCAGTGAGCCGAGCACTGGCATTGTATGACAGGCGGAAATGACCACAGACTTTTCTGGCCTGGATACCTGCTCAAGAACCTCTGCACCACCAAATTCAGGATGTGTTACAAACATGGAACATGTGTCAAGTATCCCTGTCAGAGGGTGGAGAGAAGTTTGGTGTCCTGGTGCTGCTGGACCTCAGTGCAGCGTTCGACACAGTAGACCACAAAACCCTGCTCACTCATCTCACAGAAGTAGATAGAGTTGCAGACTCAGACTTACCCTGGTTCGCATCGTTCCTAGAGAACCGATCTCAGAAAGTGAAACTAGGAACGTTCACTTCAGAAGCATGGAAAATTACATGCAGAGTCCCTCAAGGATCACCCCTGTCGCCCGTGCTCTTCAACATCTATCTCCGCCCTCTCCTCAAAATCATCAGCAACCAGAATCTACATTATCACTCCTACGCGGATGACATCCAACTCTACCTACACATCACCAACAAAAAAGACCAATACCAGGCACTGGAAAACTGTCTCTCATTGATTCACGATTGGATGATGGAGAGCTCCCTTAAACTCAAGACAGAACTCCTCTTCCTCGGCCCCCCTGAAAACTCTGTAACCCCCCCTCCACCCCACTGCCTCCCCCTGTGCATTCCCACTACAGTCCAGGAGGGAGTGGGAGAAGACCTCACTGCCGGCCACCCTGACCTGAGCAGCAGTGGGAGCACCATCCCCCAGAGGAACTGCAGTAATTCAGGTACAGATAACATGGGGACATACACCACAGGCTGGAATGGGCTTATGTCAGGGCTGTGGCAGGGAGAGAGCAAGCAGTAGTGAAATAGGGCAGCCATGAAGTGGGTGGTGTGCTCTGTTTTTCCTAACATTCACCTTGCGTGGATTAATGGACATCACTCTTCAGGACTCTCTGCATGGGGCACTCTGGAGGTACTATCTGTGTGCCTCCAGAGTGCTCCCTTACTTCCTCCCCTTACTTTCTCCAGAGTGCCCCTTTACTTTCTCCAGAGTTAACCCTCTGGAGGGGGATGTAAGGGGGCACTCTGGAGGGGGGTGTAAGGGGGCACTCAGGAGGGGGATGTAAAGGGGCACTCTGGAGGAGGATGTAAGGGGGCACTCTGGTGGAGGATGTAAGGGGACACTTTGGAGGAGGATGTAAGGGGGCTTTAAGGAGGAGAATGTAAGGCGCACTCCAGAGGATGTAAGGAGGCACTAAGGGGGCACCCGGAGGATGTTAGGGGGCTCTGACTAAGTTAGTACCGCCAGAGTGCCCCCTTACATCCCCCTTACAACCTCCAGGGTGCCCCCTTAGTGCCTCCAGAGTGCCCCTTTACTTCCTCCAGAGTGCCCCCTTACATCCTTCAGAGTGCCCCACCACAAAGGTGGTATAGCAGTGGCTGAAGTCTATCAGGTGGTGGTATTGCACTCCTCTTCCTCCTCTCTGCACTAACTACCCCCGGTTATACAACCTACGGCCATATACTCCACACTACACTCCGCACTCCTCTCCCCTCTCCTGTACATATTACCCCCCCCCCCCCCCCGCCATACACTCCACACTCCTCTCCTGTACATATTAACCCCCCGCCATACACTCCGCACTCCTCTCCTGTACATATTACCCACCGCCATACATTCCGCACTCCTCTCCTGTACATACTACTCATACCACGATGCACTCTGCATTCCCTATTTAACAATACCACATTCTGCACTATATAAGTCATCTCAGACTCTCTTTAACCACACCCCATTTAAGCCAATATTTAGCGCAATTTAAGACATGTCCACTGTTCACCACGACGCGCTTTGCACGCCATATTGCCGCCGATTTCATATGCCCCTGTCAAAAATCATCTTTTTTTTTTGGGGGGGGGGGGGGGTGTCCCTGAATGGCAGTTTGGAAATGTGGTCACCCTACAACCCCACCACCACCAGCATCCAGGGCACTGTGCATTACAGGTCATTCCTCAGACCTGAGACCATCATCCAGCACTATGCATTACAGACCTCCTCAAACCGTCCAGAGCGGCTAGATCTGTATCTGTGAGTTTGTTCAAACCTTAATACCATAAATAATAACATGATATTATATTTTTTTTACTCCAGAAGTATATAGTGAGTTTGGAAATTCTGGAGAAATGCTTAAAAAATGCATTGCAATTTAAATAAACACATTTGATTTTAGTTGACTAAAATTATTTTATTAGACTAAAATGTGCTGGATATTTTAGTCGACTAAAATATGATGACTAAAATGGGACTAAAACTAAAATGGCACTTTAGTCAAAGACTATGACCAAAACTAAAACACTCACAGAAGACTAAAATGGGACTAAAACTAAAATGCTATTTTAGGCCTAAGACTAAAACTAAATTGAAATTTGCTGCCAAAATGAACACTGTGTGTCACTGTTAAAATCATATAAAAAAAAAAAGATTTTTTACCAATAGGAAACAGATTGACCTGCTGCTGTAAACTAAGTTAATCGTAAAAATAAAAAATGAACTCCACAGCCAATGTGCTGCTAGTGCATGCTGTAGCTGAGACGTGTGTGAAAATTCGTAACACCACATCAGCTTAAACGCATACACCAAGCATGATATTTAACCAGTTTCCTGGCCTACAGCAGATAGATGGCTGGGCAGGGGTTTCATTGTTCTGACTGGACACCATTTGACATCCTCCAGAATGGCCGCTCGTGCACACCTACGGAGGCGCGCAGCGTGGCGACCCTTTTACACATGCCCATGGTAGTTGTCACCACGTGTTTGTAATTCTGACCTTTTATAAGAAATGCCTCTGACACTTACTGCCACACTCAGAAATGTAACAGGGTTTATATTAGAATTGTTTTCTTTAAGGAGGCAAATACTTCTATTGAGAGAGTGTTATAGATTTAACATTTTCTATCAAAGGGTCTGAGGGTTGTGCTGAAGGGGGTAGGCTCAGTGAACACGTTAATACTGCCAACTATTCAAAACACCTTGATATTTTCATCTAACACAACCCAGCAGTTAACATAGTTTTCTATAGAAGGAAATTACCATTTAATAGACACAAGCATGATATTGATATTATGTATGTCTCTCTTTTAGGAGGGTGAATGTGTCCCATTTGCTTTCTGGAAATTGTGAGGCATGTTTGGTGTCTAACTGATTGGCATCTTCCCAAACAGACCAAGAATGTAAATTTGCTTATATTATTTTCCAGACTGTTTTACGGCTTGGCTACAATAGGTTTGTGATAGGGGCATCGGTGAGCTCTGCAAATGGAAGTTTATGACACGGCTGCATTCCTTCTTTGCAGGACTATGTTTGGTCAAAGTTGCTTCTAAGCTGGCCTGTGGCTTATCAAAATGTGTCACCTTCTCTGGCTGACCACCATGGGCATGAAACTTACATCTAACCATCCATTTTACTGACTAGTTTGTTTTAGGAAAAATTAGGGTGGTATCGTGTTCAGTACAACATTTTCATGTTGCGCCACACAATTTGAAGTTTGTCAGACCTCATTCTTGTCACATTACGTGAATCCAGCCTGGGCAGATTTGTTCACTCCTATTGATAAAGATGATTGGTATGCCCATGTGAAATATAAAGTCACTTTGTGTTTGAAATATGAAACAGCTGAAGAGGGGGACCCACGGACATACTCTCCGCTCATTCGTGACCCCTAAACGGAAAAATCCAGCGGCGAACCTGAGCAAATTCAGATTCAGCAGCAGGGGGAGGTCTGCCAAAATGGCGCCGGCCCGCAGACAGAACGTGGAGGAAGATATGGAGGACGATGAGGTCTCTCTACCGGCATCTGAGGACTCAACAACAGGTAACACTGACAAGGACAAGCCCCTTACTTATGCCGACATGACAGATATCGTCACAGACATCAAAAGATCTTTTGCCTCAGCGATCACTGACATAAAGACTGAGCTGTTAAAACTCTCAGAGCAAATGGCGGTCACAGAGAGAGCAGGGAAGAGGAGAGACAGAGCCCTGGTAAGGCTGGATGATGTTGCCATTTCCCACACACATCACCTAATTGAGATGAACAGGCATTTAGAAGATTTGGACAACAGGGGCAGACGCCACAATATACGCGTCAGAGGTGTCCCTGAGTCTGTACCGAATGACCAAATAAAACCTGCACTGACCACCATTTTCAATGAGCTGCTGAACAGGCCTGAACATACTCCAATTGATTTTGATAGAGTACACAGAGCTCTGCGGCCTAGAGCACCTGATGACAACCCACCCAGGGACATTGTATGCTGCCTCCCCAACTTCTGCTTAAAAGAAGAAGTACTGCAAAAAGCAAGGGCAAACGAACAAATTCTGTTCAATGAAGCCACAATACAGCTATTTCAGGACCTTTCCCCTATCACCCTGAAAAACAGGAGAGCCCTGAAGCCACTGCTAACAGTACTGAAGGACAGGAACATTAACTACAGGTGGAAATTCCCTTTTGCCTTGCAAGCCTCCTTTATGGGGAAACAGCACATGCTTAGAATCCCTGAAGAGCTTCACAAATTCTGTGACAGCCTCCAAATCCCGCCAGTAGATCTACCTGACTGGTACGCAGAATTCCTGCTACCCCCAGAGATCAATATTCCTCAACATAGCCCAGGGTTCTCACCCATGCAATCTCCCTCCCAGCAAGTAAGGCCCAGAAGGAACAACGGCAGACATACATATGACTCCCCTGCATCCTCCAAAAGCGCCAAAAACCAGAGGGTCAAGTAGAAGGGCTGCGCAAGATGCCCCCACAACCACTCTCTGATCCCACAAATGTTTGCCACACCACAGCACCTTTTTTGACATGGCTGAAACACCATAGATCCAGTTTAGTTCTCACCTGGGACCTCTCCTTCAGTTCGTTTATGTTCCTTCCAGCTAGAACACTATAAACCAGAAATAACTGACAGACACAAGGCTATATCTGGAACGAAGCATCGACCATGAACCATCAGCAGAGGGCACAAGAAGACCACATCCTATCATTAAACAACAGGAACAGCAGACTTATCGCCTAACGCCTGCCCTTTCTCTTCCTTTTTCCCTTTCCTATCTATCTTTTTACCCCGTTGCAACAGGTATACTCTCAGAACAAGTAACCAACTATCTATGCGACCTGAGCCTGCACTCCCCTTGACAACGGCAGATGACCACAGAGACACAATAGGAGATATACTCCCAAAAGTCTGACCACCAGAGGGCGCAAATAGACCACCTTACGACCCTGCAAACCCACTGAAGAAGAGAAAGGAATGTCAAATGCCACCACTTTTACTTTCTCCCCTTCTTCTAGATGTTTTTCCCCTTGTCCCCTTTTTTTTTTTTTTTTTTTTCGGTCTTTATTTTTTTTTTTCTACTACCAGGTTCCCCTCAACTTCTCTGGAAGACTCAACAATGGCATGGAAAGAATGACAACCACCAATAGATGGATTGAATCGAACCAATGCCGGCGAGCAGACACCACACTCGTCCCATGCCCACCACAACAATCTTTTGCACTCCAGCAACCCATCAACAAAGACATACATGGCACACTGGCTGCTGCGAAAGACTCACC
This sequence comes from Lithobates sylvaticus, assembly GCA_028564925.1. Classification (NCBI taxonomy): domain Eukaryota; kingdom Metazoa; phylum Chordata; class Amphibia; order Anura; family Ranidae; genus Lithobates; species Lithobates sylvaticus. The sequence continues at coordinate 320,179,864 of CM053029.1, read as the reverse complement.
GCTTACCTACCTCCAAGAAAGGTTTTTTCTTACCATTTTATTTACCCATTTCTTTTTATCTTTTACGTTTTTTGCACATACCATTAGACTACAAGATGTACTGTTAAGCCTTAGGGGAGTGACTGGGTTGCCCTAAATCAATATGCGGCAATGACAGCCACACTCGATGAATCTATTAACATTAGAGAGAGATTGACGTGCTTGGACCCGTGGATAGTGGGGGCGTCCAATACTTCCCTGATCACGCCAGAAATTTAACACATTAATGACCACATCTGAACCTAAAATATTATAGATCACAACCAGCCGTGTTCACACTTAGAACTAAAATCAAACAAGTGTTTAAACCCCAATACCAGGGGTGTTCCATATCCCTCCATCCCTTCCTATGTCGGGCCCCCCACTGTCCATGATGCAAGCACGAATGAGTATTAATGTCAAAGGTTATACACGAATGTACATATTCCTCTGTGAGACTAGGAGGGGGCAGAACTACCAATGCCTTCTAACCCCCATACCTCCCTTTCGCTGCCCCTATCCCCCCCCCCCACTCTCTATATGGCATACCTCTGCTACGCCAGACTTGTCTACCCACCCCCCTACGAAGCTTCAGGACTTGGGCTTAAGACAAAATTTGAACGTGGAAATTGAACTCTACATAAGCAAGTTGGTGGTTCAGGGTGACATACCACCCCTCTACAATGTTTGCACCCCAGGTGACAATTGATCTTTTATAGCCATGAAGTTACTAATGATACTTATACACATTTTGTTTCTTGTGTTTTCTCTACAACCCAAAATCTGTGGCACCCCGCTGACAATCATGTAATGTTAGAAACAACTCGCATGTTTAAACCCCTCCCCTTCGCAGTACCCATACAATACAAACGGTATGACAATGTAAACGAAGATTAAGCACTCGCAACTCCCGGGCCTCCCGGCGTCACTAGAGACAGACGTTATTCTCAGGTGACACGTTCTTACTCGTTGGTAAGAAATACCTCACTGGTGGCAAACACCCACTACCACTCCTCCCACCACCCCCCAAGAGTACAACTTAGTACCTGATTTTCCAGGTACTATCCGGCTCCCCGCCTTTTAGACGGGATTTGAGCATCCACTCAACAATACCCCTTCCCTCCCCCCGACCCATTATATAATACCCCACTTTTCCCTCCTAACATACCCCACCCCCCACCTAACACACACATAACACAACTACACGACTTCATTCAACACCCAACCCCTAATTACTGGAACGTGCTACGTAAGAAACCTCTCATAGAGTGAGCCTTACTCAACGGCTCTTTAAATACTTCCTGACCCGACACCCGGGATAACCAGACACACTACACCATGGCATATTCCAACCTAGGGAAGTCATCGACCCTCATCTCGCACAACATAAATGGCCTAAACATACCCGAAAAGAGGTCCAAACTGCTCAAAGAACTCAGAAAAACCCGCCCAATGATAGTTTACCTACAAGAGACGCATTTCAAAAGTGAACATATACCCAAATTCACAGACCACATATACACAGAAATGTATCATGCCACGAACCCCCTGGCCAAAATAAAAGGTGTCTCTATACTTATTAACAAAGAAGCTCCTTTCAAACTCCAACAAAAACTTATTGACCCAGAAGGCCGCTACCTATTCCTGAAAGGAGACTGGGCCGGAAGACCCATCACACTCGCCAATGTCTATTTCCCCAATAAGACACATGTTCCCTTCTGCAGAAAATTTGTAGAAGAGCTGAAATGGTTTGCAGAAGGCTGCATCATTTTGGGTGGAGATTTCAACATCCCACTTTCACCCCTCAAAGACACATCCACAGGACACACGACTGTAACTTACAGGGTACTCAGACGCATCAAATTACTGATCAGCTCCCTCTCTCTAGTAGACACCTGGAGATCTATCCACACCACAGGTAGAGACTACTCCTTCTTTTCTCACCCCCACAAAAGGTATTCGTGAATCGACCTTATCTTCGTCACACAACGGGACCTTGGTAATGTGAAATCAGCAGAAATAGGCATAATAACGATCTCAGACCATGCACCCACAGCATTATCCATACAACTCGACCCCCCCAAAAGGTAATTTTTCAACTGGAGATTAAACGCCTCTCTTCTGACGGACCAGACGATTAAAGACGAAGTCCACAACGCAATTAATGAATATTTTAGAAATAACTTAGACTCAGACACTGACCCTCTGACTAATTGGGAGGCACATAAGAGTGTAATAAGAGGCAACTTAATGAAATGAGGTGCAAGGAAAAAAAAAGACAGAGAGAGAGAGATAAACGATCTGACCACACAAATCATTAACTTAGAATCCCAACCCAAAAATTCACTATCCACCTTGGTTGAAGAAGAACTCACAAGGTGCAGAAACACCCTAAAACAAATACTCAACCTTAAAACTAGGAAAGCGCTCTTCTTTAAGAAGGGCATATACTATGAACAGGGAGACAAAAGTGGGAAACTATTAGCCAAAGCCCTCAAGGACGCACAAAGGATGAACACAGTACACGCCATAAAAGACGTACACGGCGTACCCAAACACAACCCCACAGAGATCGCAGACCTCTTCCACCAATTCTATACAAAACTCTACAACTTACCAAACCAACATAAACCTAGCCACCCGAAACACACAAAACAAGAAACAATAGACCAATTTCTAAGAGACAGTAAGCTACCCCACCTATCCCAGGAAGACATACAACAACTAGAGGAACCCATATCTACCATTGAAATACTTAGTGCAATTAAAGAACTGAAATCAGGCAAGAGTCCAGGACCCGACGGATTCACCTCCCAGTATTATAAAATTTATATGCACCAGCTAGTCAAGCCCATACTAAACACATTCAATTACCTAGCCTGAAACAGACATTCCCAAGATCCATTCCTCATGGCACACATAGCAGTGATTCCCAAACCAGACAAAGACCACACAGACTGTGCAAACTACCGGCCTATATCCCTTCTTAACACCGACTTAAAACTCCTAGCCAAAATACTAGCTAACAGATTAAAACCCCTATTAGCAAACATCATTGGCCCCGAACAAGTAGGATTCATGCCTGGCAGAGAGGCAAGGGATAATATCACCAAAGCACTTAATCTGATACATTCCTCCAAATACTCCAAAACAAGCAAACTCCTACTTTCCACCGATGCCGAAAAGGCTTTTGATAGAGTTTCCTGGGACTACATAATGAGTACCTGCACCCATATTGGACTTGACAGCCACATGATGTCATGGATAACGGCCCTCTATCAAAACCCCCAGGCTAGAATCAAAGTCAATAACACACTTTCAGACCCGATAAAAATAAGAAACGGTACGAGACAGGGGTGCCCCCTGTCCCCCCTTCTCTTTATTATCTCATTAGAACCATTAATCAGAACTATTAACGCCAATAGGGACATAAGAGGATTCAGGATTGGAGATAGGGAATATAAAACCGCCGCGTACGCGGATGACCTCTTATTTTTCCTCACTGAACCACATATCTCTATCCCCAACCTTGAAAAAATATTCAAAATTTTTGGCTAGATCTCCAATTTCAAAATCAACAATGCGAAATCTGAAGCCCTGAACATAAACCTCCCATCTGACCAACTAAAACTATTAAAAGACAACCACAACTATACATGGGTGACACACAAACTTAAATACCTGGGGATAAACCTGACTGACAACATAGACTCCCTATACCACCATAACTATGAACCATTACTGAAAACACTGATCAGAGACCTCCAAAAATGGCACGCAAAGACATTCTCTTGGTTTGGCAGAGCCTCAATACTTAAAATGACGATACTACCCAGACTCCTTTACTTTTTTAATGCCCTCCCCATCAAGATCCCTGAAGCCTTCTTTACCACACTGACTAGAGCGCAGAGACGTTACCTATGGGCGGATAAAAAACCAAGAATACAAATGAGACTCTTAACACTCCCTAAGAACAGAGGTGGCATTGGTCTCCCGAATTTTAGAAAATACCATCAAGCTTCCCACATTACACGAATATCAGACTGGCACTGCCATAACGCAAACAAAGACTGGATCCAACTAGAACAGTACCTCACCCCATACAACCTGACTTTCTACCCCTGGACAAGATTCTCTAAAATGGACAGAAACCTAGAACACCCACTGGTGTCCACCACGTTAAATGTCTGGCATAAAATAGCTGGAAAACACCGACTAGCATCAATACCAGGACCACTTACACCGATCACAAACAACCCAGACTTTAACCCAGGCCTACACCTCAAGCACATACGAACCTGGACGACAACTCAATGTCTGACAGACTCTAGAATGAAAACACTAGAGACCTTACAAGCGGAATGGGAAGGTTCATTTCCTGGTATATGGTTCTATTTGCAACTAAAAGACTACCTGCTCAACAGTAAACATAAAGCAGCATACTGCCTTCCACTACTCCCATTTGAAGACGCATGCTTCAAAAGATCCCCTATTAAAAATACCACCTCCCTAGCTTATTCCTGGTTAAAGCAGACAGAGATCGCAGAAAATGATAAACACAAAAGGAAGTGTGAAAAGGATCTAAACACTACATTCACTAATGCTCAATGGGAGAAGGCATGTATCCTGACTCACAAAAGCTCTCTGAGTACCAAATACCAAGAAATATCATACAAAATACTCACCCAGTGGTACATTACGCCTCATAAGACCAGGAAATGGACCCCCTCGAGTTCGGACTCCTGCTGGAGATGCAACAGAAACGTGGGCACCTTCCTCCACATCTGGTGGACATGCCCCCTTATACAACCTTTTTGGAACACAGTGATATCATGGATTAAATCCATAACAGAAACTAACTTAGAACTTACCCCAGCAGCATGCCTGATAAACATAAACAACTTCACTATAAGCAGATACAAAAAGTCTCTGACCAGACATCTTCTACTGGCAGCCAAAACACTTATACCCATCCACTGGAGGACTACACACATACCCACCATTACAGACTGGATAGACAGAGTAAATTATATCCACAAGATGGAAGAACTAGCCACGATGAAACAGGAGAACGATTCTTGTTTTAATGTCACTTGGCAACCATGGTCAATATTCAAATACTCGCCTGAATACCTAACCCTTACTACACCAGATAACCCAGACAATCCGACACCAACCAGAACCATGACCCCTTGTAACTCAGACTGAATTACAGACCCCTAACATGATACTATCAGGAGCAATAATAACGACCTTACACACTTCTGAACCCCAAGATAATGAAATCTTATCCTCAAACTAGTACCGAAGGACCTCTCTCTATGAGAACTATTATCACACTACCTGTCCCACCCCTTTCCTTGATATCGTGACTCCTCACCCAATCCACCCCCTCCCCCATCACCCCTCCCTTCCCTAAAAATGCTACCACCCGAAAATATCAAAACCCAACCTATTTCCTATACTGTACTATGTATGATACCATATGTTTAAATATGCTGTAAACATGAATCTATTCAATGTTATACGCCTATGTAACATTACATGTTATGTACTTTTGTTATGTAATGTACTTTGTTTCAATAAACCTTTTGATTGAGAAAAAAAAAAAAGAAATATGAAACAGCTGTACGTATATAGACATTTTATGTAAAGGACCCTGTCATTTTTTTAATGCTTTAAACTATTTGACATAAAAAATGTATTAATTCTTGGCAAAATATATAGCGAGGAAAAAAATGAATATGGCATATACAATTGCTGCAAAATCCATATTGTAATATCAGCCCTCAAAAATTGCACTTGCCTGCTCGCATTTTAAGGCCTGGTGAGGAAGGGCAGCCTGGATGGAATGGGAGTCCTTCTCCCAGCGATAGCGGAGGGGAAGAGGGAGAGAGAGCTGCTCGGATGTTCAGAGCGCAGTGCGGGGGGAAACACAGTGATAACAGCCTTCTTTTAATATTGCCGTGTTCCCCACTGCTCGCTGATACAGATACAGCCCCGCCCCCTGGTCCCGGGACTTTGATAGATAGATCACACATCTATCATTCAAAGTTCCCGGCCAGGGGGCGGGGCTGTATATGACGTTGAGCGGAACTCGGCAATTGAATTGAAAGCTGTTATTGCTGTGTTCCCTGCGCTCTGAACATCCGGGCGGTTATCCTGTTCCTCTCCTCCTCTGCACAGGTAGGCTGCACGGTTGGCACAGGGTGTATGGTGGGCACAGGGTGGATGGTGGGCACAGGCTGCATGGAGGATGGTGGGCAGAGGCTGCATGGTGGGCACAGGCTGCATGGAGGATGGTGGACAATGGCTGCATGGAGGATGGTGGGGACAGGCTGCATGGAGGATGGTGGGCAGAGGCTGCATGGAGGATGTTGGGCAGAGGCTGTATGGTGGGCACATGCTGCATGGAGGATGGTGGGCAAAGGCTGCATGAAGCATGGTGGGCACAGGCTGCATGGTGGACACAGGCTGCATGGTGGACACAGGGTGCATGGTACATGGTGGACACAGGGTGCAAGGTGCATGGTGGGAACAGGGTGCATGGTGGACACAGGGTGCATGGTGGACACAGGGTGCATGGTGGACACAGGGTGCATGGTGCATGGTGGACACAGTGTGCATGGTGGACACAGGGTGCATGGTGGACACAGGGTACATGGTGCATGGTGGGCACAGGCTGCATGGTGGATCGTGGGCACAGGCAGGTTGCATTGGTGGGCATGGATAAAGTTGTTGTTGTTGTTATATTATAATATATTTTTTTTGCATAAAAACATTTTAAGTGTCATTTAATGAGAGTGTTTAGGGTTGGGGTGGGGTTGGGTGGGGCAACTGGTGGCGAGTAACCCTTGAGGCCTGGCTAGTAGCTTAGGACTTGAAATGTTGAGCCCTGGTAATATAATGTTATTAAAATTAGGTTTCCTTTTAAAACTGCAGCCTCTGTCATTTTCTAAAAAGTCAATGCAATATGGCCCCTGGAGGCATTCCGTACATAGTTGGTGTACAGATAGCCTCCAGAAGTGCAATTTTCTGCTGCAAGATTATAAAAAAAAAAAAAAGAAACACTGTCTGGAACCTATATTAATTAAAAAAAAAGTCCTGTATCAGCACTGTGCACTTTGCAAGTGCAGCTGCACTCTGCAAGGGCATTTGCTCCAGAGCTTAGTAAATGGAAGCTCTGCTGAGTTCCATTACTCCAAGTTTTCAAGTCAGAGTTTGCCAGATGTAAAAAGTAACAACCATGTTGATTATTTAATCCACATATGTAAAATCAATGAACCACTGCTGTTTCCCACTGGATCGTTTTATACATCTCTGTGCGACTCAGTCATTAACCTTAGATCCAATGTATCTCCAGACAACATGATCCCAGTTAGTAACACAATTTTGTCCACAAAACTTTCTGACTTTTTTCCTACATAGTCCAGGTTGTGGTTCATCTTCATATATTTTAAAAAGTGCTACAATACCCAATGGTATGTGTTATCCACACTTTTTATCTATAGTTTATATAACAAAAAGCTTGAATGGGGTTCTAGCTCTTCACTCTTTATCCAAAACAAATAGAAAAAAGGTAAACTAATTATTAAAGACTAAACTCAGGGTACCAGCAAGGTAAATTTTAGATTTACTACAAAATATTTAACTTATTATAATTTTTCAGACTTTATATTCTACACGGGAGAAACAGCATTTGCCTAGGGTCCCAGCCCCCTTGTGACCTTGTGCTGGGTGTGGGTTTTTTGGAGTTGTAAGCACCTAACAGCACCTATTTCTCTCCACCTTGAAGCCCCTCTTCCCCTGATCATCAGTGTACAGCTTAACAATTGCATGCTTTCCCATCTTTCAGTTAGAGGTGACTGCTTTCCCTTCTGCTGTCAGTCAGAAGTAGTGATTGACCAAATAATAGATATGATGTTCTGGGCACTGCTGTAAGAAAGATTAGGGAAACAACCCGCAACAATTTCCAGGTGGAGAGGCATCCACTAAATTACCCATGAGTAAAATATTGAACCCTACCTAAAGAAAAGACAAATGTACCCTTTTAGTAAGCATTGTATATGTAAGCACAACTTCAAATTTTAAAACAAAACATATAATATATATATATAGGAGCATTTTGTATGACAAAACCACATTGCACTGAAGAAATGCACAATGTAGATTTCTTATGTATGCTTCAACTATTGCATTTCTATTTTTACCTTAGCCTTGAGGAATGCGAAAACTTCACAGCATTCATAAACATATTTCAGATACTTAATATCTTTCATAGACTGGATGCAGACTAATTTATCATCACAGAGAAATGATTATGTTTTTCACTCCTATAGCACACATAAAACCTGAAATATGACTGTTTTGTTTTCTCAAATAAAATTTTACAGTGTGACAAGATAATATAATGTGGATGTGAGCATTAAAGTAAAAATACTGCGGTACCAATAAAATAATATGGAATTAAATGTAATTGATTTCAGTTTTCCTTTAGAGCAATGCTAGTTAAACATTGTGCTTAGCTATGAACTATAAATCAACGCATACATTTACGACCATTTGCAATATTTATTTGTTTAACTGGATTATGTTATTGAACTATTAATTGCTGTAGAATGATTATATGAATAGGAACATTAGACATTGCAAGGTGCTAATAATTTTCACTATTTTACTAAAAGCCTTTTTGTTCCTATTATTTATAGTGATTAAAAAGATCTTCGACAAAACAATAAGCATTCATTATTTATTTCATTAAGGCCTTTTTTCACTCACTGATCTAAAAAGGGCTAAAACACATAATTTATCTTTAGTTGTGTTATTTCACTGTATTGCTCTTTAACCAAAATGACTAATAACACAGGAAACATACATCCTTTCAACCTGGTTTGAGTCCTCTCCACTTAGCAGACAAGTTGAAATTTTTATTTCCTACAATCAAATGTAGTGTCTTGAACCAACCCCACCTACTCCAGCTGACTACCTAGCAGTGTTGCAAAAAACCTACCAGATTAAAATTTACTGACACGACACCCAAGATTTACTAGCACAGCCAAGTTTTTATTGATATTTCCAAAAGTTACAAAATTAAAATTTTAAGTGCAAATTTCAGTATTTAGGCTACAAACAAGTACAATGTGCAATTAGAAATGCAATTTAAGGTAGATATCAAGACAAAAAAATTTTTTCTTATTTTATTTTCTATATAATAAGAAAGTAGCTCAGGGACAGGACTCAGAAATTAAAATGGGCAGGCGCACACATGAAATTGACTCTCACGGTATCGCACTCCGCTCCATACTCACTCTGCGGCAGTGCCCGTATCCTCCGATAGGCGTGCTGACGTCACTGGTCGCCATGTGGTCCCACTCTAAGATCCCTGGCTCATGCGCTCTGAAGGGATGGCATACCATGCCAGACCTTCAGAACTCTGTGCTGGAGCCAAAGGCTCCCGCGTGCATGCGCAGGAGTGATGTCCTCGTGGCCCTGGTCAGGCCAGTGAACCCAGAAGGAAGACAGGGTGAGCATGGCAGAGTTTGGGAGCCTTGACAGCGATGCACTAGGGGTCTGTGTCCAGGTAGTCTGTCATAATGTGCTAATAGGCGGTGCATACCTGTACAGTGCTATATGTGGTGCATACTAGTACATTATGACTTAAACCTGCAGGGGGGGGGGGGGCATTGCTATTTTTTTTTCTGCCGGTTTACTACTGCTTTATTTAGGAATTTTTTGCATGTCTGGCATGGATCCAGGTGACCTTTCCTTCAAGTTTTGGTCAACTGTGTCTTCAAGCATTTCCTTATATTTACAGTATATCTCTTAACATCCCACCTAGTCACTTGGCTTTAGTTTACAAGATCTTTCCAAATTGTTATGATCTGGCATGGGGAGAAAACATATAAATTTGTTTTTCAAAAACCTTAAGAAATCATCACAACCTGAGTGGAGGCTCTTAGCTGCTGAGAAAAATATAAGTAAGTGCATGACACACTACCAAATAAGATCTCCTAGGGAGAAAATACAGTATTTCCTTCAAGTGCCATTCTAACCTAATATAAAATTTGTAGGAGACATTCAGGATATATTATCCTAAAGTTGTTGCAGTAGCAAAGATGGGACTTTTGGGGCACAACACATTTGTACCTGCTTCCCATTAAAATCTAAGGATATTTCATAAAAACATTCACAAGTTACAATATATAATCAAAAAAGGACAAAATTTTCGATATTTTAAGTCTTGTCCAGATATGATGATCATAAGGCTTGACGTTTTTCCTGGATTTTGTTCACTTCCTCAGGAGCCAATGATAAACAATCTGTACAGCATACAATCTAAATAGAACAATCATTTATTATCATACATGATTTATACAAAGTTCATATTTACACCACCACCCACTGCATAGTAAAAGAATCACCAAAAGTGTGCCCAGATATACTGGCGGGGAGGTGACTGACCCCTACTGGGAGAGTCAGGAGGGGGGTGACCCATATATGCCCATGCCCCCTAACTGTTGTATCTTCTCCCTTAAGGTAAACAGATTAAATATAAAGCTCTCATCTCATTGGAGCTAATATATATCTGGCTCAAAAGGCATACTCTAAACATGCACTATGATATTACCTTAACAGTGGGGCAGAGTGCCTACACTGTTTGGTCTATCAAGTCTGGATGATTCCCACTTTATACAAATGCAGCTTAATACAGCCTGGTTAAATAATGTAAAACATAATAACATAAGATGACATCCACTTAAAGGGTGTCCAAACTCTGGTTTAAGTTGAGTGAAACAAACCTATAGTTACCTGCAGGAACTTTCAATATGGCTACCTGAAGACAGCCAGTTAACTAACTTGGCATGCTTGATTAATTTACCTGCTGAAGTCAAACAAACTTCTAGCCTTCCAAATGGAACCAAAATCATATGCCATCCAAATCAGTATACATGTATACTCTTTGGATAGCTTATAGGCTTTTGCTAAGGCATGGAGCTCTGCTTCTTTTTTTTTAATCTTTTTATTGAATTTCTTAATAAATAAACAGACAAAACAAAACACAATAAGACATCATACACATTGGACCCATATATTAATGCAATTTTAAGATCCAATCACTCTGGCGCAGTATCCATCCGCGCCCAGTGTATTAAGAGGAAGAAAAAAAAAGAGAGAAAAAAAAAAGGTAGGCAGTAAACATCAATCCCTATTATGCCCAGTGGCCCAGAGAATCCCTATTTTATGAACACCTATATCTCAGTTAATTGCCCCCATGGACATTAGATGCCATATATGTTTTGTCCAGCCACTTTGCCCAGACTTTGTCGTACTTACTCGGACAACCCCTATTCATATAGGTGTCTCTATACAATGGAAGGTTATTATTTATCAATTGTTTACAGAATAGAAGTGTGAGAGAACATGGTTTCTTCCAATGCAGAGCAATGGCTTTTCTTGCATAAAATAATGTTGTGTTCGCAAACACTCACTCAGACACTGTAGAAAGAATAGCTTCTACCAGACCCAACAAACAAACAGACATTAAGACCAGTAGAGGAGCAATAGAATTCAATAGGTCCACTACATCCACTCAAAATATAGCTATATGTGGGCAAGTCCAGAAAATGTGATGAGCTGCTCCACACCGCTAACACTCAGATGAGCACACAGGATTTATCTTTTTAAGTCTATGTGGTGTGATATATGCTCTATGTACCAATTTAAATTGGATCATGCGGTCTCTCAAGAAAACCAAAGATTGCAGAGGGAAATCCCACACACCTCTCCAATCCCCCATATCCAGATCTGGTATATCTTGCATCCACTTAGCTCTAAGACCCTCTAATGGCAAAATGGAGATTGAGATAAGATGGGAATACAGTCTCGAAGTGGGCTTATCCAGACACTCAGACCTAAGTACTGATTCTAAAGTGGATTGTATAATCAAACTATCCTGTGGAAACTGGGCATGAAAAGCTGACGTTGCTTCCGCCCTCCTATGGTATAGAGACGAGTGGGGGCCATCTTAGCTTCACTCATCTCCATACCCAGCAGTGTGCAGGACCCGATTGCCTCCGCCACTACCGAAAGCTCCGGTAAGCGGCAGAGGGCGCGGGAGAGCGACGGGAGGGGGGGTGACACCTCTCCCGCCACTGATAACGGTGATCTCGCGGCGAACCCCACGCAGAGACCACCATTATCGCAAACACGACCGCCTCCTGTAAAGATGGATATCTCAGTTGTGCAGCAGCTGCTGCCGTTACCGAGATATCCCTCTTCAAAGTGCCGATGTATATGTACAGGAGGTGGTCCTATGGTCATGCTGAGACGTCCAAAGATCCAAAATTTTCTTGAGCATACCACTGTACTCAGAAAGTGAGAAGACACATGCTTGCAGAGTCCACACATACTGCTTGGATTGAAAAGTAAAAACAAAAAGGAACCAACAATCTGGATATAAAGGAACAGAAAAAATCATTAGCCAGATCAAAAAATGTGAAATAGCTAGTTGCGGGTGGTGTCTGTCCTAACAAGGTGTGTGGATTTGGTATGGTGGGTGCGACAGCATCAATAATTTTGTTTATTATTTTAAAATCATGGACCATACAATTTTCATACTTAGGCTTTCATTTTTATAGAAAATGTTTTCATTTATCCTACCCATCTAGGCTGTATTAGATATTATGGCAGCTGTACTTATATAGTATAGCGGTACCTTCTCTTGTTTGAAAAAAAAAACCTTAACGGATTGTTCTAATAACCTGTATTCTATTTCCTATAGAATGAAAGTTTGCCTGAATCATATGTAATATACAGTATCTGCCTCTAATAATACATTTATCAGCACTACACCAGAAACTAATGCTTGAGTGGTAATTTCTGTTTCACACCCTAATTTCAATTACACATTTATTATCTCCTTAAGGGAAAATGTTTTAGCTCCTAAAAAAAATCCCTTTTAATTGCACTTTTTAAATATCAAAGGCTATTTAGTTCAACGTGAACTTTTCACTTACATTTAATTTGGTTACTCTATTAAAGGTCGCTCATAGAAATTTTACCATCATTGAAAAACATACTCAAAATAACTGTGATCAAATTGTTTATCATCATAATAACTAATCCAGCACATCTACATAATTTCCCTTTTAAAGAAAAAACAAAAGCAGAAAAGTTATAATAACTTTCAGAAGTGTATAGATTAGAATATTACTTGCAATCACATCCAGTTTCTTTCATGTTTCTCACTTTTCTCTTATCTCATATCCCACACATTCCTTTCTTGGGGAAGAGAGAGGGGAAACAAATCTGTGCAAAGCTGCAGGACAAACAAAGTAGTGGAACTAAAACAACCACCAATACATTCACACAAACAATTGCCTTCAGCTTTTAAATCACTTGCATTTCTTAATTTTGTTTATAAAACACATGCACTACATTTTCTCTTTCTTTTACCCTGTATCAAAATTACCTTTCTTGAGTTAGTTGTAACTCCCTAAATTTCACTTTCCATGTTTTCTTCTCTGGGACCCTTGCATGGTCTATAATATATATATATATATATATATATATATATATATATATATATATATATATATATATATATAGACAGTATATGTACTTAACTTACTTTAGCTAATATGACCAGATGGGCAACCATAGTTCTTGACCCATCTTTCTCTCTGACCACATATAAAATATTATATATATATATATATATATATATATATATATATATATATATATAATTGAGCCAAGGTCGAATATTACAGCAGATGTGTGTTTTATATAATCTGGTAACAACTCATAACTACACAACATATAACCACCAATCAATAAAATGAGTAAAATAGGTGCCCTTTGTCCCAAAACCGCCTTACCAATTAAGGAAGTCTTTTAACTTGAATGTAAGCAAACAAGGGTCTTACCTTGCTACTAAGTATCAGGAATTCCCAGATCGTCTTAAGCTCCTTGAATCAGATTCTCAGGGTCTCCATTACATCCCCTCCTGGCTGCAAGCTCGCCAACTGTATTGGAGATTTTATAGATAAGCAACTTCTATACTAATATTGATCTGTGGTTCCAAATTATGAAATAATTATTGCAGTAGTAGAGAAATTACAAAAAGATACACACAGCATATTTCCAAATAACTGTTCTCTTTATTTGGTGCATTTGAAGGTTTTTTGAAACCATGCTTACCTAAGTTTCACAAGGGACATAACATTTTTTTGTTCAGCAATTATGTATATAATTAACATAAAAGTAGAAATCTAAAGAAATTTAAATAATAGATGAAAGATGACAATAAGATCATTATGTTTGAATATAATGTCTTTTTGGTATTTATATTGAAGTAATTTACCATCAGCAATTTAAATTATTAATGCCCGCATAGAAGTCCTGGCTGTGCTTGGTATAATGTGTCTGCTGGGCTTGACATTTTAATTGTTAGCTGAATGTATTTATTGTCTAAAATAAAAAAAAGTAAATTAATTCCCAAGTTTATATTCATGAAAGTAACATATACAGTGATTAGAAAGTCAATTTATATGTATGGATTATTATAAACTATTTTATATAATTCCCCATCCTTTCAGTATTAATTACCATTCTAAAATATTCGCTAGTAATGAAGGCATGTTTTGCTGTTTACTAAAACTAATAGAAAAAACATGAATAATGACAGAATCTAGACCAAATACATCTATTATTCTCAGAAGACTGACTGGTTAACCACCTAATGATCAGGCAATTTTTTGCAATACGGCACTGCGTTGCTTTAACTGACAATTGCGCGGTCGTGCGATGCTGTACCCTAACAAAATTTATGTTATTTTTTCCCCACAAAGCTGTCTTTTGATTGCCTCTGCTGTTTTTATTTTTTGCTCTATAAACAAAAAAAGGCCGACAATTTTGAAAAAAAAATAACTATATTTTTTACTTTTTGCTATAATACATATCCAAAAAAATTAAAAAATAAAAGTATATCAATTAAAGTATGGAATTAAAACAAAATACTCTCTGCCTCCACAAAACAATGTCAAGACTGGCTAGGTTGACTGCAAAAAAAGCAGCAATTATAAGGCAAATTATCATACCGTATATCCAAAACCTGAAAAAGTTCTGGGAAACCCAAATAAAGAGGCACAACAGAGGGTGGCCACTTTTTCTACCAATCATGTATGAGTTTGGGACCTCTTTTTGCTGATTGGCATATGCCCAGTGAAGTATATCAGTTCTCTCATTTCAACCAAGGAGTCACAGGAATATTAGTTTTTCTGTCATTCACACTGTTTTTTCAGACAATGCCTTTGATTTCATTCTACTCTTTGTCCAGTGTAGGCATTGTGCAAAATGTTTCAATACAGAGCAGAACCTACTACAAACCACTGAAGCATGGTATCTCACCATTTGTCTGAGAAATAACATGCATCTACTGCGCTCTTAAAATGAGCATGCACGTGTGTGTTAATTTACTTTATGGTAAATATCACATATCATAGGAGCTTCGGATGTCTAATCAAGAAAAAAAAAAAAAATATATATATATATATATATACACACACACACAATATCTCACAAAAGTGAGTACACCCCTTACATTTTTGTAAATATTTTATTATATCTTTTAATGTGACAACACTGAAGAAATTACACTTTGCTACAATGTAAAGTAGTGAGTGTACAGCTTGTATAACAGTGTAAATTTGCTGTCACCTCAAAATAGCTCAACACACAGCCATTAATGTCTAAACCCCTGGCAACAAAAGTGAGTAAACCCCTAAGGGAAAATATCTAAATTGGGCCCAAAGTGTCAATAACTTGTGTGGCCACCATTATTTTCCACCACTAGGCCTTAACCCTCTTGGGCATGGAGTTCACCAGAGCTTCCCAGGTTGCCACTGGAGTCCTCTTCCACTCCTCCATGACGACATCATGGAGCTGGTGGATGTTAGAGACCTTGCGCTCCTCCACCTTCAATTTGAGGATGCCCCACAAATGCTCAATAGGGTTTAGGTCTGGAGACATGCTTGGCCAGTCCATCACCTTTATCCTCAGCTTCTTTAGCAAGGCGGTTGTCATCTTGGAGGTGTGTTTGGTGTCAGTATCATGCTGGAATACAGCTCTGTGGCCCAGTCACCGAAGGGAGGTGATGATGCTCTGCTTCAGTATGTCACAGTACATGTCAGCATTCATAATTCCCTCAATGAACTGTAGCTCCCCAGTACCGGCAGCACTCATGCAGCCCCAGACCATGACACTTCCACCACCATGCTTGACTGTATGCAAGACACACTTGTCTTTGTACTCCTCACCTGTTTGCCGCCACAAATGCTTTACACCATTTGAACCAAATACATTTATCTTGGTCTCATCAGACCACAGGACATGGTTCCAGTAATCCATGTCCTTAGTCTGCTTGTCCTTAGCAAACTGTTTGCAGGCTTTCTTGCATCATCTTTGAAGAGGCTTCCTTCTGGGACAACAGCCATGCAGACCAATTTGATGCAGTGTGCCGCGTATGGTCTGACCACTGACAGGCTGACCCCCCACCCCTTCAACCTCTGCAGCAATGCTGGCAGCACTCATACGTCTATTTCCCAAAGACAACCTCTGGATATGATGCTGAGCATGTGCACTCAACTTCTTTGGTCGACTATGGCAGAGCCTGTTCTGAGTGGAACCTGCCCTGTTAAACTCTTGGCAATCTTCTTATATCCTAGGCCATCTTTATGTAGAGCAACACTTCTTTTTTTCAGAGTCACATGACACCAGGGAGGGAAAATGGCTTATTGAGCCCAATTTGAACATTTCCACTTAGGGGTTTACTCACTTTTGTTGCCAGCGCTTTAGATATTAATGGATGTGTGTTGAGTTATTTTGAGGGGACAGTAAATTTACACTGTTATACAAGCTGTACACTCACTACTTTTCATTGTAGCAAAGTGTCATTTCTTCAGTGATGTCACATGAAAAGATATATAATAAAATATTTACAAAAATGTGCGGGGTGTAGTCACTTTTGTGAGATACTGTATATCTGTACATACTACAAAAAAATCAAGTAAATCAAAACGATATATAATCAAAAAAGCTTTATTTGGTTGACACCCCAAGAAATGTGCTTACTGGGCACTTAAACCCCCCTCCTGCCCAGACCAATTTTCAGCTTTCAGCACTGACGCATTTTGAATGACAATTGCGTGGTCATACAACACTGTACCCAAATGAAATTTTTATAATTTTTTCCCCACAAATAGATCTTTCTTTTGGTGGTATTTAATCACAGCTGGGGTTTTTATTTTTTGCTAAACAAACAAAAATTTGGAAAAATTTGAAAAAAAAAAATCATGTTTAATAATTTGTTATAAAATTTAGCAAACAGGTAATTTTTCTGCTTCATTGATATGCGCTGATGATGCTGGTGGGCACTGATAGGCTGCACTGGTGGGCACTGATAGGCTGCACTGATGGGCACTAGTAGACACAGTTAAGGCAGTACTGATAGGCACAGATAAGGTGGCACTGATGTGGACAGATAAGTCGGTACTGATGGGCACAGATAAGGTGGCACTGATGGCCACTGACAAGATGGCACTGATGGGCCCTGATGGGTGGCACGGATGGGTGGCACGGATGGGCACTGATAGGTACCACTAATAGATGGCACTGATGGGCACTGATAGATGGCACTGATGGGCACTGATAGGTGGCTCTGATAGGTGGCACTGATGGGCACCTGTAGGTGACACTGATGGGCACTGATAGGTGGTAATGATGTGCAGCACTGTTCAGGCACTGATTGTGGGCACTGACAGATGGCACTGTGGGCACTGACAGATGGCACTTGTGGGCACTGACAGGTGGCACTTGTGGGCACTGACAGGTGGTGCTGGTGGGCACTGGTAGGCGGCACTTGTAGGGGGCACAGGTGGGCACTGAGGAGCTGGGGCACATCGCAGTGATCGGGACTAATGTCCCTCTCACTGCCACCGGTGATCGGATATTTTTTTTACTCCTCGCGCTGTCAGCTGTCATTGGCTAACAGCTGATCACGTGGTAAGGGGTCGGGATCGGCCCCTTACTCTGATCTGTGATCCAGCGAGTCTCTTGGACTCGCTGATCACAGAGCGCGCCAAACGCGCCCTATCAGGGGGGCGCGCAGGCAGCTCGTGCACGGAACGACGTCAATGGACGTAGTCCCGGCAATGTAGAGGTTAGAAACATCCACGGGTAGACCCGTGGTATTACCACGGGTAGATCTTGGTGTTTGAATGAATCACACCTTACCAACCAATCCTATTGCTTCGATATCCAACTAGCCCTTAGGGAATACCTTCAACACAACTCCACCCCCAAAATCTCCCCGATTCTTCTCTGGGAGGCTCACAAGCCTGTTATCAGAGGCAAATGCATATCTGTAGCCACCCACCTCAAAAGAGATAAAAGACTGAAACTGCAACAATTAGAACTGTCCTTCCACCAACAATTCTTACAATTCCAGGCCTCCCCTACTGAAGAAAACAAACTATCCCTAGATAAAACTAGACTCGAATTAGACCTCTTACTTGCAGAATCTGCAGATAAAGCAATTTGTAGCTCCAACCACACGATCTACACCAAGGCCAATAAACCTGACACATTTATGGCCCTACGACTTCGGCGACCAGACAGGTCTCACAAACCAATCAGACTCAAAATAGCGAATGACGCCCATACCAGTAATCCCCTTAAGATTCTCACTGAATTCCGCAATAGACTTGCCAAATTATACGAAAATAACAACGGATTCCCAGTACGCCAAGCAGAAGCACTATTTTGCAACCTTCCAATACCCCAACTCTCTGACTCCAATAGGGAGTCCATGGATACCCAAATCACGATCGCCGAGGTCCTAGCGGCCATCAAAACATTAAAACTTAACAAGCGCCCTGGCCCGGATGGTTTACCTAGTAACTACTATAAAAAATTTGCGGACATTCTGGCCCCTCTTCTTGTCAAATCTTTTAATGCCCTTCTGCACCAACAATCCTTTGGCAGGGACACCCTCACGGCCATTATCTCTATGATACCCAAGCCCAATACAGACGACACTCTCTGGTCCAACTACAGACCTATCTCTCTACTAAACGTAGATATAAAGATCCTAGCAAAAATCCTAGCACTTCGACTCAACCCGATTATAGGCAAACTGATCCACAAAGACCAAGTGGGGTTCATTCCCAAGCGACAGGCCAGCGACAATATTAGACGTGTCATCCTCTTGCAACATCTAGCGAAATCACGTAACATACCCATGCATCTCCTGTCGCTCGATATTAGAAAAGCTTTTGACACCGTCTCCTGGTCCTACCTGGACTTTATCCTGAAGCGCTGGGGCTTTGGCCCTCACTTTCTCCAGTGGATCCAAGCTCTTTACACGAATCCCCAAGCTTTTGTGAAATACTCAGGGTTTTGTTCAGAAAGCTTCCCAATTCAGAGAGGGACTAGACAGGGTTGTCCCCTCTCCCCCTTAATTTTTGCCCTGGCAATTGAACCCCTAGCTGAACTGATTAGAACAAACCCCAATATTCAAGGCCTAGAGATAGCCTCAGTCACTCACAAACTCTGTTTATTTGCTGATGACGCACTATTATTTGTCACCTCACCTCATACTACGCTGCCAAATCTCTTACAACTCTTGGACAAATTCGCTCAGATCTCAGGTTTAGAAGTTAACCAGTCAAAATCTAAAGCCCTGAATGTGTCCCTGCCGACATCCACTCTCTCCCAGCTTCAAAATAATTTTTCTTTCCAATGGTCCACCACATCCTTACCTTACTTAGGTATAAAGCTCACTACTAACCCTTCGGATCTATTTTAAAAAATTACCTCCCCATGCTAGCTCACCTTACTTCTCTTCTCAATGCGTGGCGCCCTCTTTGTATTTCCTGGTTGGGCCGCATAGCTGCGGTCAAAATGTCGTTACTCCCCAAGCTGCTATACCTATACAGAGTACTGCCTGTTTTAGTACCCCCCTATTTTCACAGAATCATTCAGAACCGAGTGTTCAAATATATATGGGGCTCCACGAGACCCAGGGTCTCCAGAAAGGTTTTATTCCGCAACAGGACCTCTGGTGGTTTGGGAGTACCGAATTTTCTCAAATACTACCATGCGGCCCAGCTAGCGCAAATTACGTTATACCATGCCAAAGACGAGATCCCGATTTGGGTGAGCCTGGAGGCAATTGAATTACACCCTACCCTTATCTCCAATGTCTTATGGTTACCAGCCCCACTACGGGGGCCCATATCTAACCCCGTGACCCTTCATTCTTTAAGACTCTGGGATAGACTACGAACCTCCTTCGCATTAACATCTCCTCATACCCCGCTTCTCTCCTTCCTAGATCATCCCCAATTTTACCCAGCCTCCTCTGAACCGACCTCTTTTCAAATCTGGAAGCGTCTGGGCCTGAGTCGTATATGTGACTTAATAGAAGGGAACACTATAAAATCATTTGTCTCCCTACAATCTATAACACAACTCCCCAATAGGGAATGTTTCCGTTACCTTCAAGTGAGTCACTTCCTACAGTCACTCTTAGGGTCTGGCTTCGTACTAGGCCCCCTTTACATATTCAAGAAGGTGTGCGACTCGGACCCACACGCCCCAGGTATTATATCTGACTTTTACTCTTTCCTCACTTCTGCCCCTGGTGCTCTCCCACCCTATGCCCAACAATGGTCCAATGACCTCGCCAAGAATGAAGTTGGAGATGAATGGTCCACCATTTGGTCCAATACCAAAATGTCATCCCAAAATATTCTTGCACTCGAAGCCAGCTACAAAGTCCTGATGCGGTGGTATCTGGTCCCGGCCAGGATCGCCAAGTTCCTCCCATCATACTCTCCGAACTGTTTCAGAAACTGCGGTGAACGAGGCACTCATATCCACATATGGTGGACATGTCCCGTAGTGAAAAGCTTCTGGGCAATAATATTTCAGATGATCTCTACATTAATCCAGGATGAGCTCTCCCCAGATCCCTCCCTAGCCCTTCTCAATCTTCTCCCAAATCACCTTACTAAAGCACAAACCCGGCTCATTTTGCAACTTACTACAGCTGCCAAGCAAACCATTGCAAAAGCCTGGAAAACCCCTACTCTCCATATAGCTGAAACTAAAAACAGGGTCACCCAAGCATTGATCCATAGCAAAATTGAAGCCACCATCCTAGACACAATCCCCAGACACCTAAAGATTTGGCACCCTTGGATTAACCATTTCCTACCTCAAGATTTTGATAACGGTTTACTTGAGCCATAACGCTCCATAAAGAACCCCAAACACCAAACGTACTCTCTCCCCCTGTGTGTGCCGTCCGACCCCCCCTTTCCTTTCCTATCCTCCTACTTCCTGTTTCTTCCTTTCCCATACTACTGCTTTGCTTTCCCCTCCCTGGCTTCCTTCTCTTTTCTCCTCCCCAAACCTAAGGTAACGCTTTGTCCTCTTATGACTGGTTTGGCTGACAGCCTATCCACCCGCACATAGTGTATTACCCTCAGATTATTCACCCAGTTAATGTGGGCTCTGGCCCGATTCTGTTTACAATTTTGTAATTGTCTATTCCCACATGTGCACTTATGCTCTCCCTGCCTGAGCACCTTGTACTGTACTACTGTGTCATCCTTACGCACATTATTGAGTACGCTGTATGCACTTACTTTAATAGCTAAACTGTTAATATTCATGTACTGTTCTTGTTTGTTACCAATAAAAATTTTGAAAAGAAAGAAACATCCTTGTATGGTAAAAAACAATTGAAAAGCAGAAAAAGTTGCTAGTTAATATGGTCTTATATTCAAATATCATGTTTGCTACAAGATACTGTGTATTCACTTTGTAGAGACTACCCTGTTTTACAGCTAAAAATATTGTGAATTTTTGGCCAGTATATTGTGTTTACACTAGTATTATATATACAGTACCTTTTAAAGGTTGTTTTTGTCTCCATCTCCATCTCGAATGCTCAAGGATCCTGTTTGGTACTTTGATCACAGCTACATCATTTATAATTAGTCCTCCTTTGGAACTTACTGTGATTATTCAACATATATGTATATTCCCGAACAAGGATTTTTTCTTCATCGATATCTTGAATGTCCAATGATTAATGATTTATTCTATTTATAGCTATATCATTGATGGCATTTTCATGCATGTTCCATAGACTTTTATATCTCTTGTGAACATTCTGGTCTTATTGTTAAACAAAGACAGTCTCCTTCACGCCAGCACGGGATGCACAGGTGTTTCATGCTTCCATGTGCAGTCCTGCACTTGCACCCTCATCCAACACATGGATGTTAAATTGTAAATAGCAGCTGTGTCCATGCAGCTGCTGTGTCCCAATTTACATAAATGGGACTGCCTGAATGCGAATGCACAGAACACCTGTGCATGCCATGTGGGCAAACACGGCTTTTCACACCGGGTGTACTCTTAAGTATGCCCATGTGAATGAGGCCTTACCAGTGAGTAATTCCCACCTATGTTACTCAGAATTTTCTAACTGACACGTTTAATTCATATAATGATACACATCCGACATATTTGTGACGGGCGTCCCTTTGGGCGGGGGGCCCATGGAACCCAGAATCCCTTAGAGAGATTGGGAAACCCTTGCTCGAACTCCCCATGCACCTCCTATGTCTAAGTCACCCTGTGTCCATTCGGGGCACAGGGTAACCGAAAACCTTAGTCTGATCTGTACTAATCGGACTCACTGTACAACCACACTGGAATGTTGTGTTTATATACATATATATATATATATATATATATATTGTCTCATACTGTTGGGGACTCTTTGCTGGGTCGTTTGATGTGTGGCTGTATTCCATTGTTCTATTGTGTCTGTTTGCCTTGGGTATTATGGGATATGAATGTAGATTAGCTGTAAGAGGGGGGATTCCTCCAACAGCTCTCCCTGCTGACTAGACAGTCTACCCCACCCTGATTGCAAAGGGGGGATTGTCCCAAGTGTTACCTCTGTATACCGGTGTTTCAATAAACAGTTTCAAGTTTAGCAACCAAAACGAGTACTGTCTAGTTATTGGTTATCAACGGTTTGGAATATCTGATATCTATATTCAGACTGGGAGAAAGCGGTATATGACAAAAGCACTAAAGCAGAGTGTGGGAAATGTTGTTACAATATTATTTACATATATGCCCCTGTATATACAATATATTGCTTTTAGAGATAGATATGGTGGCCTATGAAACAATTCCTTAAGACCAATATGACCAAATGTCCCTTATGGAATCTACAAATTATAGTATATATATTTGAACTTTATCAACCCCAATGTTCTTTATGCCTATCTCATTTCTTGAGGCCCTAAAATGCCAGGGCAGAAATGTGAAGTAATTTTTTTTGCCTCAATTTTTTGAAAAATGAATAAACAAAATAAATGAGGATTTATTCACAAAGTTGTTACACACAACATGAGCATGGTTACAAGTACACCTCAGAACACATTTGCTTATTTCTCCCAAGTATGAGGATATCATATGTGCAAGGCTTTTTCATTGCCGAGACACACAGAGGGACTCAAAATCCAAGGGCTATAAACAATTCCTGCAGCGCTTACACACAAATCCTTTGTGCAAAAATAAACATAAAGTAATAAATAACATGTATAACACTAAAACAAGACACTCGCTCAATATTGCCAGCTGCATGTTGCTTCCAAGTTGTGTTGCTTCAGTGTTGCTAATGTAGTGCAATGGTGTGTGCCTAATGACAGGTACAATCAGAGCAGAGCAAGGAAGAGGAGCACTAATCAACTTAACACAAACAGGCTGGGCCCTGGAAGTTCCTTGAGAAAGATTGGCGGTATCCAATCAAAACATGTCAGTATAGCCAGGAGGTGACACCACCAGTACAGGGGCTGTGGAGTGTGTTTTGTCATCAGAGTTTTTTTTTACTATTGTATACATGCTGGTTGCCAGTGGCCAGGGCCCAGTCTGTTTGTGTTAACTTGATTAGTGCTCATCTCCTTGCTCTGCTCCTATTGTACCTATCATTAGGACACATCAGGACACATGTTTGCACTGCATTAGCAACATTGAAGCAACACAGCTCAGAAGCAACATGCAGTTGGCAATATAGAGTAAGTATCTTGTTTTATTGTTATGCATGTTATTTATTACTTTAATGTTCATATTTGCACAAAGGATTTGTGTGTGAGTTCAGTAGGAATTGTTTATAGTGTTTGATTTGTGCTGCTTTTTGAGGATATAGGCTTTCTCCTAGCTGTAAAGAGATACCAAATCTGTACGGATTATCTACCAGACATTGTATCTTGTGTATTACAAAAATCAACCAACCTTGTATCAAAAACTGTGTACTGTATTTCTTATCTCTCTATGAGTGGTTAGGGAATATACCGTATTTATCGGCGTATAACACACACTTTTTTCCCCTTAAAATCAAGGGGAAATCGTGGGTGCGTGTTATACGCCGATACCCGCCGATCTCCCGCTGATTTTTTTCTTTAGGGGAGCGAGCGGAGCCGATATTCCGAAAGCTGCGTGTATTTTCGGCTATTTTTGGCTATTTTCGTCTCCTCTCGCAGTCCCGCCCACCTCCACTGATTGCGAGAGCCGAGCGCCGACAACATAAAGAAATCCAAGTTCGGCTATTTTCGGCTCCTCTCGTAGTCCCACCCCTGTCTGCGAGCAGAGCCGAGACTAGCCGAACTCGGATTCCTGTATGTTGTCAGCGCTCGGCTCCTCTCGCAATCAGTGGAGGTGGGCGGGACTGCGAGAGGAGCCGAAAATAGCCGAAAATACACGCGGCTTTCGATATGTCACGCGGCGCTCGTCCTCCCTACTCGGCGCCAAATTTAAATGGGCAACGCTGCAAATGTACTGGGCAACGCTGCAAATGTACTGGGCAAGCCTGCAAAGGCACTGGGCAAGGCTGCACTGGGCAAGGCTGCAATAGCACTGGACAAGGCTGCACTGGGCAAGGCTGCAAATGCACTGGGCAAGGCTGCACTGGGCAAGGCTGCAAGGATGGACAGGGCTGCACTGGGCAAGGCTGCAAGGATGGACAAGGCTGCATTGGGCAAAGCTGCAAGGATGGACAAGGCTGCAGATGGACACTGGACAAGGCTGCAATGATGGGCGTTTAAATGTAAGTTTTTTTTCCTTAAACTTCCCTCCTTAGTTTTTTTCCTTAATATTCCCTCCTAAACTTGGGGTGCGTGTTATACGCCGGCGCGTGTTATACGCCGATAAATATGGTAGTTTAGTGTAGGCTCACCTGCAGTAGTCCCTATACCTACAAACCAAGCAATCCTTGCATACTTGTATCAGTGTTGCCAACCTACCAGATTGAAATTTACTGACACGACACCCAATATTTACTGGCACAGCCAAGTTTTTACTGGCATATTTAAAAATTACAGTTTTAAGTGCAAATTTCAGTATTTAGGCTACAAACAAGTACAATATGCAAATAGCAAGATGATTTAGCCTGGGTTCAGACTAGTGCGGTGCGAATTCAAGGCCCTGCGTGACTGCGCAGTGAAATGTCGGCTGTTCTGCGGTGTGTCCGCGTTTTAGGTGCGAATCAGCTGCTAGCATGAATTCGCAACTCATTTTACTACTTCTGAGGGGGAAGTCCAAGCCAAATTTTTATAAAAAAACTGGCATGGGTTCCCCCTCCAGAGGCATACCAGGCCCTTAGGTCTGGTATGGATTTTAAGGGTACCCCTATGCCGAAAAAAAGGCGTGGGGGTCCCCCCAGAATCCACACCAGACCCTTATCTGAGCATGCAGCCTGGCAGGTCAGGAAAGGGGGTGGGGACGAGCGAGCGCCCCCCCCTCCTGAACCGTACCAGGCCACATGCCCTCAACATGGGGGGGTGGGTGCTTTGGGGAAGGGGGCGCCCTGCAGCCCCCCACCCCAAAGCACCTTGTCCCCATGTTGATGAGGACAAGGGCCTCTTCCCGACAACCCTGGCCGTTGGTTGTCGGGGTCTGCGGGCGGGGGGCTTATCGGAATCCGGGAGCCCCCTTTAATAAGGGGGCCCCCAGATCCCGGCCCCCCACCCTATGTGAATGAGTATGGGGTACGATGTACCCCTACCCATTCACCTAAGGTGTAAAGTGTAAATAAAAAAAACACACAATTTTTAAGAAATATTTTATTGCACTGCTCCGGGGGTCTTCTTCCGTCTTGGGGGGTCTTCTCGCCGGACTCCTCCGCTATTTTACCTAGCTCTTTTACCGAGTGGAGAAGCCCGGCTTTCTTCTTCTTCGTCGCCGCCGTCGTCTGGGGGTCTCGATCCGCCTTCGGGGGTCTTTCAGTGTCTCTTCTGTTCTTGCCGCTGTCGTCACCTTCTGCGCCGCCACCTTCTTCTTCTTCTTAAGATGTTGACTCGTCGCTCTCTCTGGCCGGAATGGCAGAGCCGCGCTGTGTTGGGACTTGTATAGGGACAAGGGGGCAGGGTCACATGCTCATGTCACATGGTGACCCCACCCACATATGATGTCACGGGACTGTGACATCATAGGGGCAGGGTCCCCATGTGACATGAGCATGTGACCCTGCCCCCTTGTCCCGATATAAGTCCCAACACAGCGCGGCTCTGCCATTCCGGCCAGAGAGAGCGACGAGTCAACATCTTAAGAAGAAGAAGAAGGCGGCGGCGGCGGCGCAGAAGGCGACGACAGCGGCAAGAACAGAAGAGACCTCGGAAGACCCCCGAAGGCGGATCGAGACCCCCAGGCGACGGCGATGAAGAAGAAGAAAGCCGGGCTTCTCCGCTCGGTAAAAGAGCACTTTATACCTTAGGTGAATGGGTAGGGGTGGGGGGCCGGGATCTGGGGGCCCCCTTGTTAAAGGGGGCTCCCGGATTCCGATAAGCCCCCCACCCGCACAACCCCGACAACCAACGGCCAGGGTTGTCGGGAAGAGGCCCTTGTCCTCATCAACATGGGGACAAGGTTCTTTGGGGTGGGGGGCCGCAGGGCGCCCCCTTCCCCAAAGCACCCACCCCCCCATGTTGAGGGCATGCGGCCTGGTACGGTTCAGGAGGGGGGGGCGCTCGCTCATCCCCACCCTCTTTCCTGACCTGCCAGGCTGCGTGCTCGGATAAGGGTCTGGTATGGATCTTGGGGGGACCCCCACGCCGTACCCTTAAAATCCATACCAGACCTAAGGGCCTGGTATGCCTCTGGAGGGGAATCCATGCCTTTTTTTTTTTTTTAACAATGGGCGTGGACTTCCCCCTCAGAGGTAGTACAATGACTTAAGGAAGTGGACTTCTGCGCTACTATAAAACTAATTTAAAAACTAATTTAAAAAGTGTGTTCCGTGAATGCTGCTGAGTCTGATAATGATCACCAATCAATATAAATAACTGAAAAAATGTACTAAAATGTACATGACTCTGCGCATAAATAAATGGGTTTAGAATGCTTCTTAGGACACTATAAACGTATTGGTGTATAACTATTAAATGAGATGTTAAAGTGCTAATAATCTACAGTACTCTTATTAGATAAAGTGCATTAAATAGTGCTAATAATATCATGTGGTACTCATAAGACTAAAATTAAAATAAAGTGCATATCTCATAAAAATAAATATTATACATAAAATGGTGTATAAATACACAGTGACAATAAACAGTGACAATTCACCACTTGGCCAAAGTCATTGTTATTTTAAATGTAAGCAGCTATATTTTAAAATTAAAGTATTTTTATGAAGTTAATACACTATTTGGAGCGTCCTTCCTTTTTATGATTTCCGACATGGAGCCAAGAGGTCTTTCACCATAACAGCACTACTAGAGGGAGACAAAGAACCAATTGGCAACAAAAGCGTAATGTATGCAACAAAAAGGTAAGGGCTCTGTGAGCACAATATTGGATTCTTCACCTATTGTTCACCGATAAAGTTTACAAGCATCAAGTCACTTATTGATGGGATCTTATCACCACGTTTGAAAGAACTGAGCACATTCAAGCACTTTATTGGAGTGAACTACAGCAATTGTGTACTGCCACACCATATCGGACATTGGACACACAGTTTTATCTGTATGGAACTGTCCCAGTGGATACATTCATTTATTATTTATTAACACTTCATTATTTTTTGTAAACACACATATATTGTCACTGTTTATTGTCACTGTGTATTTATACACCATTTTATGTATAATATTTATTTTTATGAGATATGCACTTTATTTTAATTTTAGTCTTATGAGTACCATATGATATTATTAGCACTATTTAATGCACTTTATCTAATAAGAGTACTGTAGATTATTAGCACTTTAACATCTCATTTAATAGTTATACACCAATACGTTTATAGTGTCCTAAGAAGCATTCTAAACCCATTTATTTATGCGCAGAGTCATGTACATTTTAGTACATTTTTTTAGTACAATGACTTGCAAATTTCTGTTCAGAACGCAAGCCAGGTGCGAATCAGATGCGTGCCCATAGAAGATAATGGGCCTGAATTCGCACCTGATCCGTCCTGCACCGCACCAAAGTCGGTGGCGGTTTTTCTGCAATTCGCAGTGCGCATGCACCTGACATGTGTGAACGTGCCCCATTGAAAACAATGGGTTTTCAAATGTCCTGAGAATTCGCAGTATTTTGCCCCGCTGCGAATTCGCAATAGTGTGAACCCGGGCTTAAGGTAGATATTAAGGAAAAAACATATTACTTATTTTATTTTCGATATGGTAAATAAGTAGCTCAGGGACAGGAATCGAGAGGGCCATAAATTAGAATGGGCGGCACACACACACATGCAATTGACTCTCACAGTGACACTTACAGCAGTGTGCAGCAGCACAGATGATGATGGCACCTCACCAACATGACACCTCCCCTCCTGAGTCACAGTGACCCTCTCTCTCCATGCTAGGTGGTCCTTTCAGTCCACTCCCGGCTTACCTTCCTCCCATTCCACAGACCTGCACATGACGCTTTGGCAGCTCTGTTCCCTTGCACCATGATTTCACGTGACACACTGCCGGCACAGTCCGAACACACTGTAGCAGGCACTCGGATGGTCTCGGCCAAGCATCACGGCTATATTTTTCACTGGCATTTACTGGCAGGAGAAAAGTGCCCATTTTTTACTGGCTGCCAGTAAAAATACTGGCGGTTGGCAACACTGACTTGTATATGGCTGCCCCCAAGAATGCACTAGCTGTTCACTGGTTAGAAAGTACAGCAGGCTGAACAAAGGGTGAACAAAAGAGCTCGTGTGGTTCCAGGAGTGCAGTTGTCCACAGGGGATGGCTGATACTGATGCCTATCAGGAAAGTAGTTTGTGGAATGTGAACATGGGTGCGTTCAATTAGCAGGCAGAGATGCTCAATAAACAGGCAAAGAATTGGTATTGGCAGCACTCGGCAATGTGGTTGATAGGCCATCGTCAGTACAGGTGGAAGGCAGAGGCAAGACACTTATGGTGATTCAGGGACACTGGCACTGGTTGGCTAGCGATCAAGAACATTGGGGGTTATTTACTGAAGGCAAATCCACTTTGCACTACAAGTGCAAACTAAAAGTGCAAAGTGCACTTGAAATTGCACTGAAAGTACACTTGGAAGTGCAGTCGCTGTAGACCCGAGGGGGACATGCAAGGAAAATAATTATAATAATAATTTTTAGCATGCACATGATTGGATAATAAAATAAGCAGAGCTTTCCCTCATTTCAGAAATATCCCTCAGATTTACAGCGACTGCACTTCCAAGTGCACTTTGAGTGCAATTTCAAGTGCACTTTGCACTTGTAGTTTGCGCTTGTAGTTCAAAGTAGATTTGCTATCGTAAATAACCCCCACTGCTGCTTTCTGCACTGGTCTGGTAACACTGTCACTGGTGTGGCAGAAGTCAGGAACCTTGTTGATGGGTTAAATTGGTCTGGTGACACTTAAGCCCCATACACACGGTCGGATTATCCGCGGACCAGGTCGGTCGGATCCTGTCCGTCATACTTTGTCCGATGTTGGTGTTGCATACACACGGTCGGACAAAGTTGTCGGAAAATCCGATCATTCTGAACGTGGTGACATTTGTTGCCTACGACGGGACTACGTAGAGGCTAGTAGCCAATAGCTTGGGTCTTGTAATGTGATCTGAGCATGCGTAGCACTTTGTCCGTCGGACAACCGTACACACGATCGGATTTGGTGTGATCGGACCGTGTTGTCGGCAAATCTATCCAGCAGGAGATAGGACTTTGTCCGTCGGACAATCCGACGTACACTGTCCGATGGTGCATACACACGGTCTGATTTTTCAACAACATTGTCCGATCGGACAGAATCCATGCAAAAATCCGACCGTGTGTATGGGGCTTAAGACTGGTGTTACAGTGATCAAGAAAACTGTTGAAGGCTCCACTGTTCCAGAAACACTGACACTGTTACTGACTCGCTCTAGTGTGGTAACTTTGAGACTGGTGTGGCAGTAATCAGGAGTATTTTTGCTGGCTGCAGTGATTTGGTGACATTGGGACTCGTGTGGTGGCAATCAAGTACACTGTTGCTGGCTTACACTTGTCTGGGGACACTGGGTGACACTGCACTGAGGTGGCCGCAATCAGGGACAGTGCTGATAACTACACTGACTCTGGTGACACTGGCACTAGTGTGGCTAGTGGTCAGGAATGTTGTTGATGGCTTACAATGGTCTAGTGACACTGAGACTGGGGTGGAGGTTATCAAGAACACTGTTAATGTCTAGCAACAATGGCACTGTTATAGTGGCATTTAGTAACAATGTTGCTGGCTTATGCTGGTCTGGTGTCACTGGTTCTTGTGTGGTTAGTGATCAGGAACACACTTGCTGGTTTACACTGGTCTGGTGCCACTGCACAAATTGGGAACACTGTTGCTGTCTGCACTGATCTGGTGGCACTGGAACTGGTGTGACAGGGATCAGAAACACTGTTGCTGGCTGCACTGTTCTGGTGTGGAGGCAATCAAGAACACAGTTGATGACTGCTGGTGTAGCAGTGATCAGGAACATTGTTGCTTGCTTATACTGGTCTGGGGACACTGGGACTGGTGTGACGGTGATCAGGAAAGCTGTTGCTGGCTGGTTTGGTGACACCGGGACACGTGTTGACCGGAGTGAGTATTGACTTTGCTGAGAATACCCAATCGTATGAAAAAAAATAACTGCATTCATTACTTATCATTGTGAATAACATTAGGTTGTACTGAATCATCCATTTATGTGTGAACAAATATCCTGTGTTTTTTTTTTACATTTTCCCTGCACATCATTGTGTATTCTTTGCAAAGTGAATTTTTTTTTTAACATGAAAGCAAAGTGAATTTTTACTTTGTTTCACCTCATTTACAATTGAAATTTCACAAAGTGAACATGTTCCTCTCTTTTAGTAAATTAGGCATAGTGTCACATGTTTAAGTAAATTAGGTAAGGTGCACATAAATGTGTAAATTCTGGGGAAAATTATCAAATATTCCTAGATATTAAACTGACATCTAGTAGCTATTCAGTAGTCAGAACCTTTCTAAGGTAAAAATTCATCAACAGGTGTATTGGAAAAAATCCATATCTTTAACTAAAGCACCACAGTAAAAGGAGTTTCTAAACTTAGTGGGAAAGATGCAAAAGTTGCTATTTTCACAGCATAAATAAATAAATAAATAAATAAATAAAATAAGTTAACTTCTTCCATTCCTTAAACATTATATAAACTTAATTGCATTTATTGATTCATGTTTCAGACTTTCTATTCTGTTACAAGAGAAACAAATAAAGATGTGCTTGTAAAATACAGTTCAATAAAGTATTTTAAGATGCCTGTTAAACAGTGCATAAAAAAACAATACACTGAAAGTAAATTTAGGGTTGTTGCTTTTTAATAACACTCACAAGTCATATATTTTATAGATTTCCCTGTTCTCTTAAGGAACAAAATAGACAACAGAGTAATGCACAAGTAGTTATTAGAATATTGAAATATGCACTTTAGCAAATTTATTTGTATGCACAGTTAGTACAGTATGTTGTGATGATATCTTTTTATAGTCTGTATATCTATGATACATAATTTGAGTATTAAAAAAGTACTGAGTATCAAAAAAAAAAAATACTTTATTGTAGAAGTTAATAAATTATCTTTTCATAAAACAAAATAAAGTGTTATTCTTTTAATGTCAAGTTTGTATAAATATGGTTTGCATACAATATGGTACATTGTTTAAAAAGTGTGTTTTTTTTTTTTTCCTTTAGACTTATTTTTTTATGTTTTAATGTTACAAAGATTTAAGTAATGT
Source organism: Lithobates sylvaticus (assembly GCA_028564925.1). Lineage (NCBI taxonomy): Eukaryota > Metazoa > Chordata > Amphibia > Anura > Ranidae > Lithobates > Lithobates sylvaticus. The sequence goes on along the minus strand of CM053029.1, from coordinate 320,147,487 downwards.
TACTTTATTAATTTTGTAATAACAAGGTGGCCTTATATTCACTTAACATAGTAATTATAATAAAGTTGGCATAATCTGAATCTAAATCTCATTAAGAGTCAGATGATTTATGACTTGTGTTGACAGGCTTTGGGTTTGTTCCATGTCGTCTATAGGGATGGGCCCGGTGCTCGATGCGAACCCACGTTCGCATCGAGCACCGGGCGTTCGCTCGCTCGGCGAGCCCAGAACTATTTTGGCCGCTCGCATCACGTTCGTGTGATGCGAGCGGCCCCGCAATGCATTGCGGCCGGCGCGGCCGACGCAGTGCATTGCTGGCTGATGATTGGCCAAGCATGCACTGTGACCCCGCATGCTTGGCCAATCACAGCCCCGGAAACTCGAAGAGCCATAATTGGCTACAGGCAGGACGCCTGTAGCCAATTACAGCTCAGGGGCTGTAGTACACGCCCCCCCTATAAAACGCCGCCACGCCGTCTGCGCCGGTCACATGCTGTTCCGGCGCAGATTGAGCAGGCTGATTCTGTGACACTCTGCTGCATTTAGATAGTTAGAGAGATTCACTTACAGAGATTGAGTTAGATAGATTCAGTTACAAAGATTGATTGAGAAAGAGGGGCTTGTAGTGTGTTCGTGGCAGGCAGGCAGAGCTACTATATTTTGTTACCAGAAGCACCTATAGGACTTGTAGTGTGTTCGTGGCAGGCAGGCAGAGCTCCTATATTTTGTTACCAGAAGCACCTATAGGACTTGTAGTGTGTTCGTGGCAGGCAGGCAGAGCTCCTATATTTTGTTACCAGAAGCACCTATAGGACTTGTAGTGTGTTCGTGGCAGGCAGGCAGAGCTCCTATATTTTGTTACCAGAAGCACCTATAGGACTTGTAGTGTGTTCGTGGCAGGCAGGCAGAGCTCCTATATTTTGTTCCCAGAGGCACCTATAGGACTTGAAGTGTGTTAGTCCCATTACACACACAGAGCTATATTTTCTTCCCAGAAGCACCTATAGGACTTGAAGTGTGTTAGTCCCATTACACACACAGAGCTATATTTTCTTCCCAGAAGCACCTATAGGACTTGAAGTGTGTTAGTCCCATCACACACACAGAGCTATATTTTGTTCCCAGAAGCACCTATAGGACTTGAAGTGTGTTAGTCCCATTACACACACAGAGCTATATTTTCTTCCCAGAAGCACCTATAGGACTTGAAGTGTGTTAGTCCCATTACACACACAGAGCTATATTTTCTTCCCAGAAGCACCTATAGGACTTGAAGTGTGTTAGTCCCATCACACACACAGAGCTATATTTTCTTCCCAGAAGCACCTATAGGACTTGAAGTGTGTTAGTCCCATCACACACACAGAGCTATATTTTGTTCCCAGAAGCACCTATAGGACTTGAAGTGTGTTAGTCCCATTACACACACAGAGCTATATTTTCTTCCCAGAAGCACCTATAGGACTTGAAGTGTGTTAGTCCCATTACACACACAGAGCTATATTTTCTTCCCAGAAGCACCTATAGGACTTGAAGTGTGTTAGTCCATCACACACACAGAGCTATATTTTCTTCCCAGAAGCACCTATAGGACTTGAAGTGTGTTAGTCCCATCACACACACAGAGCTATATTTTGTTCCCAGAAGCACCTATAGGACTTGAAGTGTGTTAGTCCCATTACACACACAGAGCTATATTTTCTTCCCAGAAGCACCTATAGGACTTGAAGTGTGTTAGTCCCATCACACACACAGAGCTATATTTTCTTCCAGAAGCACCTATAGGACTTGAAGTGTGTTAGTCCCATCACACACACAGAGCTATATTTTGTTCCCAGAGGCACCTATAGGACTTGAAGTGTGTTAGTCCCATTACACACACAGAGCTATATTTTGTTCCCAGAAGCACCTATAGGACTTGAAGTGTGTTAGTCCCATCACACACACAGAGCTATATTTTCTTCCCAGAGGCACCTATAGGACTTGAAGTGTGTTAGTCCCATCACACACACATAGAGCTATATTTTGTTCCCAGAGGCACCTATAGGACTTGAAGTGTGTTAGTCCCATTACACACACAGAGCTATATTTTCTTCCCAGAAGCACCTATAGGACTTGAAGTGTGTTAGTCCCATTACACACACAGAGCTATATTTTCTTCCCAGAAGCACCTATAGGACTTGAAGTGTGTTAGTCCCATCACACACACAGAGCTATATTTTGTTCCCAGAAGCACCTATAGGACTTGAAGTGTGTTAGTCCCATTACACACACAGAGCTATATTTTCTTCCCAGAAGCACCTATAGGACTTGAAGTGTGTTAGTCCCATCACACACACAGAGCTATATTTTCTTCCCAGAGGCACCTATAGGACTTGAAGTGTGTTAGTCCCATCACACACACATAGAGCTATATTTTGTTCCCAGAGGCACCTATAGGACTTGAAGTGTGTTAGTCCCATTACACACACAGAGCTATATTTTCTTCCCAGAAGCACCTATAGGACTTGAAGTGTGTTAGTCCCATTACACACACAGAGCTATATTTTCTTCCCAGAAGCACCTATAGGACTTGAAGTGTGTTAGTCCCATTACACACACAGAGCTATATTTTCTTCCCAGAAGCACCTATAGGACTTGAAGTGTGTTAGTCCCATCACACACACAGAGCTATATTTTGTTCCCAGAGGCACCTATAGGACTTGAAGTGTGTTAGTCCCATCACACACACAGAGCTATATTTTCTTCCCAGAGGCACCTATAGGACTTGAAGTGTGTTAGTCCCATCACACACACAGAGCTATATTTTGTTCCCAGAAGCACCTATAGGACTTGAAGTGTGTTAGTCCCATCACACACACAGAGCTATATTTTCTTCCCAGAAGCACCTATAGGACTTGAAGTGTGTTAGTCCCATCACACACACAGAGCTATATTTTGTTCCCAGAGGCACCTATAGGACTTGAAGTGTGTTAGTCCCATTACACACACAGAGCTATATTTTCTTCCCAGAAGCACCTATAGGACTTGAAGTGTGTTAGTCCCATCACACACACAGAGCTATATTTTCTTCCCAGAGGCACCTATAGGACTTGAAGTGTGTTAGTCCCATCACACACACATAGAGCTATATTTTGTTCCCAGAGGCACCTATAGGACTTGAAGTGTGTTAGTCCCATTACACACACAGAGCTATATTTTCTTCCCAGAAGCACCTATAGGACTTGAAGTGTGTTAGTCCCATTACACACACAGAGCTATATTTTCTTCCCAGAAGCACCTATAGGACTTGAAGTGTGTTAGTCCCATCACACACACAGAGCTATATTTTGTTCCCAGAAGCACCTATAGGACTTGAAGTGTGTTAGTCCCATCACACACACAGAGCTATATTTTGTTCCCAGAAGCACCTATAGGACTTGAAGTGTGTTAGTCCCATCACACACACAGAGCTATATTTTGTTCCCAGAAGCACCTATAGGACTTGAAGTGTGTTAGTCCCATCACACACACAGAGCTATATTTTCTTCCCAGAAGCACCTATAGGACTTGAAGTGTGTTAGTCCCATCACACACACAGAGCTATATTTTGTTCCCAGAGGCACCTATAGGACTTGAAGTGTGTTAGTCCCATTACACACACAGAGCTATATTTTCTTCCCAGAAGCACCTATAGGACTTGAAGTGTGTTAGTCCCATCACACAGAGATCCTATATTTTGTTCCCAGAAGCAACTATAGGACTTGAAGTGTGTTAGTCCCATTACACACACAGAGCTATATTTTCTTCCAGAAGCACCTATAGGACTTGAAGTGTGTTAGTCCCATCACACAGAGATCCTATATTTTGTTCCCAGAAGCAACTATAGGACTTGAAGTGTGTTAGTCCCATCACACAGACCTTTATTTTCTTCCCAGAAGCACCTATAGGACTTGAAGTGTGTTAGTCCCATCACACAGAGCTCCTCTATTTTCTTTGCAGAAGCACCCATAGGACTTCTAGTGTGTTAGTGGCATCACACAGAGCTCCTATATATTCTTCTCAGCAGCACCCACAGGACTTCTAGTGTGTTAGTGGCATCACACAGAGCTCTCTATTTTCTTTGCATAAGCACCCACAGGACTTCTAGTGTGTTAGTGGCATCACACAGAGCTCCTCTATTTTCTTTGCATAAGCACCCACAGGACTTCTAGTGTGTTAGTGGCATCACACAGAGCTCCTCTATTTTCTTTGCAGAAGCACCCACAGGACTTCTAGTGTGTTAGTGGCATCACACAGAGCTCCTCTATTTTCTTTGCAGAAGCACCCATAGGACTTCTAGTGTGTTAGTGGCATCACACAGAGCTCCTATATATTCTTCTCAGCAGCACCCACAGGACTTCTAGTGTGTTAGTGGCATCACACAGAGCTCCTCTATTTTCTTTGCATAAGCACCCACAGGACTTCTAGTGTGTTAGTGGCATCACACAGAGCTCCTCTATTTTCTTTGCAGAAGCACCCATAGGACTTCTAGTGTGTTAGTGGCATCACACAGAGCTCCTATATTTTCTTCTCAGCAGCACCCACAGGACTACCGACTACAATGGCTGGAAGACCGCCAAGGGGAGGCAGAGCGTGCAGAGCCAAGAACACAGGGCAGGCAGGCTCTGTTTCTAGTGGACGTGGCCGTGGACGTGGACGTGGTCGTGCATCGTCATCAGCACGTGGCCATGGGACACGCGCGTCTTTGTTTTCGGCAGCTGGACATGTGGAGCCGCATCATGCTGAAGGCTTGGTAGAATGGATGACCAAGCCCTCCTCATCCTCCTCATCCTCTCTCACCCAGGCTCAGGGTACTGACAGAGCATCATCAGCCACCCCTTCCCTAGACCCACCATGTCCTCCTGAGGAGTCCCCCCGAACTCTTTGAGCACAGTGTTGGGTACATGCTCCAGGAGGATGCCCAATGATTCGAAGGCTCGGATGACGATACCCAGCTTGAGGAATCTGGCAGTACTGTTCCACCAGCTGCAGCTTACTGCCAGGTTTGCTCTAGTGGTGAAGAGGGAGGGGATGATGAGGTCACTGACTCCACGTGGGTGCCTCAAGGGAGAGAGGATGAGGAGGAGGACGAGGAGGAGGAGGATGCGGCGTCACATGTCCAACGAGGCAGGATGCCCCCTGGAGGCCAGGTAGAGGCCAGCACAGCAACTGTACAACACCGCAGAGCTCCGCCTGTGCAGGGCGCTGCCTCTGCACGTTATCAGAAAAGTTCTTTGGTGTGGGCCTTTTTTGAGACGAGTGCAGCAGATCGCACCACTGCTATTTGCAATATTTGTCTCAAGCGTATCTCGCGTGGCCAAAAACATCAGCCGCTTGGGCACGACAAGCATGACCAGACATATGGCGACCTGCCATGCAGCTCGTTGGCAGGCACACATAAAAGACCCACACCAAAGAACTAAGCGGACCTCTCCTTGCTCCTCCTCAGCTGGGATCTCCATCCCCACTACACCTTCAGTCCTCTCTGAAAGCTGCTCTGAGAGGACTGAAGGTGTAGAATTCGGTGTGTCACAACCAAGTACTTGCAGTACACCGACGTCCGATTGCAGCAGGCAAATTTCCCTGCCCCAGCTGCTGGACCGTAGAAAGAAGTACACTCCCAGCCATCCACATGCCCAGCGGTTGAATGCTAGCCTTGCTAAATTGCTAGCACTTCAACTGCTGCCTTTTCAGTTGGTAGACTCGGCCCCCTTCCGTGAGTTTGTTCAATGTGCGGTTCCTCAGTGGCAGGTTCCCAAACGCCACTTTTTTCTCGCGGAAGGCGATTCCGTCTCTCTACCGGCATGTGGAGGGCAATGTCCATGCCTCGCTGGACAGGGCGGTCAGCGGTAAGGTGCATATTACCGCTGACTCATGGTCCAGCAGGCATGGACAGGGACGGTACCTTTCTTTCACGGCCCATTGGGTCACTCTATTGGCAGCTGGGAGGGATGCAGGACAAGGTGCAGTAGTGTTGGAGGTTGTTCCGCCACCACGCCTCCAAAACGCGACTACTGCTACTGGTTGTGACACACCTCTCTCCTCCACCCCCTCCTCTTCTTCTTCCTCCAGTGCTCTGTCCTTGGAACCAGCGGTGCTCCGTAGGCGTACAAGGGGCTACGCAAGTACGCAGGCAAAAAGATGCCATGCCGTGCTTGCGCTGGTGTGTTTGGGGGACAGGAGCCACACTGGGCCAGAGGTTCTGGCAGCTCTGCAGGGGCAGGCCGAGAGGTGGTTGACGCCACGTCAGCTTAAGCCAGGAATGGTCGTTTCTGACAATGGCACCAACCTCCTCTCCGCCCTGCGACAGGGGCAGCTCACCCATGTGCCCTGCATGGCTCACGTCCTCAACCTGGTGGTGCAGCGGTTCTTGGGCAGGTTCCCAGGCTTACAGGATGTCCTGAGGCAGGCCAGGAAAGTCTGTGTGCATTTCCGCCGATCTTATAATGCCAGTGCTCGGCTGACTGAGCTGCAAAAGGAGCTGAACCTGCCCAAGAACCGCCTAATATCTGACATGCCCACCAGGTGGAACTCAACGTTGGCCATGCTGCAGCGACTGCACACGCAGCAGAGGGCCATCAATGAGTACCTTTGCGACTACGGCACCAGGACAGGGTCAGGGGAGCTTGGTTTTTTTTCCCCACGTCAGTGGAGCATGATCAGGGATGCATGCACTGTCCTCTCACCATTTGAGGAGGCCACGAGGATGGTGAGCAGTGACAGTGCATGCATCAGTGACACTGTCCCTCTTGTCCACCTGTTGGAGCATACGCTGCGTGGGATAATGGACAGGGCACTTGAGGCAGAACAGAGGCAGGAAGAGGAGGACTTCCTTGCCTCTCAAGGCCCCCTTTATCCGGACAGTGTTCCTTCTGTCCCACCCATCACACAGGAAGAGGATGAGGAGGAGGAGGAGGAGGAGGAGGAGGATTGTGTGAGCATGGAGGTGGAGCCTGGCACTCAGCATCAGCAGCAGCAGTCTTTTAGGGATGATGTACAGTCCCAACAAGCCAGTGGACTTGTACGTGGCTGGGAGGAGGTGGCTGGCGATCATGTCATCCTCAGTGACCCAGAAGACTCCGGACCGAATGCCTCAGCTAACCTACGCTGCATGGCCTCCCTGATCCTGCAAAGCCTGCGGAAGGATCCTCGTGTTCTTCGGATCAAGGAGAGGGACCATTACTGGCTGGCCACTCTCCTTGATCCGCGGTACAAGGGTAAGGTTGCGGACCTTATCTTGCCGTCGCAGAGGGAGCAGAGGATGAGACATCTCAGGGAGGCCTTGCAGAAAGGTCTGTGCAACGCGTTCCCAGAAACTGGGAGGCTACAAACTCCTGGTCCTGGGCGACGAGTTGCTGAGGCTTCGGTCAGTGGCAGAAGGAGCGGTGGGGAAGGTGGACGTCTGACCGATGCGTTCAGACAATTTTTTAGTCCGCAGCCCCAAGGTATGATCGGTTCAGCAACCATCGCCAGCGTCTGATATACATGGTGCAGGAATACCTTGGGGCAAGGTCAGACTTGGACACCTTTCCCACCGAAATCCTCTGGCTTACTGGGTCCTGAGGATGGATCACTGGCCAGAGCTTGCACAGTATGCAATTGAGCTACTGGCCTGTCCTGCCTCCAGCGTTCTTTCCGAACGCACATTCAGTGCTGCTGGAGGATTTGTGACTGATCATAGGGTGCGCCTGTCCACCGCCTCGGTTGATCGACTGACATTCATCAAAATGAATCAGTCTTGGATCACCACCAGCTACCAGGCACCTGAGGCGGATATAACCGAATAATTTTTAATGTCACATCCCTTCAAGACTGCCTATGCTGATGCTGAGTGACTGTCCTCTTATGTTCACTGACTATCTCTTCCTCCTCCTCAATGATCCATGCCACCACACCAGTGCCTAAGGCACAATTTTTCAGCCCTGTTTAACAGGGGCGTGTACTTACAATTTTTTAAAAAAAAATGCTTCGCAACACGTGTGACTGCTGTGCTCCAAGTACAGTCTCTGTGAGGGCCGTGTTGCAGTGTTGTGGCACCAGCACCAGTGCCTAAGGCACAATTTTTCAGCCCCTGTTTAACAGGGGCGGGTACTTACAATTTTTTAAAAAAATGCTTCGCAACACGTGTGACTGCTGTGCTCCAAGTACAGTCTCTGTGAGGGCCGTGTTGCAGTGTTGTGGCACCAGCACCAGTGCCTAAGGCACAATTTTTCAGCCCCTGTTTAACAGGGGCGGGTACTTACAATTTTTTAAAAAAATGCTTCGCAACACGTGTGACTGCTGTGCTCCAAGTACAGTCTCTGTGAGGCCGTGTTGCAGTGTTGTGGCACCAGCACCAGTGCCTAAGGCACAATTTTTCAGCCCCTGTTTAACAGGGCGTGTACTTACAATTTTTTAAAAAAAATGCTTCGCAACACGTGTGACTGCTGTGCTCCAAGTACAGTCTCTGTGAGGGGTTGCAGTGTTGTGGCACCAGCACCAGTGCCTAAGGCACAATTTTTCAGCCCTGTTTAACAGGGGCGGGTAATTACAAATCTTGATCTAATAGTTCACAGCAGGGCCCATTCCTGCGCCCACCAAGAGTAACTATGAGGGCCTGCAGTCTTGTGGCAACACCGTCCACCACCACCGCCAAAGGCCCAATTTTTCTGCCCTGTTCATCAGGTGCTTGCAATTACAAATCTTGATCTAAATAACTCACAGCAGGGCCCATTCCTGCGCCCACCAAGAGTAACTATGAGGGCCTACAGTCTTGTGGCAACACCGTCCACCACCACCGCCAAAGGCCCAATTTTTCTGCCCTGTTCATCAGGTGCTTGCAATTACAAATCTTGATCTAATAACTCACAGCAGGGCCCATTCCTGCGCCCACCAAGAGTAACTGTGAGAGCTTACAGTCTTGTGGCAAAACCGTCCCACCACCACCACCCCAATTTTTCTGCCCTGTTCAACAGGTGCATGCAATTACAAATCTTGATCTATTAACTCACAGCAGGGCCCATTCCTGTGCCCACCAGTCTTGTGGCTACACCAACATCTAATAGGGCAAATTTCTGCAGAGTATATACGCCAGGCCCCTACTTTCAAACATCCAACTTACAAACGACTCCTACTTGCAAATGGAAAGAGAAAACAGGAAGTGAGAGGAAATCTACCCCTAGGAAGGGAAATTCTATCCTGTTAGATTTAATTTGGGAAAAAAGGTATCTCCTCTCTACTGATACTTTATCACCAATCCTTGTTTCAATTAAAACCCCACTTTTCCAAAAACATTTGTCATTGGGACGGAAAGTGAGGTGACATGTTCTGAACAGATGTGCAAAGACAGCAAATGTTACAGGGGTGATAACCCCTCCCTTATGTTCTCCAAAAAGCTTAAAAAATAGATTTTTTTGGGATGGAGCTACACTTCATAATGTACCTGTTCAGATTCTACTTAAGATCAAACCTAAAGCCGCAAGTGGTTTTAAATGGCAAATTTTCGGTCCGTTCGAAGGTTCTGGTTCGAACCGAACCCGGGGGTGTTCGGCTCATCCCTAGTCGTCTACATCAGTTTGAGATGCTTATGACATAATTTAGAATTTACCGACAGGTGCAATTGATCTGCAGTTGTCTTTCTTCTGACCTGCATTTGACCTACTTCACAAATGTTTTGCAATCCCCTAGACCTGTAAGCCCATCAACACAGCTCTTTAGGCTTCTTTCCCACATAAGGACTGTTTGTCTATTTTTCATCCATCCATTTACGGATGAAACACGGACATCAGTACATGTCTATAGACAAATAGATGTAAATGGATCATAGCTCTATTTTTGGCCCATTTTAAAAATGTATGTAGACGGACAAACTGTCTGTGCTTGCATCCATTTTTGCATTGATTGTTAGGAGCTGCAACCTGGAAAGTAGGAACCCCAAGGAATTTGTTGAGAGACATGTTGAGTCCATGAATGATTTTATTGTTTGCCACAAGTTTTTGTAAAATGACAAAAACATTTATTTATTTTTTACACAAAGTTGTCACTTAAATGATATATTGCTCAAATATTCAATGGGTATATGTGGAATAGCACCTTAAAACACATTCTACTATTTCTTCCAAGTATGGGGATACCACATGTGAGAGACTTTTTGGCAGCCTAGCCAGGTATAGGCCCCAAAAATCCAATGACCACCTTCAGGCTTACCCAAAAATGATATATTTTTTTTTAAAGCAGAAGCCCTAGAGAATAAAATGGTAGGTTTTGCAATTTTTTATGTCTAGCAGTAGGAGTAGATTTTTCAAACGCTAATTTATTGGAAACAATACACTTTTTGGAATATGAATGCACAAAAACACAATATATTTCCCAATTGTTTGGTATAGTATAAAAGATGATGTTACACTGAGTAAATACTGTACATACCAAACACCATATGCTTTAAAATTGTGCAAGCCCATGCAATGGTGACAAACTACGTAAATGTTTAATATCCATAGGCGATGCTTTAAAAGCCTTTACAGGTTACCACTTTAAATTTACACATGAGGTTTAGTGCTATAATTACTGCCCTCAATCTGATGTTTGTGATATCTCACATGCATGGTGAAATCACTGTTTACATACCGATACAGGGCCTGACGATTGCCTTTGCTCGCGACCACAGGGAGACGGGAGTGCTTGAATTGTTTTTTTAATTATTCATTTTGCTTTTCTTTTCATTTTTGCACTGTCCCTTAAATTTTTTTTGGGGGGGGGGGTTCACTTTTATAGTTATCACAGAGAATGTAACTATTCCCTGTGATAGCAATAGGCAATGAAAGGTACTCTTTTCTGAGTTTCCCAATTTTAAAATGGCACTGCTTAGATCTGGCAAAACCGAAGTGATAAAATGTTCATTGCTTCCGTTTTTGTAGACCGTAGAGATGATTGGAGCTGCTCCAGTCTCTGATCAGCAGGCAGAACTTCCGGCTGCATTCTCAGGTTCCCCAGTAAGGCAGGACAGCCAAAAAAGCCATGGAAGGTGGCTGGAGGGGCAGGGGATGTCCCCTCCTGCTGCTTGTAAAAGCAATCCAGCAGCTAATTAGCCACTAAGATTGCTTTTACATGAAAGACGACTGCCATCTGGAAAAAAAATGGATACAGGATAATGTCAGTAGGTCGCTGATCCTTGTTGTGTATATATGCAATGTTCTTTTTTTCATGTAGCCTGGAAAGTCCGGTCGTGTGTACAGGGCATTAGAGGTTCAATCCATCCTTTGGATAGACTGCCTAATTCGACCAGGTGGGGCTTTTAAGGGCCCTCTGCATTCTGCTCATGTTTCAGCTATGCGGCTTGATTCCTGTGACACGTCACCTGCTAACCAATCTAACCTTACGGATCCACGGACCGCTGCCCAGCCTGATTGTCCTGTGCTGGATGTCCAGCTTGTCTTTGAGCATCCGGGGGTAATGTCAGAAACACTTATGTGCTCCTGCTCCTCATTCCAGCATCAGGGTTTTGGTCATTGCATTCTACCTGTCTGTGTCCACCTGCTAGGTGATTGATGTGGTCAGTCATCTGTTATAAGCAAGCCAATCTCTCTGTACCTTACTTGTGATATGAATGATACCTGTGTGTTCCTGATCGAGCTCCCTGTCTGTCTGTCCTGCTTTACTAGCTTGGATTTCCCTGTGTATGACTTCGGACTGGATTATTGGACTATTCTTTGAACTCAGCCTGCCTTTTATCTGGACTGTCATTGAACCATGCTATCAGTCTGCTAACTGCAAGTATCTTTTGGCTTTGCTCAGTTCACATCTGTCCTGGTGTAGTGGCCAGGTACTATAGCATTGTGTATACGTCCTGGGGGCAACCAATTACCGGTAGGCCTGCTTGCCTTAAGGGAAAGGGGGCTGCTATAGGTGAAGCACACAGTAGCTATTTATAGTGTCTCGCCACCTGCGTTGGGGTTGACGTGACAGGAACTAGCCAGAGGCCAGGAGGAACATACGAACGGACCCACCACAGAGGAACCCACCCCCTGGGCTAATGCAGGGTGATCAAACAGTGATGCAAGGGGTGAAGGATTGGTGGATAGGAGAGAGGACATCCCCTTCTTATACCATAAATGAAGAGCAGCAGGGGTTAAAGGTGAGGAAGGTGAATGCTTATGTAGGTCCTGTCGGTGACCCCAAATAAGAGCCCACAGGTCAAACACTGACAAGGGAACCATTCCAGCACCCGATCCAGCAGTGCCACCTTATGGTAGAGCTCAAAGTCTGGTAACCCACACCTCCCTGTATCTTGGGGCAAGTGAGTAGTGTATAGCGAATATGCAATAGGCTTTGACGCCATACAAAGCGAATCGATATGGAGCATAGAGATATAAAAGAACGTTTGGGGACAGCAATAGGTACCATCTTAAATAAATAAAGTAATTTAGGGAGGGTGTCCATTTTGAGCATTTTTATATGGCCAAACGACAGTAGAGAAGACGAACCTTATGTATCGAAATCTTTTCTAATGCGTGCCAGTAAAGGAACATAATTCAGGGAATAGAGGTCCGACAGGTTAGAAGGTTTCAGTATTCCTTAGAGATTCTTCTTGTACTCCATTGCAAGGAAAAATTTGATTGTAATTGGGTAAGGGTAGAAACTGGTAGGGAAATGTTAAGGGCCTCCATCTTGGACATATTTAATTGGAAATTGCTGAATTCCCAGAATCTATGAAATTCCTGTAATAAAGCAGGCAAGGAGGTATGCAGTTGTCGAATACTGTATGTACCAATAAGTCATCCGCATAAAAAGAAAGCTTATGATGAAAGGTTGGTGTTGGTGTAGATGTTCTATCACCAAAACAAAAAGAAGGGGTGACAGAGGGCAGCCCTGATGGGTTCCGTTAGATATGTTAAAAGGTGTGGAGAAGGAGCCATTGACTAAAATCGAAGCTGAAGGTTGGGAATACAGTGACATGGCCATGATGACAAAGGTTTTACCCAGATCGATCTGTTTCAGGGAGAGACGCAGAAACTGCCAGTTCACTTGGTCAAACGCCTTTTCAGCATCAAAGGAGAGAAGGCATGCTTTTAAATTGTGTCTCTGGATGTAGGAGATGAGATGGATGGTTTTAGTGGAGTTGTCTCATGCCTCTCTATCAGGCACAAAGCCCACCTGATCTTTGTGTATCACTGCGGGAAGGAGTGGGGACAGTCGAGTGGCTAGTACCTTCGTAAATAACTTCATATATTTTGGGACCTAGAGACTACTAGGGAGATGGGGTATTTTTTAAAATGATTTAATAACAGTTAATTTTTAATTGATTTAGAAATTGCCATTTGCTCAGAAAATAACAGGGACTGTAAGTATCTTGAGCATGGACCTGGAGCATTGGGCTAATGGCAAGGGTGCTCTCGTTGCATACATTTTTGAAAGCTGTAACTGCGTACAGACATCATGCAATTTACAATTTTCATTTACTTACCACTGTGCTTTTTATATTGACCAGACCCACCCCATCCATGTCAACGATAATGATCTGTGGTTTGCCATGATCATTAAGTCATCACTATAAGCTATGTCTATCACTGAATGCCAGCAATTCTAGGAATCATACCAGCCTGGGCCCACCAGGGCAGCTAAGACCAAGCACTCTTTAACAAAAGCACCGGAGCCAACAATTGTTTAATTTTGAAGCAGTCCTTTGTAACTCAAGCCATTAATTAATAAATACAGTTTGCAGTCTTATTTTTATTAACAGTAAATTACCTCTCATATTAGATCATTTATTTCTCATGCTCTGCCTGGGCAAAACAGAAGGCCTTATCTCTGTATGACCAACAAAGAAAAGAATCCTTTACAAATATCTGTGGGATTCAACAAGGCAGACTAAGTGCAATGTATAAAGCATCTTCTATTTATTGCATCAAATTAGTATAATGCTTAAATATTTGGCAACTATGTAGGCGCAGCTAATCCATAATTACTGTTTCTCATATTATTCAATCCTCAGCGTAGGTTGATTCTTGATAGTATTTTCAATTACACCAAATGTTTTATATTTTGCAAGTCCAGAATATTTGCATCTTTCTATTTTAGCTGATATGCTTTTGTCATTAAGATTTCCTTGCAATTTATTCTAGAAGGGTAGCAATTAAAGCAAAATACTGCTTTTTGGCATATGCATGTTAATTATTTCAGTCCTTCACATATCTTGTTTTATTATAAAGCTTTAATTTGTTTCTATGACAACAATGCAAATTGTAAGAGCATAAATCCTTGTTATGCAGATACTTTGTTCTAACATGTCACCCCATTTAACTTATACATGGCTTGTTTCTGAATTTATGTCTTGCTAGTTTACACTATTATGTCTTAAAAAAGATTCCAGTTTTAAAAAAGTGTAAATTGTGTCTTCATGCAACAGTTCTTCTCCACCCATTGCTTGTACACAATATTGTGAACCCCTGCCTTGCTGTCGCTTACTTTGTTTTAATGCATCAAAGTGCAAATGACTGAATGGCTCCTAAAACGTGATTTCATCATAATTACAATCAAGACAGTATTACTCAACAAACAACATGGCAACATAGTAAAGTGCCACATTCTTATTAAAATGCACCTGTTCCCATTTAATGGACCTTAAATAATTTCTATATTCTAACCAAGTAGCAAAAGAGGGTTCAATTGGTTGTAAACCCCTAACATGAAATATGAACAAAAGCATATCCTTCTATGGTGTGTACTTGTCTTAATCCAGTGTGCTAAGTGTCCTTTCTGTTTGCTGCCTCATTCCTCTGCTATCTGCATGCGTTACTTCCAACATGTGTTCCTGACACTAAAGCCCCATACACACGGTAGGATTTTCCGATGGATTCTGTCCTATCAGACAATGTTGTCGGAAAATCAGACCGTGTGTAGGCACCATCGGACAGTTTCCATCAGATTGTCTGACGGACAAAGTCCTATCTCCTGCTGGATAGATTTTTTGACAACAAAGTCCGATCACACCAAATCCGATCGTGTGTAGCGAATTCCGACCGGACAAAGTGCTACGCATGCTCAGATCACATTACAAGACCCAAGCTATTGGCTACTAGCCTCTACGTAGTCCCGTCGTAGGCAACAAACGTCACCACGTTCAGAATGATCGGATTTTCCGACAACTTTGTCCGACCGTGTGTACGCAAAACCAACATCAGACAAAGTATGACGGACATGGTCTGACGGACCTGGTCCTCGGATAATCCGCGCGTGTGTATGGGGCTTTAGAGATAAAATGGTGAGAGGGGAGGGAGCTCCAGCACACAGCCTGTGATGGACAGCCTCAGCTCTGTTCCTGTGTGCTGTGTGAAGGGGGCTGTGTCCCTTACCTCCAATCAGTTATCAGCTCTCCTCACTGAGCTCTGCAGAATGTAGCTTCAGCTCACTGTCTTCTGTTTTCTGAAAACTCAGGTGAGCTGTTTACATTCTGCACTTTGAATGGCTGCACAGGACAGGTGGCTGCAGATAAACAGGTACAACATATATAGGATGATTTATTTAATTCCTGTGAATAACCTGAGGCTAATCTCTACACTGGGTTTATGTACAGGTTTAAATTCACTTTGAAAAAAGCTCTCACTATCCACTACAGCTGCTATTCAGTCTCAAAAATCTTTAAAGATCACAACAAGGACCCTAAATTTGCTTTTTGGTCAGTTTCTTAGGCTTTGTTCACCTCATTGCAGGCTGTGTTCTGCAGGTAAGGCATCATTATCATTTAAATGCACTTCCCTTACCCGCATAAACAAAGAGAAAAAGTTTCCTGGCCCTTTTTTTTTAATTGTGCTGCATTGAACCACGTGGTGCTATGGTACTATGTGATTTCATGCGCATGGAATTAAGAATGATTGTCCCCCCGTCCCCCCCCATGTATCTGCCAAAGAGCAGTGTGTGTCTCTCGTGTGTCAGAAACACATGCTATTGTGCGCCCTCCCCGACATACTATAATGTTAACCTAGTCTAACAGCTTAGAAATACCTAATGTTAGGCTAGCAGGCTGCCAAGATCTGTTCTAACAAAAAAAAGTTAATATTTCACTGCCTGTGAACTTCACAATTCTTATAGATACAGAGATGAATGATGAAGTGCCTTTATTGCTTGTTAAGCAGAGTTCCAGTCATTTGTTTGTTTAAGGTGACCGGAATGGAAGTGGGAGCAGGTGCCTGTCAAAATTAGGTGACCTTTTATAATACATTCCCAAAAGTACCTGTCTTAGCCTTCACATAAATTCTTGTGATCCTGCAGAGCTTCTTTGGACCCTAGACTGAGGCTGTACGTAAGTCCTTGACTTTTAATAACTTGAGCTCAAGCTCTTCCCCCCTTTTACTATCATTCAAATGTCAAATGCCAAAAAAGCACCAGCATGTGATTTAACAACACACAAGGTGCCTGCATTTTACAGGCACAGTTAGTTTCTAAAATTTGGTGGGTGCAACAGGTTCACTTTAACCGCTTGCCGACCACCCGCCATCAATACACTGCGGCAGGTTGGCACGTTCCCGCAAACCATTGTAGCTGTACATCGGCCCTTTAAGCAGGGATAGCAGGCACGCCCACTGCACTGCGGGGGTGCTGATATGCGTGGCCGGCAGTCACAATGACCACCGGCCGCCCGCGATTGCAGACACAAGAGCCATAACAGGGATGTGTGTGTAAACACACAAATCCCTGTTCTGTGAGGAGAGGAGAGACAGATCGTGTGTTCCTACTAGCTAGGAACAATGATCTGTCATCTCCTCTAGTTAGTCCCATCCCTCTACAGTTAGAACACACATGAGGGAACACAGTTAACCCCTTGATCGACCCATAGTTTTAACCCCTTCCCTGCCAGTGACATTTACACAGTAATCAGTGCAATTTTTTTAGCACTGTTCGCTGTATAAATGTCAATGGGTCCAAAAATGTGCCATAAGTGTGCGCTCTGTCCGCCATAATGTCGCAGTCCCGATAAAAATCGCTGATCACCGCCATTACTAGTAAAAAAATAAATAATAGAAATGCCATAAATATTTCCCCTATTTTGTAGACGCTATAACTTTTGTGTAAACCAATCAATATAAACTTTTTATTACCAAAAATATGTAGAAGAATACATTGTGGCCTAAACTGAAGAAAAATTTTGCTTTTTAAAAAATTAATTGGGGATATTTATTATAGCAAAAAGTACAAAATATAGTGTTTTTTCAAATCTTTTTTTGTTTATAATCAAATACCACCAAAAGAAAGCTCTATTTGTGGGGAAAAAAGGACATCAACTTTGTTTGGGTACAGCGTCGCACGACCGCACAATTGTCAGTTAAAGTGACGCAGTGCCGTATCGCAAAAAATGGCCTGGTCGTTAAGCAGCCAAATCTTCCGGGGCTGAAGTGGTTAAAGCTCCATTCCCACTAATGGGTTTTATGAGGCTTTTTACAGAAACGCAGGACATTATTTTTAACATGGGTTCAAGGAACACGTTCAATGCATCAATGCATTTTTGTACCTCTGCATTTTTGGAAAGCATCAGGGAGTTTTTTTTCCCCCAGCATGCAGCATGTTGCATGTAATAGACTTCAATTAACCCACATCCAAAATGCAAGTACAGCGTTTTAACCACATTTTTACCTCAATTTTAAAGCGATTTTGCCGCAATTTACGTTTTGCGATTTGTGGTTTTTTTTGGCTTTACATTCACTGTATAGAGCTGGTTGCTAAGGAGCGGGCTGGTTTTCCTGCTGACAGCTGAATGTAAAAAAAAGATTTGCTTTGTGGGGCTCCCCCAAAACCATTCCAGACCTAAGTCTGGTATGGATTTGGGAGGGACACCCCCACACCAATTTTTTTAATAAAAATGGCATGGGGCTCCCCCAAAATCCAGTGATCCCTTCTGAACCACACCAGGATGCATGGCAGGCCGCATGCCCTCAACATGGGGGGTGCTTTGGGGCAAAAGCATCTTGTCCCCATGTTGATGGGGACAAGAGCCTCTTCCCCATACCCCTGGCCAGTGGTTGTGGGGGTCTGCGGGCAGGAGGCTTATCAGAATCCGGAAGCCCCCTATAACAAGGGGGCCCCCAGATCCTTCCACTCTATGTGAATAAGTATGGGGTACATTGTATCCCTACCCATTCACCAAAAAAGTGAATGTGTGACAGAAGACAAGAGACAGTTTTTGACAAGTCCTTTATTAAAAATGTCTTCTTCCTCCAGTCTTCTTCTTCCCCCGCTTCTTCCTCCAGTCTCCTTTATCCCCCACTTATTCCTCCGGTCTTCTTCTTCCCCGCTTATTCATCCAGGCTTCTTCTTCTATCTCCGATTTTCTTCTTTTTTTCTCTGATCTTCTTCTTTCTTCTTCCTCTGGTGTTCTTCTTCCTCCGCAGCTGCTCCCGCCCCCGACCCACTGAAAATAAAAAAGTGACCCTACTGGGTCTGCATGCTCGGATAAGGGTCTGGTATGGATTTTACAAAAATTTGACCCGAAGTGCCTGGTATGGACCTGGGGGGGAACCCACGCCTTTTTTTTCACAATTTTTCTTGCTGACAATTTTTTTTACATTCAGCTGACAGCTGATGGCTCATCAGTTGTTAAGGACACAGCGGCCAGCTTCCCGACCCTCTTCTTAGCAACCTGCTATATACAGTTAATGTAAAAAAAAAAAAACACAAAAGCAAAACGCAAATCACTGTAAAATTGTGGTTAAAAAAATGCAGAAAGCACAGCAAAAATGCTCAAAAGCAACATGCATAGATGCATTTGTTTAAATTTGCATATGTTTAGAGGAAGTATTTTTTTTTCTCTCCTTTAACACCTCCTTTTTATGATGGTGCTTTTTAGGACCTACTGCATTCTTAGCCCAGTGATTTTGAGGTCACTTTATACCTTTTAAAGTTTATGAAACATATTTCCATCATTAAATATGATGAAGAATATACAAATAAAACATTGTTATATGACCCAAATTGTGGTAGATAAAAAGGGGTTATTAAGGTCAAGGCAAATAGGCTGTTCACTTTGCAGTGGAATTTTTCTTTAGCTTAGTAAATGTGGTGATAATTCACTTTGCAAAAAATACATAATCTAGTGCATGGAAAATAAAAACGGAGTATTTTTGCTTGCATGTGAATGGATAATGCAAGTTGTTTTATATATATTTTATTAGCAAATAATTATTGTGGTAACTAAGAAAGACATAACACATATAAAAGCATGGAAACTAGACATTGGCTCTATTACATTATACCATATGACTTTTGAAATCACACCCTTAGAGGAAGAGTCAGAGCCTCAAAGCATGTCAAAGGCAGCATATGGAGTATAAAATCTACACAGGTTTAAGAGGGCTTTCACACCAAGCCGCTCATAGCGTCAGCGGTAAAACGCCGCTATTTTTGGCAGCGTTTTACTGGCAGATTTGCGGCGCATTTCGGCCGCTAGCAGGGCGCTTTTACCCTTTGCTAGCGGCCGAGAAAGGGTTAAAACCACCCGCAATGCGCCGCAATAGCTGCGTTTGGTTGGCGGTATAGCCGCACTGCCCCATTGATTTCAATTGGGAGCAGCGGTGGAGGAGCGGTAAACACACTGCTCCTTCACCTCTCCAAAGAAGCTGCTGGCAGGACTTTTCCCGACGTCCTGCCAGCGCACCGCTCCAGTGTGAAAGCCCTCGGGGCTTTCACACTGGAGACAATGGTGCAGCTGTTTGAGGGCGAATTGCATGCGCTATTTTTAACGCTATAGTGCCTGCAAAATGCCCTCGTGTGAAAGGGGTCTAAAGTCTGTCACAGTCAGCGGCGCTATGTTTTGTGCAGCACTTATTTTGTACATTCACATCAGTTACTGCCATAAAGGAGCTTAAAACTATAGGAATATTCTGCCCTCTACTGTCTGAATTTGTAAATGGCTTTAAATATATCATGTACTGTATGTACTTCCTGCCCCTGGGTTGTTGGCTGTGAAACCGCAAAAGGAGGAAGTGGAGAGAGAGAGAGTCTCAGCCACATGTACTGTATAAGCTATTCCTATGATTTAATAGTTTAACTGCAGCTGCTGAGGGTATATCTAAATCCTTGTGACAGACTTAGTATCTCTAGCCTGTCCTTGTTATTACTTCACACACACAGTGCCAGATAGCTAGATGTTTGCTATTGTAAGTGTAGGAGTCACCTTCCAATATAATAGTAGGTGATTGCAAAAACAAGGATCTGAGACAAAGAGATGTCTCCCAAAAGATAGCAATAAAGGGGGTCAACCACGGTATATCAAAAAAAATATATATTTATAGAAAAACAACCTTTATTAAACAATACAGTAATATAGAAAATAGCACTGGGGTGAATTTCCACCATGCTAGTGGGATACCCCCCCCCCCCCCAGAATACCCTATTAAAAAATTATAAAAAAAATGTTGACAACGTTGTCACACAAAGGTGCCAAACACCAGGCCCCACACACACACATTTTATATGCAGCTCCTGGTATTTTAGTTATATGTAGCTTCTGTTTTTCTAGTTAACGCTATCCCTTCTAGTCTGGGATTCTATAGATAGTTTTACCTTAAAACTCATTAACCAAAATAGGCTAGAGCCAGGTTAGGCTTACAGCGGCCACGTCGTAGAAGGCTGACTCTGAGGTCCACTGCCACAGTTACAGTGCCACACCACAGTTCCTGCCAGTGAGAAGCTCGATTCTACGCTGGCTGGACAACAGTTAGAGGATTCCCCTGTGACTGCTGATCTTGTTTTCAGATATTCAATACAAAGACAGATGGCACATCGTCTTCAGAGGCCCTGTTCTGGGTGGAGGCACTGCAAACCTTATTTTTTAAACCCAATCTTCCACTTAACAAAGGTTCTGGTTCTTTTATTTACCTACAGGTTTAGCACAATATTCTGTTTGCAGAGTGCCAGCATGATTTAATGATTTAATTATAATTATGTTTACTTTTTTTTTTCTGGTTCTTTGAACAAAAAATATTTCAGCTTGGCTTACTTTGTATTTTTGGCAAATACTTTCTAAAAATATATTGCAATTATATTCATGTATTTTGTGAAACTGATATCCTCATTCAATAGGAATCATCCAGATGATCTGCACAACTGGCAAATGAATAACCCATCCCACAGAAGGGGTCTTGAGATGATAATGCTATTTTCTGCTACTGGCTCTTAGGAAACCTGCACTAAGTAGAAGGTAAAGAATATGAAGAATTTGCAGAGATTACCACATCCCCCTGATAAAAAGACAGAGCTGTGCTGCTCCAGGTGGGAATGATTGCTCCCTTCAACCTTGTGGTGCAGGTCCAGTCCGCAGCCTGAATAAGAGCCAATGGTTCAAGAAAGGTTGACCGCACTCCCAGGTATGAAGCAGTGATGATTACTTTATTGAAAATAGAAATCCATCAAGATACATCATAAGACATCATGAAACCTCTATGCAGCCATGGCAAGATTAACGCGCTTCACTAATCAAGATTCGCTTAGTCATAATCTTGATCCATTGACACATCCCCCTCCCAGGGCCACCAACAAAGTGGTAGCTTCTGGCCTCCTGTAAAGGCCCTGGGCCCCATCAGTTTAACAGTGGGGCCTGGGCAACTGACAAGCAGGAGGGGGTTGTTGGAGGCAGCGAGGTGGGGCAATCAGGGCTGCTAATAATGGACTAACTTCATGTCCTATACTGTGTCATATATTACACCATGTCTACACTAGGAGCACACTCCTTACCACAAATCTCTGTTTAACTCCTCCCAGCGCTAGCCAGGTAAGTTTGTGTGTCCGGGGTACACCTTGAAACACAGATCACCCAGGAGGATAAAGGCATGGCAGCTCACAGCACAGGGCAGGGGGGAGGGCCATGGGCTTATCTTGCTCACTGCTGAAAAGTGTTAGGTTAATGCCGGTTCCTTGCTGGCTGGTAGAATTCTCTATTGATATGATCACAGACAGGTATTGTGTACTGTGTATGTTTGATTGGTTCATATTTGGGGGTGAACAATTTCTCCTCTCTGGGCTGTACTAAGCAGATTTTTAGAACTTAGTATCACCAAGGAATGATAAAAAATAATTTTTAATATGCTCATGTTTTTTTAAAGCTAAACTCTTGCAGTGGGTGCCTCTCTCCCCTATAAGGGTTACCCACTCATTTTGCCTAGGGGGTGATGAGTATGTTGATATAATTACCTTGTTCCTCACTCATGCAGGCTTCCTCCTCTTCATGCAACTGTTCCCTTGCCAGCCACGTTTTGCACTGGCACAGCAACCCATTCATTTGATATGGGCTGCCGTGCCTCCAGAGGTGCAGGGAAAAGTAAAATTTTTGGAATCGCAGCCAGCATGGGAACCACATGTGCAGTGCAGTTCCCAGTGCTGCTGTGATTTCCAGTGTGTGCAGCGTACCATTAGGATTTTCTGTGTAGGTGGTTGCGGCTGCATTAACAGCAGCAGTTCTGCAGCGGCAATCACCCGCACAGATGTAAACCTAGCCTGAAACCGCTTCCCTGCCCAACTAGCCACAGCTCACTGATGTCATGCTGCTGTACAATCCAGGATGCCAAGGGCCCACAGTTTAGGAGCTTTGGGCAGCAGAGGAGAGCATTGGCTGCCCAAGGAGCAAGAAATAAGGAAAGCATTTCCCATTATCATTCCATAGGGAAAACAAGCATTTACCCTTGCAGTAGGTCCCATCCAACTTCTTTTTTTTTTTTTTTTTTTTTTTGGCATGGTGTGAGTGGTTAAAACCCCTGTTAGGGTGTTGTTCAAACCTGTCGTATTGAATAATTCATCACGCTGCTCCCTTCACTAAGAGATCATTCACACAGGTATTCTGGCCATGTGAATAAGTGATTTTTTCATGTGGATGGAACTGCATGTTACTCTATGGGGCACAGCACCTGTATGAACACAGCCACAAGTCCTAATTTGACAGGTGTGCAGGTGAGTGACCCTAAATTCACACTGTCAGTGTTTGGGTGCCATAAACCTGCACCTACATGCCTCTCAAATTAGAACCTGCAACTGTGTTCGTACAACTTATGCGTCCCCATAGCGTAACATAGACTGCCTACACACAGCTCCAGGTGACTGCAGCCACATAAACAAACTATTGATTGAGCACATCACCCATGTGAATGAGCCCCAAGACCTCATTCACACACAAAGCTTTATTTATTAACCCAATACAGTTTTGTCTTTTAGATTTAGCAAAAATGTATGTTTGTTTGCGTAATAACTATTTTAGTGTATTTTTAGCGAAATAATCATTTTGATATTTTCAAGGGGAAGGGGAGTCCCTGTCAGGTATGTGTTGTATGGGGCCCCATGATTTCTAACAGCAGCCCTGCCCCTCCCTCTGCATTCCTTTTGCTGCTGGTTGTTTCAGTAAAGTTCTCAGAGCCAAGACAAGCTACCATTATGAAGTAGCCATCTCTTTCCTATCTGTTGTTGGATCCATCATGGCAGCAGGGGGCAGGGTGAAGTTTGGACCTCATAGCTAGGGTTAGGAAACACCAAGCAACATGGGACTACATGGATTTTGTACCACAGGGGGCGGAATAGTAAAATAAATAAATTATAGATTTTCTTTAAGTCAGTGCAAAGGCTATGAAATTGTTCTAATAGTGATGATGTGATGATCCCTCAATCAGGTATAATTTAACTGATCTACTTCTAGAAAATACTGATCTGTGTTTTGCTATGGGTTGCAACCATCAACCACTTGGCTTAACACTATGGTATAGTAAAGCATACAGTATACAGTGGTGTGAAAAAGTGTTTGCATGTTTGTCACACTTAAGTGTTTCGGAACATCAAACCAATTTAAACAATAGTCAAGGACAACACAAGTAAACACAAAATGCAATTTGTAAATGAAGGTGTTTATTATTAAAGGTGAAAAAAAATCCAAACCATCATGGCCCTGTGTGAAAAAGTGATTGCCCCCCTTGTTAAAACATACTATAACTGTGGTTGTCCACACCTGAGTTCAATTTCTCTAGCCACACCCAGGCCTGATTATTGCCACACCTGTTCACAATCAAGGCATCACTTAAATAGGAGCTGCTTGACACAGTAAGGTCCACCAGAAGATCCTTAAAAGCTACACATCATGCCGAGACCCAAAGAAATTCAGGAACAATTGAGAAAGAAAGTAATTGAGATCTATCAGTCTGGAAAGGGTTATAAAGCCATTTCCAAAGCTTTGGGAATCCAGCGAACCACAGTAAGAGCCATTATCCACAAATGGCGAAGACATGGAACAGTGGTGAACCTTCCCAGGAGTGGCCGGCCGCCCAAAATTACCCCAAGAGCGCAGCGACGACTCATCCAAGAGGTCACAAAAGACCCCACAACAACGTCCAAGGAACTGCAGGCCTCACTTGCCTCAGTTAAGGTCAGCGTTCATGCCTCCACCATCAGGAAAAGACTGGGCAAAAATGGCCTGCATGGCAGAGTTCCAAGGAGAAAACCACTGCTGAGCAAAAAGAACATCAAAGCTCGTCTCAATTTCTCCACAACACATCTTGATGATCCCCAAGACTTTTGGGACAACATTCTGTGGACCGATGAGACAAAAGTGGAACTTTTTGGAAGGTGTGTGTCCAAGTTTATCTGGCGTAGAGGGAACACTGCATTTCAGAAAAAGAACATTATACCAACAGTAAAATATGGTGGTGGTAGTGTGATGGTCTGGGGCTGTTTTGCTGCTTCAGGACCTGGAAGACTTGCCGTGATAAAAGGAACTATGAATTCTGCTGTCTACCAAGAGATCCTGAAGGAGAATGTCCGACCATCTGTTCGTGTACTCAAGCTGAAACGAACTTGGGTTCTGCAGCAGGACAATGATCCTAAACACACCAGCAAGTCCACCACCGAATGGCTGAAGAAAAACAAAATGAAGACTTTGGAGTGGCCTAGCCAAAGTCCTGACCTGAATCCTATTGAGATGTTGTGGTATGACCTTAAAATGGCCGTTCATGCTCGAAAACCCTCTAATGTAACTGAATTAGGACAATTCTGCAAAGATGAGTGGGCCAAAATTCCTCCAGGACGCTGTAAAAGCCTCATTGCACGTTATCGCAAACGCTTGGTTGCAGTTGTTGCTGCTAAGGGTGGCCCAACCAGTTATTAGGTTTAGGGGGCAATCACTTTTTCACACAGGGCCATGATGGTTTGGATTTTTTTTCACCTTTAATAATAAACACCTTCATTTACAAATTGCATTTTGTGTTTACTTGTGTTGTCCTTGACTATTGTTTAAATTGGTTTGATGTTCCGAAACACTTAAGTGTGACAAACATGCAAAGGAACAGGAAATGAGGAAGGGGGCAAACACTTTTTCACACCACTGTATACCCACTATAGGTTCCTCCTCCTTACTTAAGCTGAATCCCAACCTGTGATTCCCATTAAAAAAAAAAGGAATTTATTCAGGTAAAAAATTAAGCCTTTTCTGATGTGGCTCTTTTCTGGCAATAGTGAGTTTACTTGCATGCAGTCTGAAGAAGTTAAAGGGGCTGTAAAGGCAGAAGTTTTTTTTATCTTAATGCATTCTATGCATTAAGATAAAAAGCCTTTTGTGTGTAGCAGCCCCCCCTTAGCCCCCCTTATACTTACCTGAGCCCCATCTCTGTCCAGCGATGTCCCTTGGCCATCCGGGACTCCCCTCCTGATTGGCTGAGACACAGCAGTGGTGCCATTGGCTCCCACAGCTGTCAATCAAAGTTGGTTAGCCAATCAGGAGAGAGGGGGTGGTGCCGAATGGCAGCTCAATGTCTGAATGGACATACAGAGCTGCAGCTCGGCTCGGGTGTCCTCATGCCCTCTTAGCAAGCTGCTTGACAGGAGGGAGGGGCCAGGGGCCCGAAAAGGGACCCAAGAAGAGGGGGGTCCGGGCTGCTCTGTGCAAAACCACTGCAACAGAGCAGGTAAGTATGACATGTTTGTTATTTTTTTAATTGTTATTTAAAAAATAATTTACAATCACTTTAATAGTATGGAAAAAGGAAGTGAATACTGCGCTAAACTAAAAATAAAAATTAAGATATAAAAATAAGTAGCTGCAGCTCAAATTTGTAAGATATATACAAACACAATGGTTATAGGAAAAAGAAAAAGCTGCGCAACTAAATTAAATTAAAATGGAAGAAAATGTGAACAATATATGTTGAGTGATAGGATATAGTGTATTACAACAACTTAACAACCCACCAATACTGAACACCAAATAAATATTAGGTAATAAATAACAAATCCTGACTTCCGGGTCCGGCGCCGCATGGACTAGCTGCGCCATCACACAGATCCCACAACAGCACCTCATAACGCCCTAAAAATCCGGCACGACCACCCCCAAACACCCTCCTGCTACCCCCTCTCTCCAGATGGACCGGTTCCTCGGAAAAAATGGGTCCCGCTTTCATGCAGCCCCGCCGGCGCCGTCGGACCGGCCACAAATCGAGCCCCCGACTTCGGCCTATCCAGAGCTCACGCCGGGATCACAGGCTGTGGACATGGAGGTGAGCAGTGGCTCTCCTTCTCAACACACCACTCAGGGCTCCCTCTCCCTAATGGGAACAGCTCCTGCATCACCTCTCCTGGCCTTGCCTGCTATAAATCCAGCACCCCTCCCTGCAGATAATGGCCGTACAGACCGCATTGCCCACGCGGTGGCGGCTCTCCTCTCCCCATGATTGCTGCTTCTGTAGAAAAAGCTGTTAATGCAGGGATGAAACAAATCAAAGCCCAACTGGGGGAACACCCCACCAGACTGAATGATTTGGAACATCGCTTATCCGAGGTGTAAGATGAATTATATCAGGCACAGGCGACTGAACAGTCGCAGGACAAAACAAACCAATATATCATACAAAACTTGGACGATTTAGAAAATAGATCCAGACAGAGCAATTTGCGATTTGTAGGTGTTCCTGAATCACTTCCCACACCAGCACTCTCTGAATTCTGCTCTAAACACATTCCTGAGGCCTTGGGTCTCTCAGGCCCCTTCACAGTGGAACGGGCTCATCGCATGGGGTCCTCCAATTCGGAACGCAAATCACCCCGTCCCATCATCGCCAAATATCTGAACTACGCGACAAGGCCCTCATTCTCCAAAAGTTCAGACAATCTCTATCTCTACAAATTGATGGCATCAGAATCCTAATTTTTGCCGACTACTCGATCAAGGTATCAAAAAAAGAAAAGCCTTTCAACCAATTTGCTCGGAACTCTACAAGCAACAGATTAAATTCACTTTGGCGTTCCCAGCTATCCTTCGCCTCAAGTCTCCTAAGGAGGACCAACTGTCCTTCCAGGACCCATCAGAAGCAGAGGCCTTTGTTCGATCTCTACAAGCTGACCCTCATCCTCTCACACCATCTGCCTCCTTCAGCGCTCTCTGTATCAAAGGAGCCCACAGAAAGACTCTCCCAAACGCTTTAAAGCTTTGGCACCGGACCATCGCAACAGGAACACACTTTGCTGAGAGGGATTCTTAACCCATGGCCTGGCTGTTCAGCAACCTAAGGTCATATGACATGTTTGCATTCCATCTTTTGTCATGCTTTTATGCTTACGTCTGACTATACTGTTGGTCATCCATAACTACCTTCCACCACTGGTCACTGGCTCTGACTACCTTTCACCACTGGTCACTGGCCCTGACTACGGTACCTACTCATTCACTCTCTATATGAGTGTGGGCAAACTTATTTGTTGTGTTTTCATTGTTTTATAAGAGTTTACTGTTATTTTTTGTATGCACTGCTTTCCTCCATGGCCTCACTGTGTAACATCTCCTGCCCTCCATCCCCTGTGCGACCCGGGGCACTCTCATGTTCCCATCGCTTTCACAGGACGCTCATAGACCTCTTCACGAGGTCCTGTATTGGGAGCTGAATTACACAGTGAACCCATGCGGAAAAAAGAGAAGTTCATTCGACTGTATGTTTTTCGTAGTTTTATGGTTCCTCCCCTGCTCACCTCCCCTCTCTCCACCTTTCCCCACCTTAGGGGTTCTTAGGTATCGTTAACTGACCTCCCCTCATGGGCCCAACAGACCCACTTCATTTCCTCTTCATATACAATGCTATACCTATGCTGCCTCTCACATGCTGATAGAGATACAACCTCGACTCTTGTACGCCCACTATCTCCTCCAATCTGAAGATAGTCTCTTGGAACGTAAAGGGTCTTAGATCCCCTAATAAGAGAATGAAAATTCTACACCACCTTAAAAGACTCAAAACTGATATAGCCTTGAAGGACAATGGGGAGCCAATTAACATTGGTTGTCACCTATTCACTATAAATGACCCCATGCCGGGATAGGTAACGAAGTGAGACCATTCAGGTATATTTTACATCACTGGTGGGAGTTTCGCCTGGAAGGGGGCTGGCTTAGACTCTAAGCCAGCCAATGAGGAATCAGGCGGGGTTTTTGTTACTCTGAGGAAAGGAGAGGCAGCTCGGTCTTTTTTCCTGGGGAACTAGCGAGCAGGTAGGATGGCAGGTAGCAGGGGAAGGTATGCCCTGCTACTTGTAACTAAACATGTTTGTAGATCAAGGTCGGAAGGGATATAATCTATATTCCTTCATATATATATATTTTATTTCAACCTAGCATTTTCTGCCTTGATGTGCTAGGGATTTGTGTACTAGCTTGACTTTTAACTACTTGTAACTAAACATGCTTTTACCTCACGGTCTGAAGGAATATAATCTATATTCCTTCATATATATATATATATTTTATTTCAACCTAGCATTTTCTGCCTTGATGTGCTAGGGATTTGTGTATTAGCTTGACTTTTAACTACTTATAATAAATGTTATTATATTCAAAGCCTTTCCCCCTGTACAGTTCTATCCACGCATACTGACAGTCAGGGGTGTCTACTCTCAGTTCATGTTAAATTAGGATCTAAATACTTAGTCATTTCCAACATTTATGCCCCCAACAACCCCAACAAACAATGTTACTGCACGCTCTCCTCCTGGCTTCTCAACACTACACATCTCCCCCACTTGGTTGGCGGAGACTTCAAGACATGCACCCATCAGAGGACAGGTCATCCCCTAAACGTCTCAGGTCAGGTCTCGATCCTTCCACCCCCACCACTTTCGCCTATACTATGGAATCATTACATCTCCTAGACCTGTGGCGCCTCTCACACCCGGTAGTTAGTGAATTCACTTTTTACTCCAATCCCCACAAGGTTCTTACTAGGATCGACTATTTCTTTGGTTCTGACAATCTCATCCCCTTGGTCTCTGAATCTGACATCTGTCATATCGCCATCTCCGACCATGCCCCGATCCTAATTTCTCTTGACAAGTTGGACCTACCACCACATCCTAACATCTGGCGTTTACCTTCCTTCCTCCATAATAATGCAGACTTCCAAAAATACATGGACCAATCTTGGTTCCGAGTTCTCCATCTCCTATGCCCCCCACGCTAATGACCCGAATCTCCTTTGGGATGCTAGTAAAGCATACCTCAGGGGTTGGATCATATGCTATGCCACTTCTTTCAAAAGAAACGCCCTAACGAAATACAAACTAGCCAGCACACGACTACACCGGGCACAACAAGCCTTGGCAACCACTGACTAGAAACGAATGGCTGGCCGCCAAGTCCGCCTTTGACACATGGGCAGATACCCTTGAATTGACCAAAAGGGTGCACTTGGATGCCACTCTTCATAAGTTTGGCAGCAAAGCCAGAAAGCTCCTTGCCAGGCTCTGTAAAGGCATGGCCCTCCCGACCCATATCATATCCTTACGTGACCCCACTGGGGCTACACACTCTACACCACAGGCCATAAACAAGACTATGTTGCAATAATACACGGCACTGTACGCACAGCCATAAATGACCAACTGGCTCGCTCATTTATAGAGAAGATGGATCTCCCCACCATCTCGCCCCCTCAATTAGAGGCCCTCAATGCTCCCATTTCACTCACTGAAATACAGGATGCAATCCGGATGGTTTCACTAGCGAGTTTTACAAGACCCTTCAGAATATAACTGCCCCCTATACTCCATAAGGTCTATACTGGCATCTGGTCTGGTGGCCCCTATCTCCCGATGGGAAACCAGGCTATAATTAAGCTACTCTCCAAAAAAGATAAGAACCCCCTTGAGCCTGGGTTCTACAGGCCCGTTTCACTTCTTAACCTGGATATGAAAATCCTGTCAAAGATAGTAGCCTCTAGACTTGCAACCATCCTCCCCCATCTCGTACATACCGCCCAATCTTGCTTTGTGAAAGGGAGAACGGCCACCCTGAACATCCGCAAGGTCCTTTTGGCCCTAGAACAGGCCAATCAAGACCCTAATGGAGATTATGCTATCATCACGTTAGATGTGGAAAAAGCTTTTGATAATGTCAGCTTCGAATGGCTATCCCTGACATTGTCGAAGATGGGTTTTACGGACCCCTTCTGCCACCTCATTGATTCCATGTACACCTCTCCCACAGCTAGACTGGTTGTGGCAGGTCTCCTCTCGGAGGGCTTCCTGCCTTCATAAGGGGACTAGACAAGGCTGTCCTCTATCCCTACTTCTTTTTAACATTGCCCTGGAACACCTATCTAGATACCTGACCCAAATAGCCCCCCTGCAGGGTATTAAGATTGGCAAACTTGACTTACGCACCTCACTCTTCGCTGATGACGTCCTCATTTTCACAGCCAACCCCTCCTCTGATATGACCACCATCAAAAAAGTATTTGGTGACTTTAAACTATGCTCAGGTCTTTGTATAAACTATGGTAAGAGTGAAATCCTTCCCATAAGTACTCACGCGACACCCCCTTGGGCCCAACATTCCATATTCTCGGTAGCCTCATCTCACATCATATATCTGGGAATAAAAATTGTGAAACTACCTTCCTCCCTATACCACCTCAACTACCGTCCCCTTATCGCAAAAATATCTCAGGAATTGTCTAACTGCATGGATCTCCCCTTTTCGCTCCTGGGAAGATGTCACCTTGTAAAGATGGTTAGTTTTGCCAGATTACTATATCCAATGCAAACCATACCCCTACTTTTGAAACACAAAGATGTTAAATTTCTTAACTCAGCTATCTCAAAATTTCTCTGGCACGTCAAGAAACCTTGCATTGCTTTGAAAGAATTGTACCTTCCCAGGAGCAAAGGGGGTATCAGTCTCTCGAACATAAGAACATTTATTCTAGCTTGTTGAGGACTAGTCTGGACTGGATAGCCCAATCCTCCCGATACTCCAACTACCGTATGGAATCCAAAATGGCCCACCCCTACTCTTTGGTGGCCCTTTTACACTGCAAGTGGAAATCAGTTCCCCCCCTTACCAACATAACCTCCTCTTAAGGGACACGGCCATCGCCTCGAGGGAAACCAGGAAAATTCTTAAACTATCGCCCTTCGTCTCATCTCATTTACCCCAGCTTTCTTCCTGATCTACACTACAGATCTTTTTCAGACTGGCAAAAATGGGGCCTCTCAAAATGTCCTTCTTTATGCAACCTGGACAGAGGGAAACCATTGCCCTTTCAAACCCTAACAGCTTCCTTCTCACTTCCTCAATCCCATGGCTTCTACTACCATCAATGTGTCAGCTTCCTATCCCCCACCTGCAAAGAGGAACCCAGGAGATTCCACCCCAACATCACAGACCGCATGCTACAGGAAGGCTCCTACAAAATATCAGATATTTATAAGCCTCTCCTACCAGAATCTACTCCACCTTTATCCTCCTCCTCTGTTAATAACTGGGGTACAGACTTTCCGGAACCTGACCTCGTGACCAAGATCCTACAAGGTCTGCATAAAGTAATACGATTAACCCCCAACTAAATATGGAGAGAAATCCAATTGAAAATTGTTCATCGGGCCCACATCCCTTTCCTTTCTTCCAAAATGAATCGGAGTGGAGCCTCCTTCCCCCTATGTCATACGACGAGACCGCCTCTGACACATCGCTTCTGGTCTTACCCCTCCATCTCTGCATTCTGGGATCAGGTCCTGTCCTTTATTTTTGAAGTCACTCTATTGAAATTACCCAAAGACCCCCTACTTCTTATCTTTGGCTACTGGGACCCCCTGTTGCTACCTTGGTCCCCAGCCTCCAGAGCTACTCTCCACTGGTGCAACCATCAAAACTTCCTCTACCAAGGACTGGATTCTGCTTTGTTTACTCGTTGCCCGGAGGCTTATTCTCCAACACTGGCTATCACCCCATGGTCCCCCTATCAGCCAAATCAAGAAAGAGCTTCTTATCCTTCTGTTCAAGGAACGACTCATTACCGACTTCAAACAATTCAAAACCAAAGCTCATTTTTACTCCAGATGGCAAGCTTTCATGCTAGCAGCACTTCAACAAGCGGCCTTTGAACAATATTCCTTCTCTTATGATAAGCCCTCCTCACCAAGCTAGTGAAAGGCAGACTTTCCCCCCTGCGAAACCTATTACCCCCAAAATTTCCTACCCAGATTTAAACGGCTGGAGCCCAGCCTCTCTCACAAACATTACCTCTATGTATCTCCTGTCTGCTTACTACACCTGAGCCGAGGTGTTCCAGGGGAGGACCTGACAAATCATACTCAACGCTAACAAAACCTTTCAAAATCATCACGATTATCTGCATAACCACCATCAAATTGATCGTCTGTCTTGCATCCACCCCCCCTCCCTCCCACTTCCCCCTATGTTATCCTTAGTTATACCCCTATTTGTTTACTTTACTTATCGCCTGGGAGCCTGTAGACGGATCCATCCAGTTCTCTTTTGCTGTAGGCTTGTGCCTAGATCTGATGTGCCTTATAGCTTCTCTGATTGAGATATCTCTGTTGGCCCCATGGTATATCTTTTTTTAGTAAAGGTACCTGCTGTATCTTATTGTATCTGATTTACATAAATCTACTTTATACTGTAAAATGTTACAGAAATCACTATTGAATTGTACTGCTTTTATGAACCTCAATAAAAACTTAAAAAAAAAAAACTAATCCTCCAAAAATATTGAATAAATATTAGAGAACAGTCCAGTGAAGTGAATGAAGGTAAATTAATTCTTCTGTGCAGACAAAAAAACACCAGGAATTGTGAACATTAGGGATGAGCCGAACAACCCCCCCGTTCGGCTCGCACCAGAACCCGCGAACGGACCTAAAGTCCGTGCGAGCTTTAGAACACTATTAGTTATAAAGGATGCGAACGTTCAAAATCAAAAGTGCTAATTTTAAAGGCTAATATGCATGTTAATGTCATAAAAAGTGTTTGGGGACCTGGGTCCTGCCCCAGGGGACATGTATCAATGCAAATTTTTTTTTTCAGGAGTTTTTTCAGGAGCAGTGATTTTAATAATGCTTAAATTGAAACAATAAAAGTGTAATATTCCTTTAAATTTTGTACCTGGGGGGTGTCTATAGTATGCATGTAAAGGGGCGCATGTTTGCTGTTCTTAGAACTGTCCCTGCAAAAAGTGTCATTTTTGCAAGAAAAAAAGCTATTTAAAATCACTCGCGGCTAATGTTAATTGACGGCTCCCGTAATACAGAGAACAGTCATTCATTGAAAGTCATTCATAAAAAAAAAAGTCATTGATAAAAAATAAAAAAAATGAAAAAAAAAAAAGCGTGGGGGTCCCCCCAAATTCAATAACCAGGCCCTTCAGGTCTGGGATGGATATTAAGGGGAACCCCAGCCAAAAAAAAAAAAAATGGCGTAGGGTCCCCCTCAAAATCCATACCAGACCCTTGAGGTCTGGGATGGATTTTAAGGGGAACCCTAGCCAAAAAAAATGGCGTGGGGTCCCCCTCAAAATCCATACCAGACCCTTATCCGAGCACGCAACCTGGCAGGCTGCAGGAAAAGAGGGGGGACGAGAGCGCCCCCCCTCCCGCCTGAACTGTACCAGGCCACATGCCCTCAACATTGGGAGGATGCTTTGGGGGTCTAAGACCCCCAAAGCACCTTGTCCCCATGTTGATGAGGACAAGGGCCTCTTCCCCACAACCCTGGCCGGTGGTTGTGGGGGTCTGCGGGCGGGGGGCTTATCGGAATCTGGAAGCCCCCTTTAACAAGGGGACCCCCAGATCCCCCCCCCCCCTGTGTGAAATGGTAAGGGGGTACAAAAGTACCCCTACCATTTCACCAAAAAAGTGTCAAAAATTGTAAAAACGACAGGAGACGGTCTTTGACAATTCCTTTATTAAAATCTTCTTTCTTCTTTCTTCATCCTTCGGTTTCTTCATCTTCTCCTTCCGTCATCTTCTTCCATCTTCTTCCATTTTCTTCTTCCTCCGATCCGCTTCTTCTTGCGCTGGTCTTCTCGTCCTTCTCGTCCGGCATCTTCTTCCATGGCGTCGGCATCTGTTCTTCTGTCGGGCCGCTCCTCGCAATGGGAGGCTCCCGCTGTGTGAGGCTTCGCTCCGTCTGACAGGTCTTTTATAACGGAGGGCACCTGGTGACCCCGCCCCCATCTGACATCATGGGGAAAGCCATAGGGAATTCCCTATGACGTCCCCATGCATCAGAGGAGGCAGGGTCACCAGGTGCCCTCCATTATAAAAGACCTGTCAGACGCAGCGAAGTCTCACACAGCGGGAGCCTCCCATTGCGAGGAGTGGCCCAAGAAGAGACACCGACACCGACGCCGACGCCATGGAAGAAGATGCCGGACGAGAAGGACGAGAAGACCAGCGCAAGAAGAAGCTGATCGGAGGAAGAAGAAAATGGAAGAAGAAGATGGAAGAAGATGACGGAAGGAGAAGATGAAGAAACCGAAAGATGAAGAAAGAAGAAAGAAGATTTTAATAAAGGAATTGTCAAAGACCGTCTCCTGTCATTTTTACAATTTTTGACACTTTTTTAGGGAAATGGTAGGGGTACTTTTGTACCCCCTTACCATTTCACATGGGGGGGGCCTAGATCTGGGGGTCCCCTTGTTAAAGGGGGCTTCCAGATTCCGATAAGCCCCCCGCCCGCAGACCCCCACAACCACCGGGCACGGTTGTGGTGATGAGGCCCTTGTCCTCATCAACATGGGGACAAGGTGCTTTGGGGGTCTTAGACCCCCAAAGCATCCTCCTAATGTTGAGGGCATGTGGCCTGGTATGGTTCAGGTGGGAGGGGGCCGCTCTCGTCCCCCCCTCTTTTCCTGCGGCCTGCCAGGTTGCGTGCTCGGATAAGGGTCTGGTATGGATTTTGAGGGGGACCCCACGCCATTTTTTTTTTTTTTTTTGGCTGGGGTTCCCCTTTAATATCCATCCCAGACCTGAAGGGCCTGGCATCCTGCCTGTAGCCAATTATGGCTCTCCTCGCTGCCGGCGCTGTGATTGGCCAAGCATGCGGGGTCACAGTGCATGCTTTGCCAATCATCAGCCAGCATTGCACTGCTACTGGCGCAATGCATTGCGGGCCGCTCGCATCACACGAATTTGATGCAAGCCGCCCAAATAGTTCTGGGCTCGCCGAACGGGCGAATGCCCGATGTTCGATTCGAAAATGGGTTCGAATCGAACACCGGGCCCATCCCTAGTGAACATCCACCACACACACACACTTAATATGGAAGATTATCTGGCAAAAATGCACAAAATTCTAAGTGATCTTGATACCTATACTTCACTCTCTTCGGACCCTAAAGTTAAGTATCGAAAGGAACTGGAGGTTTTGATTGAAAGAGGATATGAATCAGGCATTTTAAATAAGAAAGAAAAGTTGTATCTGGTGCCCAAAGCACCACGTACTTCAGTCATTTATTATTTAGCGAAGATACACAAACACCCTACCTGCCCCCCGGGACGCCCTATTGTTATTGGCATTGATTCCATCACATCCTGGGTGGGCAGGTATGTTGATTTCTTCTTACAACCACTAGTAACCAAAATGCCTTCACATATTAAGGATTCACATCCTGTGATTAATCTGTTGGCTGAAAACACCCCTAGAGCAGGATTATGGCAGATGTCACATCACTTTATACGGTTATACCACACGACTTGGGACTTTTGCCGTTGAGTATTTCTTGAGGCGGGATTCCGATTTATTTGACGAGAAAATTTTGTTCATTATAGAATTGCTCCAATTTGCGGCATCTAGGAGATATTTCTGGTTTGGCGGCCAGTTCTATAGGCAGGATAGAGGAGCGGCCATGGGGGCTAAATATGCCCCAAGCTTGTCGAACCTCTTTATGGCCCTTTGGGAGGAGGATGTCTTTTATGCCCGCAAGAAACCCCAAGTGGTGTTGTGGGCTAGGTATATAGACGACATCCTCCTCCTATGGGATGGTAGCCAAGTTGAGTTGGACCTCTTTATGGGTGAACTAAATGGTAACACCAGAGGTATCTCCCTTAACCACTTCAATACCAGGCACTTAGACACGTTCCTGCCCAGACCAATTTTCAGCTTTCAGCGCTGTCACATTTTGAATGACAATTGTGCGGTCATGCTACACTGTACCCAAACAGAATTTTTATAATTTTGTTCCCACAAATAGAGCTTTATTTTGGTGGTATTTGATCACCTCTGCAATTTTTATTTTTTGCGCAACAAATAAAAAAATACAGAAAATTTTGAAAAAAGGCAAGTTTTTCTTTGTTTCTGTTAATTTTTTTTGTAAATAAGTAAGTTTTCTTCTTCAATGATGGGCACTGATAAGGCGGCACTGATGGGCACCGATAAGGTGGCACCAATGAGGTGGTACTGATGAGGTGGCACTGATGGGGCACTGATGATGGGCACTGATAGGCGGCACTGATGGGCACTGATAGGTGACACTGGTATGCAGCACTGATGGGCACTGATAGGTGGCACTGATGGGCACTCATAGGCGGCACTGTTGGGCACTCATAGGCAGCACTGATGGGCACTTATGGGTGGCACTGATGAGTACTTATGGGTGGCATGGATAGGTGGCATGGATGGACACTGATGGGCACTGATAGGTGGTCACTGATGGGCACTGATAGGTGGCACTGATGGAGACTGATGGGTGGCACTGATGACACTGATGGGTGGCATTGCTGGGTGAGGGGTGGCACTGATGACACTGATTGGTACATGATGGTGCCAGTCAGTGCCCATTAGTGGGCACTGACTGTCACAGATTGGGCATCATTTGCACATGTGGATGGCCAGGGGATACATACCTTGCCATCCACATGTGGCCCACTTCCCTGGTGGTCCTAGTGGAGTCCCTGGTGGTCCAGTGTGGGCATCTGAGGGGGGCTGCACTGATAAACAATCAGCACAGACCCCACCTGTCAGGAGAGCCGCGATCGTCTCTCCTCTACTCGCGTCTGTCAGACGCGAGTGTGGTAAAGCCGTTCACCCTTCTTTTCCTGTTGACATCGTAATCAGACGTGATTGGACACGGCTGATCACGTGGTAAAGAGCCTCTGCCGGGCGCGCAGTGGCATGTTATCCTGAAGGACGTCATATGACGCCCAGTCAGGATAACGAAACCACAGCCCGGCCGTCATTCTGCTATAGGCCGGGCGGGAAGTGGTTAAATATGAAGCTAGTCAGACTGAGATCAATTTCCTAGATTTAAGGATTGGGGTGTTGCATGATCGGTTCACAATTGCTACTTTTATAAGGAGTACTGACCACAACTCATACATCCTGGTTGATAGTTGTCATCATGAGGCATGGCTTAGACCAGTGCCAAAAAGCCAGTATATACGCCTGAGGCGAAACTGCTCTGATAATAGGGAGTTTCTTCTTCAGGCAGATGTTCTGACTAAACGATTCCTTAAAAAGGGTTACTCTGATGCCTCCCTTGTCAAAACTTTGGAAGAAGTATCACTAATCGATAGGAAAGATTTGCTTAGAGAGAGACCATCAAATGGTGATAGGATACCTTCTGTACCCTTTATTGCCTTTTATTCCATTCAACATAGAAATGTGGGCAAACTTATTAGGAAACATTGGCATATATTGACCAATGACCATGCTTTGAACACTGTTCTTCCTGCCAAGCCACAGGTCATTTATAAAAGAGCTTCCTCCCTTAGGGGTAGATTAGCACCTAATGTTCTTGCCCCTCCCCCATTAGAAGTTTTTTTTTTTAAATGTATGTAGGAGGTGTAGGGCTTGTTCTTTGAGTGGATGCTCACACAGAAGAACCCACAAATTTATATCATCCAGTACTTTGAGAGAGTTTGACATTAAGCCATTTGTCACATGCTCTACCGAGGGGGTTGTGTACCTGCTCCAATGCCCATGTGGACTGCAGTATGTGGGCAGGACCAAGCAGGCCCTCTTGGTTAGGCTCAATGAGCATGTGACAAATATAATCCATGGTTTTCCCAAACTACCAGTCTTGAGACACTACTTGGAAGTCCTCAATAAGAATCCTGCGAAGACCATCTTCCTGATAGGTATACCCCCCAATGGAGAGGTGGTTCTTTGGTACACGGTATCTCGAGATTTGAGATGGCTTGGATTTATAAAATAAAATGTTACACCCCTTTTGGGTTGAATGTAGATATCGATCTAAATGCCTTTATTTGTAACTCTTAATTTTGGGACTATTTGTAAACTTGCTGTGAACCCTCAGTGGCTGTACTAATCAAATTTATATACATTTCCCTTGCCAGTGTTTTGTAAGGTAATTTATATTTGGTTTTATCCATTTCTAATATTGGTACCATTTGACTGATGGTAATTGGGAGGTTATTTCCAGTTCCTAATGGTCTCCTCTATGGCTTATAATAGGTTTTTCGCCACCACTATCAAGGTTTACTGACTAGTTATATTGTGCATCTATTTTTCCTCTCCCTCGGTGTGGGCATACTATTTGATGGTGAATTGCACTGGTGGAGGTTGCTCTGTTCAGGATGTGGGGATTGTTAGTATCACCTGTTCCACTAGGTAAAGGTGTGGGATTGGCCCTTACCATCCAAGGCATCTGGCATGTTATGGCTGTGAGCACAATGTTTTTTTGTTCTCATGTGACGTTCCATTTAATGTTTCTATAATGTTCCCGTCCTCAAATATTTGTTGTA
Organism: Lithobates sylvaticus; assembly: GCA_028564925.1. Lineage (NCBI taxonomy): Eukaryota > Metazoa > Chordata > Amphibia > Anura > Ranidae > Lithobates > Lithobates sylvaticus. The sequence goes on along the minus strand of CM053029.1, from coordinate 320,108,487 downwards.
TTTTTATAAATTAAATATAATAATATATTTCTATATTTTTTATAGTATTTTTAAGTAACTGTTACGTACCTGGACGTAGAGCCTGACTTGTAGGAGGAGACCTCTCATACAGCGCTGGTTCACGTGCCACTGGAGATGGGGACAGTGGTGACGTGAGCACAGTGGGGTAGGAGTGCCTGGTTTGTAGAGGAAGGTGTTGGAACCAACAGGAAGGTCCTCCAGTAATGTCCGTATGCGGATGGCAGGATGTAGGACTGCAGCTGTAGGTGGTTGAAGCAGGATACAACAGAACCAGGCAACAGGTGGATCAAACAAGTGGGAATCAGCAGAGGCAAGGTCAGACAGTCCAGTTGGCAACAGCAGATCAATCAGATGATAGGAGCAGGCAATAGCAGAGTCGGTAGGCAGGCTGGAGTCGGTAACCAAAGACAGATGTAACAAGGTCAGGCAGGCCGGGTCGGGTAGGAGAAGGTAGAGTAGTCCAAACAGAGCCGGGTCGGTAACGGGAGATCACAGGTTCAGGTTTCGGATCAGGTTTTCGGGTGGCTGACAAGCAGGAAGCTTAAAGACAACACAGCACTGGCTGAGTGTCACTGCTGGGCTTTTAAAGCCCGTTTTGGCGCCAATTGCGTTCCCGCGCATGCGCACATGCACGCGCGCGCCGCCGCGCGCGCTAACGCGCACGCGCACGCTAACGTGCACGCGCGCGCGCCCGCCGCGCACCTATGTGCGCACGGAAGGACCGGAAATGCCTGGAAAGTCCTTGACATTGCCCCCCCACAAGGGGCAGCCTCCGGATGCCCAGGCGGCTTGCCTTCTCAGGGTGGGCAATCAGGTAAGTACGAACTAGCCGTTTTGCATGTAAATTACTGTCTGGTTCCCAGGAATTACTTTCTGGACCGTACCCTTTCCATTTGACCAAAAATTGTACTTGCCCATGTCTTCTTCTACAATTGAGAATAGCCTCCACCTCATATTCCTGGTTACCATCCACCAAAACAGGTTCAGGCGGGTCAGTTCCTCTGTCAGGGAAGGGATTAGGCACAGCAGGTTTTAACAAAGATACGTGAAATACCGGGTGAACTTTAAGAGAATCAGGTAAAGACAGTTCATAGGCCACTTCATTAATTTTCTTCTTAACAGGAAAAGGTCCCATAAATTTAGGTGCAAGTTTTTTAGAAGGGCACATCAATTTGATATTGGATGTAGACAGCCATACCTGATCTCCAGGTTGCAGAACCAGCTCCCCCCTTCTCTTTTGGTCGAAGTTCCTCTTGCTATCTGCCTGGGCCTTGGACATAGCTTCTTGTAGGACCTGATTGTTGCGTTTGAGGAATTCCACTGTCTTCTGGACTGCCGGAACTGGGGATTCTGAAACAAAATCTGGTAAAAAAGTCAAGTGAAAACCATAATTGGAAAAGAAGGGGGATTGGTTAGTGGTTGAGTGACTGGCATTATTGTATGCAAATTCCGCTAGAGGCAGCAGGGAAACCCAATTGTCCTGAGAAAAGGAAGTAAAACATCGGATATATTGCTCGAGGGTTTGGTTGGTTCTCTCTGTCTGCCCATTAGTCTGTGGGTGATAGGCTGAGGAGAGAGAAAGCTCAATCTTCAAGATTTCACAAAGTGCCTTCCAGAAGCGTGAGGTGAATTGTACCCCTCTGTCGGAGACTATATTTGTAGGTACTCCGTGTAGTCTGACGATCTCCTTAATGAATACACGGGCTGTCTCTGTAGCGGATGGGGTTCCCTTCAGGGGCACAAAATGGGCCATCTTAGATAGGCGATCTACCACCACAAAAATGGCTGTGCACCCCTCAGAGCGGGGTAGTTCGACTACAAAGTCCATAGAAATCATTTTCCAAGGTCTGTCTGGTATAGGTAAAGGTTTAAGCAGTCCCCAGGCTCGGTTCCTTGAAGTCTTGTTCCGTGAGCAGATGGAGCAGGAATTGACGTACTTTTCACAAAACTCCCTTAAATTGGGCCACCAGAATGTACGCTGTACAAGTTCACGAGTCTTCCGTACCCCGAAATGTCCTGCTAAGGGATGATCATGAAACAATGTTAGTACCTTAACTCGAATATCTTCAGGGACAAAGATTTGACTTCCCTTCCATAGCAAGCCATCTCGAGATGTCAAGGTGGTTCCTGGAGGTCTTGGAGAGTGGGAAGAGGCTTCCTTGATTAAAGTTAAGAGATCTGTGTGTAAGAGCAAAAAACTGTTTGTGGGTAGAATCGTGTCAGGAGCAGGTGAGTCCTTAGGGTTATCATGCATGCGTGACAATGCGTCTGGTTTGACGTTCTTTGATCCTGGCCGATAAGTGATGTGGAAACAGAAGCGAGTGAAAAACAAGGCCCAACGAGCTTGTCGGGGTCTCAAACGTTTGGCAGATCTTAGATATTCTAAATTTTTATGGTCGGTATATATTAATACCGGGTGAGCCGCACCCTCTAATAGATACCTCCACTCCTCCAAGGCGGTCTTGATGGCAAGAAGCTCCCGATCCCCTACATCGTAATTTCTTTCAGCTGGCGATAACTTTCGGGAGAAGAATCCCACAGGGTGTATTAAATCCTCCTTACCCTGTCTTTGCGAAATGACCGCTCCCACCGCCACTTCGGATGCGTCAACTTCTAACAAAAAAGGTAAAGATGGGTTAGGGTGACTGAGAATTGGAGCTGATGTAAAAAGTCTTTTAAGTCTCTCAAATGCCTCTTGAGCCTCCGTACTCCAATGAAACCTGACATGTTGTTGTGTCAACCGTGTAATAGGGGCTATGATGGCAGAGAATCCCTTGATAAATTTCCTGTAAAAGTTTGCGAAACCAATGAAACGTTGAATACCTTTTTTATCGACGGGTGCAGGCCACTCCAGAACAGCAGATACTTTTTGGGGGTCCATCTTGATACCGGTCGCGGATATTATCAAACCCAAAAACTGGATCTCTTGTTGCTCGAACTCGCACTTCTCTGCTTTTGCGTATAGTCCATGTAGGCGAAGACGGTCCAAGACTCTGCAAACGTGTTCCCGGTGTTGGCTGAGGGATTCAGAAAAAACCAAAATATCATCCAAATAAACAATTACAAAAATATCTAAGAAGTCCTTGAATACATCGTTAATCAGATGTTGAAAAGTGGCAGGTGCATTACATAGACCAAAGGGCATGACCAGATATTCATAATGCCCGAACCTTGTTCGGAATGCCGTCTTCCATTCATGCCCAGCCCGGATGCGGACCAGATTATATGCTCCTCTTAGATCGAGTTTCGTAAAAATAGTAGCAGACCTTAATTTTTGGAATAATTCGGGTATTAAGGGCAACGGGTAACGGTTCTTAACCGTAATTTTATTCAACTCCCGGTAATCTACACACGGGCGGAGAGTCTGATCCTTCTTAGTCACAAAAAATATTCCAGCACCAGCTGGAGATGTAGATGGGCGGATGAATCCTTTTTCCAGGTTTTCGTTGATGTAACTTTTTAGTGCTTCCTGTTCTTTTTCTGACAGAGGGAAAATGCGCCCAAAGGGAATTTCGGCCCCAGGTAAGAGTTCAATTGGGCAGTCATATGCCCGATGGGGTGGAAGAGAGTCTGCTCCCTTTTTACTGAAAACATCGAGGAACCCATGATACGGTTCGGGTACTGATTGGCGTAGGTTCTGATCAATGTCCATGCAAAATAGGGTGACAGAGGATTGAGTAGACTCCTTTTGACAATGTTCTTGGCAGTAGGGGGACGAGAACCTGATTTCTCTGGTAGTCCAATTGATGGAGGGATTATGGGCCTGAAGCCAGGGAATGCCCAGGATGATTGGGAACAACGGGGAAGAGATCACATCAAGGATCAGAAGCTCCTTATGCTGGAAGGAGGTGATGGCAGGTACGGGAAAAGTCTCTTGGGTCACCTGTCCGGAGCTGATGCGGGAGCCGTCGGCCAAGAAGACTGAAAGTCGGTGGGTCTTATTCCGTAAGGGAATGTTGTGTTGGTTGGCGAAGGCAGAATCAATGAAGCAACTGCATGCTCCGGAATCAATAATTGCTTTAACTGGAATTGTCCTTCCTTGGAGCTGCAATGAGAGAGGGAGAGCAATGTGGGTTGTGTTAGCAGAAAGTGCTGAGAGACTGGCAGGAACAGAGGAAAAGCACTTACGCATCTTGACCGGACAGTTGCGCACGTAGTGTCCTGTTGTTCCACAGTACAGGCAGAGGTTAAGTTGATGGCGACGTGTGCGCTCTTCCGGGGTTAAGGTGGGTCGAATCAGTCCCAGCTGCATTGGCTCGGAGGCGTCCGGTGCAGGGCGGATCGGCTGGAAGTTGGGTGGTGGTAAGTAGCGGGCAGCCGGAATTGGAGCTTTAGCAGTCACCCAAGTAGGGCGATTATGTTGGTAGGCCCGTTCAGTGCGACGTTCCCGAAGGCGGCGATCAATCTGGATGGTTAGGGTGATTAAGGCCTCAAGAGTATCAGGTATGCCCACCCGGGCCAATTCATCTTTCAGTCCTTCTGATAGGCCCATGCGGAACTGATGCCGTAGAGCTGCATCATTCCATTGAGTGTCCGCACTCCAGCGTCTAAAATCCGAAATGTACTCCTCGGCCGCCCGGCGACCCTGCTGAAGTGTAGTTAAGGATGCCTCTGCTGTGGCGACCCGTTCAGGGTCTTCATAAAGCTGGGACATAGCTTCAAAGAAGGCCGTTAGTGATTGAATCAAAACAGAGTCCTCTTCGAGAAGTCGGTGTGCCCAGATCTGTGGTTCTCCTAACAGTAGGGAGACCACAAACCCCACTTTAGTGGCTTCAAGTGAAAAAGTCCGGGGTTGCAGGGCGAAGTAAAGTCGACAAGCACTGCGGAAGGCCCGGAATTTAGTTCGGTCCCCTGAAAACTTCTCAGGTATGGGGACCCTTGGCTCAGGTGGAAGCATAACGACAGAAGGAGGGGAAGCAGCCTGAGCAGGGGCGGAAACGGACCCAGGAACCACGTGTATGGGGTTGATGATGTTCTGGACTTGCCCCTCCAATCTGGTGTAGCCGTCTTGTAAGGATTTTACGGCTTGAGTGAGGGCTGACAGGTGTGAACAGATATCTGTCATGGGAGGGGTCTCTCCTGCAGGCTCAGTCATGGCTGTGTTGTACTGTTACGTACCTGGACGTAGAGCCTGACTTGTAGGAGGAGACCTCTCATACAGCGCTGGTTCACGTGCCACTGGAGATGGGGACAGTGGTGACGTGAGCACAGTGGGGTAGGAGTGCCTGGTTTGTAGAGGAAGGTGTTGGAACCAACAGGAAGGTCCTCCAGTAATGTCCGTATGCGGATGGCAGGATGTAGGACTGCAGCTGTAGGTGGTTGAAGCAGGATACAACAGAACCAGGCAACAGGTGGATCAAACAAGTGGGAATCAGCAGAGGCAAGGTCAGACAGTCCAGTTGGCAACAGCAGATCAATCAGATGATAGGAGCAGGCAATAGCAGAGTCGGTAGGCAGGCTGGAGTCGGTAACCAAAGACAGATGTAACAAGGTCAGGCAGGCCGGGTCGGGTAGGAGAAGGTAGAGTAGTCCAAACAGAGCCGGGTCGGTAACGGGAGATCACAGGTTCAGGTTTCGGATCAGGTTTTCGGGTGGCTGACAAGCAGGAAGCTTAAAGACAACACAGCACTGGCTGAGTGTCACTGCTGGGCTTTTAAAGCCCGTTTTGGCGCCAATTGCGTTCCCGCGCATGCGCACATGCACGCGCGCGCCGCCGCGCGCGCTAACGCGCACGCGCACGCTAACGTGCGCGCGCCCGCCGCGCACCTATGTGCGCACGGAAGGACCGGAAATGCCTGGAAAGTCCTTGACAGTAACATTTATTAATTTTATGTTTTTTTATTCTTGGAATCAGGCAATTCAGTTCTGCCACTTATGATTCACAACAAGCCTTGGTTGCCTGGTATTGTATTTATAGAGATGAGTCAGTGCGTCGCCCGTTCCCCATAACTAAGACATTTTATGACGAAACATACGTCGGGAGGCAGACGCGCTGATGTCATTGCGGTGTAACCTATGTGTGTACGGGTGTCTACAAGCCGGCCAGCATATTTTTACGAGTGTTTTCTTTTATGCAAATGTAAGTGCAATTTTTATCTTTAATAAACCGATGATTTACGGATTCACACTATGGTGAGTTTCTTTTCATCTCCTCAGGACCCTGATTGTTGCTTGTTGGTCTACTTGCTGAGTTGAGATCTCCTGGCTTGTCTTCAGCGTACTCATAGTGATTTGCTGCTGCTGGTGGTCTGATGTCCAGATGCTGATCTAGACTACAGGCTTGATATTGCTTGCCCTCTGGTAAGCGTGCATTGTGTGTGGTGGAGGTTTACAATTACTGTTTTTTTTTTGTCTGCCCAGAAGAATTAATTTACCTTCATTCACTTCACTGGACTGTTCTCTAATATGTATTCAATATTTTTTGAGGATTTGTTATATATTGCCTAATATTCATTTGGTGTTTAGTATTGGTGGGTTGTTAAGTTGTTGTAATACACTATATCCTATCACTCAACATATATTGTTCACATTTTCTTCCATTTTACTTTGTGTTCACGAAGAGTTCTAACCATTGACGAAGAGCTCTCACAAACACCAACATCCTGAATTAAATAGGATGTATCATATATATATGAAAAATATATTACCTCCTTCTGCGTAGCACATTTTATAGTGTCACTTGTAAATTAGTAAGAATAATTTCTGGTGACTTAGCAAGTCAAATAAAACTGTGTTCTAGAGAAATGCCATGCAGTGGCATGTCACGCAACAATACTTTAACTTTACTAAGTGCTGTTTATTACATTTTCTTTCTAATTGCTTTAAACAGCCAAAGTGTGACCTGAAAATTGGTGTTATTTAAAATGGAGCCACAGGGGAAAGGCACAGATTGGTAACTTAGCAACCTGCCTTAACTATTAGAATTTTTAAATGACCCATGACAGAATAGAAGTCATTGACATTTTACTTTCCCTAATCTGTACATGTGTTAATAACTGTCACTAATTATTTCTTACAATTCTTTGCTTAAATTACCATGACTCAAGCCTTTGCTTATTTTATACATAGATTGATTTCCTCATCAGATAGATTTTGCATTGTTATTTTCAGTAGGTCATAATGACATAAACTTCTTCATGTTTACCAGTATGGCAAGAATGTTGACAATGTTGTGCTATTGCCTATTATTAGGCAGGATGAAAGAACAAAAAAATAACATTATAATATTTAAAGCATTATTAGTGGATTTGAATAACCTTATTGTATGTCTGTGGAGAGGCATTTTTAGTTATGCATCTTTTGAAACATTAGTTCTCCATCGTATGCAGTCTGGACGTGCATAATTAAAGGATAAAATGGTGTGAGACCACAAATATGAGGGGAGTGTACAAAGGGGCCAAAATGATAAGGGGTAGAATTTCAGAACAACCAAAGTTCAGTGTGAACCGGTGCTTAGACCGAATCTATAGCTCATCCTTAAGAACCAGCTCTGACACCAGCCTTTTAATGAATTGAAAGTTTGATTCAGAGCTGATATATAACACTGTTAAATATGATAGGTATTACCAAAAGCATACATTGAATGCAGTATACACTTAGAATGTGGTAGTAGGCAGAATGTATATGGAAACACTGATGAAAACAACATTGCCATGTTAACTGAATATTTAATAACAATTCTTGAACTTTTCTTACTTTAGCTTTCTTTTGGAAAATAGCTATGTTTAATGCTACTTAAAGACACTTTCTGTTTCTAGTGGTTTGTGGTATAGGTAGAGGTAAGACAGCAGATGTTGAAACAACAGGTACATGAATCTTCTTCCTCGTGTCAGAGCTGCCCCCTTAATGATTAGTAAACTGAAGACTGGCAGGGCAATGATCAAGAATCATCGGGAGAGTTGGAGAAGGCACAGATTCACAAAATAAATACAGCAGAAGCAGGAAGATCCTTGCACTGCAGATTTTCTAGTGCAGCTTTCTCTTCAGCAAGAAGAACATGTGTGGGCGGCACAGTGGTGTAGTGGGTAGCACTCTCACCAAGCAGTAAAAAGGGCCACTGGTTCAAATCCCAATCACGACACTACCTGGAGTTTGCATGTTCTCCCTGTGCCTGTATGGGTTTCCTCTGGGTATTCCGGTTTCCTCCCACACTCCAAAGACATGCTGGTAGGTTAATTGGCTTCTGTCCAAAATTGGCCCTAGTATATGAATGTGAGTTGGGGACCTTGGATTGTAGGCTCCTTGAGCATAGGGACCAATGTGAGTGTGCAATGTATGTGTGGAGCGCTGCGTAAATTGACGACACTATATGGGTACCTTAAATAAATAATTATATAATAGATGAGCATTTTAATGAGACACAATGTACAGGGATAAGGGACAATTGTAGACACACACCCACACTCACTCAGGTTAAACTGGATGGACTGGTGTCTTTATTCAACCTTACTAACAATGTAACTATGTAACAAATCTCATTCCAGATCTCGTAAAACTAATATACAGTGGTGGTAGTGCTTAGATTTTCTTAGACTGCAGATAAACAGCTTTAATGATCAAGTGCACTTTTAATTTGTAAGAGGAATTCAAAACAAAAAGTTCATTTTTACAGGGTACTGGGTAGGCACAATTAATGTTCTAGATATTCCCTATAACATAACAAAGCTTCACTTTTCGAGTTCACTTCAACATTAAAGTAATTTACTTGAAGCAGAACCACTGTATAAGGAAGCAGCTAAAGAGATTGTTTAAATTGAACACTGAACAAAGGATTTGTAATTTCTCTCAGCTTTTTTGAGATTTATTCACTCTTTCTATACAGCATATCCAGGACCCTGACCTCAATTTTATTCACTGCAGCACAGTTGATAAAGGACCTGCCCTAGCTTGTCACTGAATAATGAAGGAGCAACAGCAGCACACTGATGAGGTCATCACTCTGCTCTATACTATTGGCAAGTGAGCTCTGAGTTAGATTGACAGCTATGTGCTGTATAACTTGTTTTTGCTTACAGTTTGTCCCTTTTTTTTTTACATGCCTGAGTTATGCTGTGAAGGAAATTTCTTGAGGCTGATATAAAAAAAAGACTTAAGTATACTTTAAACACATTTAAGTATTTTTTTTAAAGCTTTGTATATGTAGTGCTACCCCCCCCCCCCCCCACACACACACACAACTGGAGCCACTGGTTTTATGTCCCTGGTTGTACTAGTGAAATCGCAACCAGGTAAACAACATCTTTCGCACTTCTGGCACAAAAACAGTCTAGGGTTGCCTGTTTATTACAAGTTAACTTTGATGGGATTCAGGGAGCTATGAGATCCTCCATGACACTAACAGAAAAATTGAGGACACCCTTCTCCTGTTCAGCTTCTTGACCCAGTCCCCTTAAGTACTAGGACATAATGTGGACAGTACTGAAGCACTTGTAACAATGTCCCAGGTCAGGCAAGCCTTAACTCTGTGCAGCAGGGGTTAACAAGAAGAACAGTCACTGAGATAATTCCCGATTTGTTCTGTACTCAGTGTCCCTCAAGCTTGGAATGTATCCCTTAGACTCTAGCGAGCAGGCCCCTCTGTAACTCCCCATTACTGCTGACAGGTGGTCCAGAAAGCATGGTCAGGGACCCTTTTTTTCATTCACAGCACCCTGGGTAACTCTGCTTCCAACTAGGAAGGATGCAGAACAGGGCTCAGTGCTGGAGCTTGTTTTGCCACCACGTCTGCAGACAGCTGGTGGCAATGATGCAAGCTTTGTCAGCTCCACCACCTCCTCCTCCTCCTCCATGCACTCCACTACTGAATTGTCCTATGAACATCCTGTACCCACTAAGCGTTCAAGGGGCTATTTATAGAGTCAGGCTAAAAGATACCATGCAGTGCTTTAGCTGGTCTGTCTAGGGGACAGGAGCCACGACAGAGCAGAGATTCTTTCAGCTCTTCAGGGGCAAGCCCAGAGGTGTTTCAAGCCATGCTAGCTTAAGCCAGGAATAGTGATGTGTGATAATGGCACTAACCTCCTGTCTGCCCTTTGAAAGGGAAAGTTGACACATGTCTGGCACATGTTCTCAATTTGGTGCTGCAGCATTTCTTAAACAGGTACCCAGGGTTGCAAGATCTTCTACAGTAGGCCAGAAGAGTCTGTAGCCATTTCACGTGGTCATACACAGCCAGTGTTTGGTTGGCTGAAATTCAGCTGGAGTCCCATCGGCCCATAAACCACCTGATTTGTGATATGCCCACCAGGTGGAACTCAACGTTACAATGCTGCAGCGGCTGCCCATACAGCAGAGGGCTGTCAATGAGTACCTGTGTGAGTATGGCACAACGACAGGCTCAGGGCAGCTTGTTTTTTTTTTCCCACACCAATGGCTGCTGATAAAGGGTGCATGCACTGTACTGTCACCATTTGAGGAGACGACAAGGATGGTGAGCCGTGACAATGAATACATCAGTGACACAATTCCTGTTGTGTTCTTGTTGGAGCAGATGCTGCATGGCATTATGAACAGAACACTTGAAGCAGAACAGCGGGAGGAAGAGTAGGACTTCCTTTCCTCTCAAGGCCCGCTTTATTTAGACACCATTCTTGTGATGTCACAGAATACACAAGTCATATATATGAAACAGTGGCCTAGTAAGGTCATATGCCTCCATCCCTGTCAATATGAAGAAGGGGAGAAAAAAGTGGGACTTTATATGAAGCATGTGGTTGCAAGTAAATAAATAAGTAAATTGATAGACAAAATAATATTTATTGGTTCATATAAATATTTGTAGATTTCATTGTATATCAGAATCCAACCATAGTTTTACATGATAATAATACATAATCCAATAGAATTAATATATATGCATAACTATATTGCAAAGTAATGCCCATATGACCTCTAGCCTCTCTAGTCCCTATCGTGAATCGTACAGGCAACAGTAACAAGTTGCGAGAATTCATATAAAATCCTGTAAAAGCATTATCCAAAGTGAATTCCATAGAAAATCCTATCTACACATGACTGGTATAAAACACGGAATCTGGTAGCTTGACGAGTTTCGTGGCTTAAAGCCACTCTTCGGGATCATGGTATATATCTATAATGAGAAATATGAATTCCTAAATGATCTAACGTAATAAAGCAATAACAATAAGGGAATAGATAAGAGGACCCCTTATTATATGTTACTTACAAAGCATCTGTGTGTTGTAAGTAACTGGGGGTTGTGAGCCACCCGGGGACATCACCCGGCGACATCAGGTAATACTTTGCAATATAGTTATGCATATAAATATATTCTATTGGATTATGTATTATTATCATGTAAAACTATTTTTGGATTCTGATATACAATGAAATATACTATATAAATATATATTTATATGAACCAATAAATATTATTTTGTCTATTTATTTACTTGCAACCGCATGCTTCATATAAAGTCCCACTTTTTTCTCCCCTTCTTCAAACCTTCAGAAATGGTTTTCCGTCTCCAGAACCCTTGGGAGTACTACATGGCTGGGAGGAGGCAGTTCCAGATACTGTAATCCTCAGTGACTACGGGGACTCTGCTTCTCATGCCTCCGCAAACTTGCAGTGCATGGGCTCCCTTATTCTTCAAAGCCTGCAAAAGGACCCGAGAATTTGTGGCATCAAAGAAAAGGATCATTATTGGTTGGCAACCCTCCTTGACCAGCGTTACAAGGGCAAAGTCTCAGAACTCATCCCATCCCCACAGAGGGAGCAGATGATAAAATATCTTGAGGACACCTTAAAGAGGAGTTTATGTAACACCTTTCCAGACTCTGGTAGGTTACAGTCTCATGGAAAAGCTAGTTTTGAGGCTACTGTTGGTCAAAGGAGGAGCAGTGGAAAAGGGGGCAGTGTCAGTGATGCATTTCACAATTTTGTCAGTCCTTTGTCAGCTTTCACATCCCATCGGCAACGTCTGCATCAAATGGTGGGAGAATAGCTAAGGCTGAAAACAGACATGGAGAACTTTCCAGTCGACTAACCACTGGGTTACTTGGTCACGAGAATAGACCACTGGCCAGGACTTGGCCAGTATGCAATTAAGCTGATGGGTTGCCCTGCATCCAGCATGCTTTCTGAAAAGGCATTCAGTGCTACTGGGGGTTTTGTGATAGATAAAAGAGTGCACCTGTTCACAGACTTCATTGAATGGCGGACATTTATCAAAATCTCTGTCTAGGCTGCCTAGCTTTGTGGGTGTTGATTTTATCTGGAAAAACATTTTTGGTATAGGTTTCATGGGCACAAATAACACCCGAGGACCAATTTTTCCACACCTGTTTGACAGGTGTATATCATTTTAATTTTGTACACCAAGGCCAATTCCTGCTTTAGTACCTTTTTAAGGTTACGGTGTAAAAGCACCACCAACACCCAAAGCCTAATTTTTACACACCTGTTACTTCTATCCAAAGCCTGCAAAACAGACACCAGAATTTTTATAAAAAATCCATAATCTTGTTCTGAGTGCACTAAATTGTGGCCTCATCATACAGACTGGCTCCTCAAGCCGTTGTGTACAAAATAAAGAAAGCTTTCTGGGAAAAAGGAATTTTTCATCTGTGCTGTGTAATTTGGCCCCCTGTATCACCTGAAATACCTGGCTGCTTCTGCCTGGCTATATCCTCCCCCCTGTAAACTGACCATGTGTCAGGGCTGCGCTCAGCCCTTCCTTCTCTGAGCTGGCCGCTCAGCTGTCGGCTGATTGCCAGCTCCTATCTCTCCACAGTTACTCAGCTGTTGATGATATCCTGCTTGTCAGTCATGCCTACTTAAGCCGTCCAGTCCAGAGGAGCTCTGCCTTCGCCTTGGTCACATCATAGGAACTATCTCCTGCGATTCTGTTCAAGACTTGCTTTGCTGACATCCCTTCTGGCTCCAGATCCTGCTTGCTGTTCCACTACATTGATCCCTGACTTCTGGCTTGGCTGACTATCCGTTCCAGCTGCTGAACTTTGGCTATGTTTTTACTATGTTTTTATGTTCTTTTTACTTTTATTATTAAACAAGTGTGATTTAACTGAACTTCTGTCTCGGTCTGATTTCCTGGTTTCTGACACCACGATAATCAGGGCTGCTGAGCACTGTGGTCAGTTCACATGCTTCAGTCATCCGCAGCCCTGTTCTCCTGTGTCTCCTCTGTCTTCCTCCCCCTCCCCTCCCTGCCTGTTTTCTCATACCAGTGCCCCCCCCCCCCCTGTTCCTGCTGCTTTCATAACTTTTACTAAATCATGTAATCCCCTCTGTACCCTACTAATAAATGTCACTGTGTCTGTGTAATGTAAAAAAAATCTGCCAATTTGTTTCTATATGAGCTGACTGCCAGCTCTCTCTCTCCTCTCTCCCCCTACTCCCCGGCTGACGTCAGTGGGAGGGCTCGGCCCTGCCCACTGGATCTGAGAGCTGGAGAGAGCAGATAGCTGACAAGTCAGTTGATCGCTGGTAGCCAAGCTTATATAGATACAGATCGGCAGATTTTTTACATTACACAGACACAGGTACACGTATTATTATGGTGCAGAGGAGATGACAGGATTCAGTAGAAGTGGGTTAACTACCAACTTTAAATCAATGCTTATTTAAAAATGATCTTTTTTTAAAAACGTTTGCATTGATACATGTCCCCCATCGCAGTACCAGGACACCCATACCCTTTGTATGCCCAATAACTTGCATATAAGCCTTCAAAATGGGCACTTTAATTTTTTCCTGTTCGAGTACCATAGACGTTAATGGGGTTTGTTGTTTGGCTCCGAACCTTTGCGATGTTCGAAAGTTCTGGCATGAACTGAACCAGGGGGTGTTCAGCCCATCTCTAGACGCCACTAATACAGGGACGTTTTTTCTTCACCATTGCTAGCTCCAATTTTAAAATTTTCCGTTTGTTGCAGTGTACCACAATTATTGGTGGTATTTCAGCACATGCCATAAACATTACAATACTTTACTCCACATGCTGCTATTAGCCCCATCCCCTCTTCACCAGGGGGGTGCACTTTGCCATCTTCACCCCAGACACTGGATGGCCTTGTCCTGGCAAAGTTACAGTACATGTGTTATATATGTATACAAGATATACATGTTTCTCTTTTCAACCTAACTAGATATGTTATGTCTAAATAAAACACTGCTTTACTTCGTTCACACTACATGTCTACAAGTTGTTACAGCACAAATGTGATAAAATGCTGGGGAAATATACTTTGCATTGTTAAAAGAGGTAGCTGCAAAAGAAGTACTAAGGAACTACTCCCAAATTATATTTCAATATTTGTGCATTGTTTTGAAAAATTTAATTGTTGGTTAAAACATGGCTTTCCATAAACTTCAGCAGTGGCAGTTTACTTAGAAATTCTGAACATCTGCTACAATGTGACTGGCTGTGTTTCGTCAGATTAGGCGACCCGTCAGAATGTGTAACAGAAGTGACGTTTCGTCGCTGCCATCTTGCTACACCCTGCACTCCTCCATAGTAAGGATACACTGAGAAGGGGAAAGCGGATATCTTGTTACACCCACCGGAGTTTTGCATTTCACACTTATTTTTACCAGTAGAGTTTATATAGTGAAGTACAGTACTTAGAACTCTGTCTGACTGTTTAGATGTTGAATTTCAAAAGCAGCAGCAAGCCTGCTCATCTCAGGTTTGCTAATCTGGCAGAAGTTCACTGCTTTTAAAATTAAACATCTAAACATTTATACAGAGTTCTAAGTACTGTATTTCACTATATAAACTCACTTTACTGTTAAAAATAAGTGTAAAATACAAAACTCTGGTGGGTGTAACAAGATGTCCGCTTTCCCCCTTCTCAGTGTATCTGTGGCATCTGTGAGGGGAGGGCCCATGGAACCAAGAATCCCTTGGAAAGGTTGGGAAACCCATGTTTCAGCTCCCCATGCACCTTTTATGTCTAAGTCACCCTGTGCCATCCTGGCACAGGGTGACTGAGAAAATATATCTTGGATTACTTAACCACTTACCGACCGCTCACTGTATATATACGTCATTTTTTTGAAGAGGGATATCTCGGTAACGGCAGCAGCTGCTGCCACAACCGAGGTATCCCTCTTCACAGTGAGCGGTTCTGTTTCCGATAATGGTGGTCTCTGCGGCGGGTTCGCCGCAAGGTCACCGTTAGCGGCAGCGGGAGAGGTGCCCCCCCTCCCGCCGGTCTCCCGCGCCTTCCGCCGCTTACCGGAGCCGTCGGCAGCGGCGGAGGCGATCGGGTCCTCTCCCTAGCTGGGTATGGAGACGAGTGAGGCTAAGATGGCCGCCACCCGTCTCTATACCATAGGAGGGCGGAAGCGACGTCAAAACGTCACTTCCGTCCATACGTCTTAAAGGGGAATTTCCAAATGTCATTTTTTTTAAATGACATTTTTTTTTTTTTTTTGCATTTAAGTCTAAATATGAGATCTGAGGACTTTTTGACCCCAGATCTCATATTTAAGAGGACCTGTCATGCTTTCATCTAGTACAAGGGATGTTTACATTCCTTGTAATAGGAATCAAAGTGATCCATTTTAATTTTTTTTTTAAAAACAGTGTAAAAAATAATAAATTTAAGTAAAATAAATAAGAAAAACAAAAAATTTTTTTTTTTAAAACACCCCGTCCTGACGAGCTCGAGCGCAGAAGCGAACGCATACGTGAGTAGCGCCCACATATGAAAACGGTAGTCAAACCACACATGTGATATATCGCCACGATCGGTAGAGCAAGAACAATAATTCTAGCCATAGACCTCCTCTGTAACTCAAAAAATGCAACCTGTGGAATTTTTTAAATGTCGCTTATGGAGATTTTTGAGGGTAAAAGTTTGACGCCATTCCATGAGCGGGCACAATTTTGAAGCAGGACATGTTGGGTATCAGTTTACTCGGCGTAACATTATCTTTCACAATACAAAAAAAATTGGGCTAATTTTACTGTTGTCTTATTTTTTTATTCAAAAAAGTTACTTTTTTCAAAAAAAAGTGCGCTTGTAAGACCGCTGCGCAAATACGGTGTGAAAAAAAGTATTGCAATGACCGCTATTTTATTCTCTAGGGTATTAGAAAAAAATATATATAATGTTTGGGGGTTCTAAGTAATTTTCTAGCAAAAACTGTTTTAAACACCTAAAATCCAAAACGAGGCTGGTCTGGAAGTGGTTAAAATGGGACAGTAATATTTATCTACAATATCTCCCAGGATATATGTAAAGACTATTCATGTTAGTTGAGAGAGCCGATCACATTGGCCTCTGTACAATGTAGGAGAAACGCTGACTCCTGCTGGAGCTCCTGCTATTGTGAGAAGGTGTCCTGTGTTTTATACTTATGATAAAGTATAATCTACTGTGTGAAGCTCAGTGACAACAAGTCTGACCTGTAGTGAAATCCTGATTTATCATAACAATGCTCAGGAGGGCACAGAGTCACATCGGCTACTTTAAGGTATTAGTTAATTAGCTCATGTTAATTCTGTTTCTGGTTACAGGTGTATTGTTAGAGTAATATGAGCAGGAGGGGGGGACCTACTCTTCTTCTGTAAATAAGACTTGTATTTTGGTTCTAATAAACATGTTCTGCAACTAAACAAGTATCATCTTGTTTTGTGCTTGTGAGTGGTTGGAATATCTCATATCTATATTCAGACTGGGAGGAAGTGGTATATGATGAAAGCACTCAAGCGGAGTGATGGACGTTTCGTTACATTGGCGTCGACAGAACGTCACTTCCGTTACACATTCTGACAGGTCGCCTAATCTGACGAAACACCTGCTCAATCAAAGTATACTTTCAGGGTTACCGCAGAGTAAATATCCTACGCTTGAATGTCTTGAATATCTCATTTAATGAGAATCCTTTTGTTTTCTATAGGCTGGGGTTTTGTTCTCCTGAGATATACAGTACATTGTAAATTAGGTGTGTAGTTCAGGAGATTCCCTTTGTGTGCCTATCTAGGTAATAGGATTTGCTTTCTGTGTCTTTCCAGTTGTGTATGCACCAGACTATAAGGCAGGCCATAGATGAGTAGAAAAATTAACGACTGCTCAAACAAAAATCAAAATATCTGTTTGATTTAACACGCGATAGTCCTCATTTTTTTGGAATTCGTGCAGCGAAATTACAACATTTCCCAGAACAGTTTCAACATAGATTTCTTCAGCTCACATGCCTTTAATTTCATTTTTCTCGTACAAACCCTCTATTAACAATTAGAAAATCATTTGTTCTGAAAAAAATACAATATGTTCATTTGTTCCATTTCAATGGCAGCACAAACATCTTTTGTTGCAACGGCACAACGGCAGAATCAACTAGACTTTTGGACGCGTTTCACCTCAACAGGCTTCAAAACGCGTTGGAAAGTCTAGCTGATTCCGCTGTTACTGTCTTACAATCGCTGTTTTTATCTTTGGAAATGTGAGTGTAACCTTTATATTTTCTGATTAAATTTCATTCATTCCATATGGAATTACCCTCCTTTTTCTTTCCATATTTAATGGTTGGGCTGTCTGCCCTATATATTGTCTGATCTGCTGATATTCACTGGTCTGAACACCCCCTGGAGATTGAGCCGGTAAGCGATTGGTGACTTTGGTGGTGGATCTTCTATCAATTTTCACTAATTATGTGACACTTACAGTCTGATATATTATTGTTTTGATACACCTGGATTGTTTTTTTTTTTTTTATTTCACTGGACTACTTTTTGGTTTATCACTATTAGGACCTACATTGGTCACCATATTTTCACTTATGGACATTTACTTATTTTTGTACATTTTATTCAATAGAATTGTACTCATATTTTAGCGCTGCACTTTACTTTAACATATTTATCTCTGCATTTTTAATCACTGCTGTGCTGGCTGCTATCCTTGCACTTTTGGACAGCGCAGTATAAGTTTGTATATCTTTCCCTATCCCCCCCCTTCTGGAGGCAGGTCTATTTACACAATGTTTTGGAAAACATGATATCTTACCTCATGCATTCATAACCCTATGGCTCCGATAAATATACTATCCTTGAATATTCAGGGCTTGAACATCCCACAAAAAAGCACCAAAGCCTTTCGCTCCTTTGCCACTAGAAAATCGCATATTTTGTGCCTTCAAGAAACCCACTTCACACCACAATCCACTCCTAAATTTCTCAGCAAAATGTACTCCCAGGTCTACACAGCCTCAGCTTCAACTAAACAGTGAGACGTACTTATTGCATTTCACCGCAATAACTAATTTACATTATTAAAGGAGATTAAAGACCCTGAAGGGCGATATCTGATTCTAACAGGATATTTGCATGATACTGCCATAACAGTAATACTAATTTCATATTATGCCCCCAACAAAAGTCCTATTTCGTTCCTCTCTCACTTTCTACAGGAAATCGAATCACATAAAATAGGAACGTTACTTTTATGTGGAGATTCCAATCAAACTCTCTTTCCCTTTCTAGACAAATCACCTATATCTCAATCAAATGTCCGCTGGACTAGAGTCCGCTGGACATTCCGACCGTGTGTGGGGCTCCGGCGGACTTTTTATTCCCAAAAGTCCGGCGGACTTAGTTTGAAGTTTTGACTTAAAATTGTCCGCCGGACTCTGCAATCCGGAGGACAATCCCGCCGTCTGTGTGCTAGTCCGCGGGACTTTTGAAATGAACAGACTTGCCTCACACACGGAGGAAAGTCCATTCATTTAGAACGTTACTCCAGGTAGAGGGGACTAGCGAAGGAAGCCAATGCCGACACACTAGCCCCGTCACCTGGTATGGATTTAAAGTGGAATCCCTATGCCGAAAAAACGGCGTGGGGGTCCCCCCGAATCCATATGAGACCCTTATCCGAGCACGCACCCCGGCCCGTCAGGAAAGGGGATGGGGACGAGCGAGCCCCCCCTCCTGAGCCATACCAGGCTGCGTGCCCTCAAAATGGGGGGTGCCCTGGGGAAAGGGGGGTAATAAGGGGGCCCCCAGATACCAGCCCCC
Source organism: Lithobates sylvaticus (assembly GCA_028564925.1). Lineage (NCBI taxonomy): Eukaryota > Metazoa > Chordata > Amphibia > Anura > Ranidae > Lithobates > Lithobates sylvaticus. The sequence goes on along the minus strand of CM053029.1, from coordinate 320,089,459 downwards.
CACCCTATGTGAATTAGTATGGGGTACGATGTACGATGCTACCCATTCACCTAAGGAAAAAATGTAAATAAAAAACGACACAATTTTTTAAAATACTTTATTGCACAGCTCCGGGGTCTTCTTCCGTCTTGGGGGGTCTTCTCGCCGGACTCCTCTGCTATCTTCTGCTCTTTTACTAGCTCTTTTACTAGCGGAGGAGCCCGGCTTTCTCCTTCGTCACCGCCGCTGTCTGGGGGTCTTGTTCCGACTTAGGGGGTCTTGTCCCGCTCTTCTGTTCTTCTTGCCCCAGACGGCAGCGGCGACGAAGGAGAAAGCGGGACTCTTCCACTAGTGAAAGAGCTATTAAAAGAGTAGAAGATAGTGGAGGAGTCGGGCGAGAAGACCCCCAAGACAGAAGAAGACCCCAGAGCTGTGCAATAAAGTATTTAAAAAAATTGTGTCGTTTTTTATTTACACATTTTTCCTTAGGTGAATGGGTAGAGGTACATCGTACCCCATACTCATTCACATAGGTTGGGGGGCCGGTATCTGGGTGCCCCATAATTAAAGGGGGCTCCCGGATTCCGATAAGCCCCCCCGCCTGCAGACTCCGACAACCAACGGCCAGGGTTGTCAGGAAGAGGCCCTTGTCCTCATCAACATGGGGACAAGGTGCTTTGGGGTGGGGGGGCCGCATGGCCCCCCTTTCCCCAGGGCACCCCCCATGTTGAGGGCACACGGCCTGTTACGGCTCAGGAGGGGGGGCACTCGCTCGTCCCCACCCTTTTTTCTGACCGGCCGGGCTGCGTGCTCGGATAAGGGTCTGATATGGAACTGGGGGGACCCCCATGCCGTTTTTTCGGCGTAGGGATTCCCCTTTAAATCCATACCAGGTGACGGGGCTAGCGAGGTGTCAATGTCGCAGATCAAGGCGCCAGCATTGACTTCCTTCGCTAGTCCCGTCTACCTGGAGTCACTTTCTAAATGAACTGACTTTCCTCCGTGTGTGGGCAAGTCCGTTCATTTTAAAAGTCCCACAGACTTTTGCCAAAACTACGGCGGATTGTCCACCGGAAAAGTCTGGGCGTGTGTGAGTAAGTCCACACGTTCGGAAAGTCCAGCGGACCTCCGCTGGACTTAGTCCGCCGGACAGTCCGGCCGAAAAGTCTGATCGTGTGTACGGGGCAATAGAGATTACCTACTTAAAAACCCAACACATAAACTTAATATTGAACTTGTACTGAAAGAATACATTGTAGACAACTAAACCCCTGATATATCCCCGCTCACTCTGTAGGAAGCTCACAAACCAGTTTTACGTGGTATATGTATTAGACACGTGGCTCTATTTAATCGAGAACGTAGAGCTTTATATGACAAATTAGAAACAAACTTTAACACTTGCTACATGGCATTTCAATCCAATCCTTCCCCTTTGTTACAATTGCAATTGGATAAGGCTAAACTTGAATTTGACCTGTTTCTCACAGAATTAGAAGATAAAACTATCAATCGATCATGCAACAATTTTTACATGAAATCAAATAAACCAGAAACTCTATTAGCCCACATGCTCAAATCTCACAACTCTCCCTCTAAACCTATTCGCCTCAAAATAACTAAAGATATATACTCCAATAACCCAAGGAAAATACTTAAAAAATGTAAAACACATTTAAATACTTTATATTCTTCTGAAAGCTTCCAAAGCAGATGAGTTTTTTCCCACATTTCCCTCCCCCATTATCCACAACACAGTTAGAGCTACTAGATAAACCTGTATCGATTGAAGAGGTATCCAGTGCTATCAAAACATTGAAAAAAAAACAAAAAGCCTTGGGCCTGATGGATTTTTCACACTATATTATCGTACATATATTGAAACATTATCACCTACCTTAACTGATGCCTTCAACTCTATACTATCAGGTCACTCATTTAGACAGGAAACATTAACAGCAATTATTTGTATGCTTCCCAAACCAAACTTGGACGAAACTTGGCATCTGTTGAAACTATTGTCCTATCTCTTTACTAAATGTAGATATTAAAATATTAGCCAAAATCCTTGCTACTAGACTTAATACATTCATTGGTAAAATTATACATAAAGACCAAGCAGGATTTATCCCTATCTGACAAGAAAGTGATACTATTAGACGTGCCACCCTTCTATCACATGCTGCGAAATTACGCTGCATCCCAGCCTGTTTCCTCTCATTAGATATAAAAAAAAGGCATTTGATTCCATTTCATGGTCCTATATGCACTATACTCTTAGTAAATGGGGATTCGGCCCCCATTTCTTACAATGGATCTCAGCACTTTACTGCAAACCTAAAGCGTACATTAAATACACAGGTTACAAATCTGAAACATTCAACATAGAAAGTGGCACACGTCAAGGATGCCCGCTCTCACCTTTTATTATTTGCTTTGCTTATTGAGCCTTTGGCACAAAGAATAAGAATGGAACCTTCTATAACAGGCATAGAAATGGGAGGTTGTCACCACAAGACATGTTTATTTGAAGATGACATCCTTCTATTTTTATCTTCACCTCAAATTTCAGCTCCTAACCTTATGAATATACTAAAAAATTATTCGATCATTTAAGTGGGGGGCTAAAGACATTAAATTGGGGGGGGGGGGGCTGAGGACTGTAATGTGAGAGGGCTGAGGACATTAAAGTGGGGATGCTGAGGACTGTGATGTAGGGTGGCTGAGGACATTAAAGTTGTGGGGCTGAGGATAGTGATGTGTGGGGGCTGAGAAATGTAATGGGGCAATGAGGACAGTAATGTGAAGGGGGCTGAGGACACTCATAAAGAGTAGAACACCACTGTGAAAGGGGTTGGAGAGGGGTAATGTAAAGGGGGAGCTGAGGATACTCATCAAGAGGGGATCTTGTTGTGAAGGGGAGGGGACTGTGATGTGCAGTGGGGACCAAGGACGCTGATGTAAGAATGGGTTTAGATCTGTGCATGTGCATTAGATGCAGATATCATGGGTAGGTCTGCACATTTTAATGGGCTGCACTTAGCTGCAAAAAACATGGAGAAAAAAGTCCTTGACCTTTTTTTTCAAAATTCTGCGGCACCAAGCCGCATGGTGCTGCAGCAACATGTGGTTTAGCACACGTGAAAATGCACCACGGGTACCGACATGATATTTGGACCTCTGCTGGAAGAAAATTGCTTCCCTCAGTCCCCCACTTTAATGTCCTCAGCTCCCTCCACATTACAGATTTACATTACTCCACAAAAGATCTTTCTTTTTTCCTTGGGTAGGATCAGACCATACAGCAACTCCTTCTATTATATTTTATTGAACTCGCGCGCATGCTCCTGAAGAGTGGATCAATCCACAAAATGCATAGAGCTAATATATGCCACGATTCAATTGATATCTGTCAGTATGTATAATTTGTGATAATATTTGTTTAAAATGATGTGGCAACCCGTCTATGTTGTATGCATAGATATACATTTTCATGAATTGTACCAGTTTTATAATTGGATTGGATATACACTTACTCATGATTATGCGTTTGTATGTTAATTTATATAATAAACTGAATTCTTTATACCTACGTGCTTCATTCAAAGTCCCAATCCCCTTCCCCCCTCCTTTTTTGACATATAGATAGGGATGGAGGCAATTGACCTTACCAGGTAACCACCTCATATAAAGTCCAAACTGTTCTCCTTTTTCTTATAGATTTTTTGGGGTGGGTGGTTTGTTATAGATAGTGCAAATTTCTCTGTTATTTGGTATCACAAATGATCATAATTTTATCCTGCAAATAATATGCGGTTTGCAAGTTGGGAAACTTTGTTAAATGAAAATATTGATGTGCCCAGTGTAGTTGGCATTAGGGGTATCCATTCGGCATAATTATACATTTCAGCCCATCTATAACACACCCCCAGACCCTTTATTCGATGGAGTTAGTTTTTTTTTTCTTTCAATATCTTTATTTATCACAATTTTCTTTTACAAACATTTTTACACTACTCTTACACACAAATATCTTAATAGTTACATTTACTTTGTATCTTAACATATATAATTACCGTACTTCAATATAAATATAACCCTGTATACTCCTTCATATGACCTTAAGTTTAATATTGTTTCTTTTACATTCTCTCCCTCCCTTTTTTCAGTTCATTCATCAGAAATCATACAGACATGCATCCCTACCATCCCTAATATCTAAAAAAAAAAAAAACAAATAAAAAATTTAAAGAAAAGGGGGAAAGGGGGGAAGGGGGGGGGGGTTTAAAGAGGGGAAGAGGTCAGTGTCTCAACCTTCTCCCTCTCCCTCTTTCTCTCTGTCTGTCCTCTCACTTTCTTTTTTTCTCTTTTTTCTTATATTTGCTCTCTCCATCTAGGTTGTAAAATATTAAATTCAATCCAGGTCTGCCATGCATTCCTTTGCTCTTTTTTAAACTCTTTTTCAATTTCCCATCTTCTTTCCATTGCACACATTTCGTTCATTTCCATCTCCCATTCCTTTATATCAGGACTTACACTGTTTTTCCATTTTCTAGCTATTATAGTGCGTGCAGTGGTAATAAAACATTTCAGGATACTTTTCCTAACCTTTTTTACCGATCCCATATTCATTGATAGCACCGACATCAAAATATCAGGTTGGATTTCTATTCCTGTCATTACTGTGTATATTTTGTTTACTTGTTCCCAGAAACTATAAACTCCGGGGCAGTAATACCAGACATGTGACATTGTTCCGATATCTTTTTGGCACCTCCAACATGTATCTTTATTCTCTGGATTTATTTTGTACATGTCTATTGGGCATCTATACCATCTAACCAAATGTTTATAGTTTCTTTCCTGATGTTTACTGGATTTTGATAATTTGTGTATTATTTTGAACGCTTCACTCCATTTTTGTTTAGGGATATTTATTGCTAGTTCTTCTTCCCATTTTTGTATATATATATATATATATATATTATCTCTTGCCTATTATTGTTCTTCATTAAATATTTATATATTATGTGTTGGCTTTTGTTTCTCTATCAAAATTTCTTCGAAGTCTGTCAGGGGTCTATTAAGTACCTCTTCTTTTGCTATGCAGGATATATATTTGTATAGTTGCCAATATTGTATCCAATTGTTTTTATATTCTATACCAATGGCTTCTAAGTGTATTAACCTATTATGCTCAGTTATCTCCCATATTCTAGTATCTTGTTTTTTATTCCATTTCAAAAAAGTTCCTGATTTCATTGCTGGTGGGAATCCCGGATTGTCAAATATAGGGGTCATTGGGCCTATATATGAGAAACCCTGGCCCTGTTTTACCAGTCCATCCCACACCTTCATAGTCAAAACCACGAAGTATGGCATTTCATTATCCGGGGGGCGTTCTTCTTTCTTGACCCATGGTAGTGATTTCAGTCTAATGGCCGTGATATCTTCCTCCAGACTAACCCATTGTTTAGAATCCTTATTTTGGAACCAGTCTACAATTCTTGTTATTAGGGCTGCTTTTAGATAAATCATGAAATCTGGTAATGCCAGTCCCCCCTCTTCTTTAGTACGGGTTAGTGTTGACCTGCTTATTCTTGCGGGTTTTCCCGCCCAAACAAAACTTCCAATCACCTTCCGTAGTTGATTTAACATATTCTTTGCAGGGAAAAGTGGAATAGCTTGGAATATATATATATATAATATCTTGGGTAATATATCCATTTTTATTATGTTTATTCTTCCCATCCATGAATAAGTCCCTTTTGTGTATTGCTGTAGCGTTTTAGTTATTTTAGCTATAATTGGGAGATAATTAAGCTCATATAGCTTATCCAATTCCTTAGGGATATATATTCCCAGGTATTTGATTGCTATTGCTTGCCATTTAAAAGGAAAGTTAGTCTTAATTAATTCCATTTTATCTAAGGAGAGTGAAATGTCCATCATCTCAGATTTATTATAATTTACCTTAAAATATCTCACCCCTGCAAACCTCTCGAACTCGTGTATCAAGTTAGGAAGTGTTATCGTTGGATTAGTGATATAGACTAATAAATCGTCCGCGTAGATAGAGATCTTATATTCGACCTGTTGTGTTTTCAGTCCTTGTATGTTAGGATTATTTCGAATAGCTATCGCCAAATGTTCCATAACCAATACATACAATAGGGGAGACAGGGGGCACCCTTGTCTGGTTCCATTAGCTATGTTTATCGGCTCGGATATTTCTCCGGCCATTCTTATTCTGGCAATAGGTTTTCGATATAACACCATCATTTTTTCTAATAAGACTGGGCCTACTCCCCATTGTTTAAGTGTCTCTTCGAGAAAACACCATCCCACCCTATCAAATGCTTTCTCGGCATCCACTGCCAAAAGACAGGATGGGATGGTGTGTCTCTGAGCATATTCTATAAGTGTTACTGTCTTTAGAGTGTTATCTCTGGCCTCTCTACCCTTTACAAATCCTGTTTGATCTAAGTGGATATACTTTGGAAGTATGGGGGTAAGTCTGTTTGCTATGACCTTTGAATAGATTCTAAGATCCACGTTTGTTAGCGAGATGGGGTGGTAGTTTCCGCATAGGGTGTGGTCCTTTTCAGGTTTGGGTATAAGGGAGATGAACGCTTGCATCCCCTGTGGGACAAAAGGTTGATCTCTTGATACCCCGTTAAATAGATGCCTCATGATTGGGATTAATAATTCTTTGAACTGTTTATAGAATCGGGGGGTAAAGCCGTCCGGTCCTGGACTTTTCCCTACTACCATTCCGTCTATTACTCCTTTAATTTCCTGTTCAGAGAACTCGTCTTCTAGTTGTATTTTATCTATATCTGTTAGGGTCTGTACCGGGGTCTCTTTTATATATTCCTGTACTTTTTGCCTAAAGGTTTCGGGGCTTTTTTGGGCCGGTTCATTAGGAATATTGTATAGCCTGGAATAGAAGCTCCGGAAGGTTTCCACAATATCTTTTGGGTGTTGGGCATAAGTGCCCAATTCAGTTTTTATTTTAACAATAGATGTAGGGTTTGTACGTTGGCGTAGTGTGTTTGCTAATAATTTGCCAGGTTTATTGTCTTGATGATAATGCAGGGATCGCATTTTATCTCTAATTTGTAGGGTTTGTTCGTCTAATAGTATTCTGAGTTCCATTTTCTGTTTATTTAATTGCTTTAATATTTCTTGTAGGGGATTTAATTTATGTTGCTTTTCTAATTTTTTAATATCATTTGTTAATTGTATTATCTGATTTCCCTTTATCTTTTTTAGTCTCGCCCCATGTTTTATAAATAAACCACGTAAGATACATTTTAGGGTTTCCCATTGGCTAGGGAGAGATGTAGTGTCCTCTATGTGATCCATTGTGAAGTTGGTTATTGCTAACCTAATTTCTGTTGAACATATTTCATCAAATAGTAAATTATCATTAACTATCCAGGACCCTCTGGTTTTTCTTATATTATCTATTATTAATGTTATATAGATAGGTGTGTGGTCTGACCAAACTGCGCTTCCTATTTCGGGGAGGGTTATCTCGGCTATTCCTGATTGGTTTATCAGGAAATAATCGAGTCGGTGATAAGTTCCATGAACTTTTGAAAGAAAAGTGTAATCCCTTTCAAGGGGGTGGTCGATTCTCCATACATCCATTAATTGATATCTATTCATCATTTCTGTAAATTTTTTTCTTATATTTTTCTTTTCTTTAATTAGGGGGGCTGTTGTATCTAATTCCCGATCAAAGACGAAATTGAAATCTCCACCAATTACTGTAGTTCCTTCTGCTCTTTCCATTAGCTTTGATATAAGTTGTGTCCCAAATTCAATCTGGTCTTGATTAGGCAGGTATATATTTATGAAGGTGTATTTCTTACCATAAATAGAGACCTTCAATAATAGTCCTCTCCCGTCTTTATTCTTATAACACTCTAAAACTTGATATGGTATTGATTTGTGTATTGCAATGGAAACTCCCCTAGACTTTGAGTATGGGAAAGAGTCATGATACCATGTTGGATAATGTCCCGTTTGTGTGTTGGGTATGTGATCTGAACGAAAGTGTGTTTCCTGAAACATAATAATACCCACATTCTGTCTATGGAGAGAGTATAGAATCTGAGATCTTTCAGAGGGTACATGTAGTCCTCTAACATTATATGAGCATATTTTTATCATTGTGAGATTTCAGAGGGAGAAACGGGGGGGGGGGAAGAAAAAAAAAGAAAAAAAGAAAAAGCCCACTTTATGTTTGAAGGTTGTTAGTCCTTCAAACATTCACATTCGTACCATTCCCTCAACATACGTTAATAATCTTTACCTATGACTAAATTAAGTCTACCCTTACTTGTAAGGTCCCTAATTGGGGTACGTGGAGCTTTCCCCAGCAAGACGGTGCCCTCCCCAGTCTTTTAATTACATATCTTTATTTTATATTTAGTTCCTTCCCTGATAAGTTTTTGTTTTGGAGAAATAAGACAAAGAAAGGTTTCATAGAAGTTTATGGGCCTGTCTGTGGGGCTAGGGGGGAGTCGGTGGAAAGATGAAAGAAAGGGGAAAAAAAAAAGGGGGGGAGGGGGAAGGGGGAGTGTTACCATTTCTAACCATCCTATTAACCAACACTATCCCAACAATGCAGTGTTTATCCAATATCTATTATATAACATTCTTCGAACTTATCGTGTCTGTGCTTACACCATAGATTATAATATCCATTTAAGAATTTTATACATATACATAATTAAGTGCGTGTTGTGTTTCATTTTATGATGTAATCCATACACACACACACACACACATATATATATATATATATACATACATACGTATATATGCATACACACATATACACCCAAAAAAAAAAAAAAAAAAACAACCACCATATTAAAATGAGTGTTCGTGGTTCTTGTGATCTATTTGTGTGTCTATTGTCCAGTGTGGACCGTGGAAAAAAAAAAAAAAAGGAGGGGTGGAGTGTTGCCATATCTTGCCATCCTATTAACCAATATTAAAGACTTAATCCAGTATCTATTATATAACATTCTTCAAACGTGTCTGTGCTTACACCATGAATTATATTGTCCCTTTATGAATTCTAAACATATATAGGGTTAAGTGCATATCGTGTTTCATTTTTATGATATATATTATATATATATATACATATTTAATAAAGAAAAAAATTTTTTTTTTTAAAATTGATATTAAAAAAAAAAGGGGGGGGGGGGGGGGGGGAAACAATATAAAAATGGGTGCTCGTGGTTTCTCCTGGCCTATTTATGTGTCAATTATTTGATATGTACTGTGAAGGGGAAAACTAGTAAAATAAAAAAAAAATAAAAAAAAATAAAGAAAAAGAGGAAAAAAAATAAAAAACGCAGCCCAAATACTCCTTCCCCTTCCCCCCCCCAACCCCTCATTTCATCCCATTCAGTCTATCTTCCTCTATGTAATCCCCTTGAGATGTCCGAGTATGATTGTGGCCACGTTGGTAAGTCCATTGGGGGTAGGTCAAGATTTTTCAAGAAATCTGGAAGATCTTCCAAGTCCCGACATGTGTTTTTTCGGCCATTTTGATGGACTATTATCTGGAACGGGGAACCCCATTTATATAATATGTGTTTTTCTCTTAATACATCCAGCAGTGGTTTCATTGCTTTCCTCTTCATCAAGGTGTATTTGGATAGATCCTGTAAAAGTATCAGTGGGGTACCCTCGAACTCAAAGTTTCTTTGTTTCTTTGCCTCTACCATAATATTCTCTTTGACCTGAAAAAAATGTATTCTACAAATTACGTCTCTAATTTTTGCTGGATCCTTATCCTTGGGTCCCTGTGTTCTATGGGCTCGGTCTGTTTCAATGGGGGTTGTTTTTGGTCGATTCAGAATTAGATTAAATATTTCTTGTAGCTTGTTTTTCAGCTCATTTGGCACTATTGTTTCTGGCATTCCTCTGACCCTAATATTGTTACGCCTGTTTCTGTTCTCCATTTCGTCATTTATATTCATTAATTGAATTAGATGTCTGTCTGATTCTTGATTCTTTACCTCCAGGTCTAGGATTTTTTGGTTTATGCCCACAATATTAGTACTAATAATTTCCACTCTGCTTTGAGTATCCACTACCGATGCTTTTATTGTTTGTATTTCGGTCTTGTAGGACGTCTCTAGCCTGTAGACATATTTGTCCATGTCTTCTCTTGTGGGTAGTGATTTAATGTATGATTGTATATCCCAGTTTTGTCCTCCAGTGGCTCCTTCCAGGTGCAGAATATTGTGTAATATGTTGCTTTCCGGGCTATTATTTACTATTACCTCTGAGTGTTTTTTTGAAGCCCTAGAGTCCTGCTCGGACATCATAGAGTTTTCCAGCAGTGTTTGTGAGTTTGGGTTTTTAAAGAATCCCGTTATATCTGTTTTTGGGGTAGGGCTTGATTTTGCTGTAAATTATGTATTTTTTGTAGTTCCCCCGGCTGACCCTCTTTTCGCCTTCTGTGTATGGGTACTCTTAGGTGGCATTTCCGGGAAAAAGAGATGAGCAGCACAGAGAGGAATATATCCCAAATAGTGTGTCTTAGAATTTATAATTATTTAGAGAAATTCTGTATAAGCTAATCATGGAAGTCCATAGAATTGTTGTACTGCATTTAGAGTGTTTTACTTTTCTTATTTCCTCCATCTCCCTTCTTGCTCTTGCCTCTCTTTCCCAAACCTCTTATCCTTTAATCCCTTCCAGCAGGAGGTATTTGTAGGGATCTAAGTGGGCCTTTCTGGGATAATTGATAAGTGCTTCCCAAGAGTTAGGTGTATTTGACACCAGCAGGCCAATTATATTTAAACTAAGTACACCCTGAGTTCTTGGTTAATCCCCATATGCATATATATGGATATATAAAACGTACGAGTAATAAGAGAGGGGAAAGGGGAGAACAGAAGCAAAAAATAAGTTCAATTCTTGTTTTCAGGGCATTTCCGTCCCCTAGTTACTTTCTCCCTTTATCATACCGGCATTGCCCATTGGGGAGAGCCCGTCAGGTACAGGTTAATACGGAGTGTTTCAGGTACTAGCAAGATACTAGCAAAAACAGTCCTCCTGTCTTTATATCTCCGGTAATCCCGGGATGTTTGTGTCACAATATGGTAGAGCTTACCTCCCGCGCCGTTGTCTCAGTCTCGTCCTTCTCTGGCTGATACTGTATAGCCGCTTAGTGGTGTTCGGGGCGAGTGTTTGGGCTTTGGTATTTTCCGGTGGATGCGTAGGTCCCAAGCAGGCGTCTCGCTCTGGCGCTCCGATCAGCTCTCCAGAGGAACCTGTCTGTATCGCAGCAAGGAGCTGCGTGTGAAAACCAAGCAGCCCGGTCAGGTATCTCTCCTTTTTCTTTTCTCAGGGTGTACGTTCTCGGGTCCTGTTTGGTAGTGGTGTCCTGCCGACAGGGGCTAGTAGTATGCTCAGCTGGATGTAGCTGGGTCGGATACCCCCCAATCTCGGGAGCTCTCTGCTTTCGCTGCTGCACTGAGTATGCTAGGGATTCATGCTGAGGATCACCAGCCTTTCTCGTCCATTCTCATCAGGTCATCAGGATCTACAGCTGGTCGACTGGGGAGGGGGAAGAGCTGAGCTCAACACGCGTCTGCTTTGGACAGCATCTCCTCCCCGAAATGCAATTTTTCTGATGGAGTTAGTTTTTGACACACTTTTGCTTACCACTAAGCTATTAAGGATTATTGTGGCTCCCGAACTGAATCAAACTGAACTTTAGCTGTTAATAGATGGACCAAATTTGGTCAGTTCAGAAGGGACCAGTCATATTTTGATCCATCTCTGGCCATTCCTGCGCGGCAGAAGTTGATGAACTTCTGACAAACTGGAATGTCGAAAAAGTTTAACTGCAGGGCCGATCAGTGTATTTTGACAGCAGAGAAGCCTGTCTGTTTCTTTATGATCAGCCCACTGGCAGATCCAAAAAAAAAACAACCCATCTGTGGGAAGCCTTATGCCACGTACACATGATCGGACTTTCCGACAACAAAACTGTGGATTTTTGTTCGAAGGGTGTTGGCTCCAACTTGTCTTGCATACACACGGTCACACAAATGTTGGCCAACAATTACAAACGTAGTGATGTACAAGACGTACGTGATATCTCCATTACGAGCGCTAGTTGTACAAGACAGAGCGCTTCCGGCTCGTCCTTGATTCCGAGCATGCGTGTTTGTACTTTGGACTTTTGTCTGACGGACTTGTGTACACATGATCGGAAAGTCCGTCAACACACATTTGGTGGAAAATTTGAGAACATGCTAGCCAACATTTGTTGGAGGAAAGTCTGACAACAATTGTCCGATGGAGCATACACAGGGTCTGACTTTCCGCCAACAGCCTGACATCCAACATTTCCCATCGGAAAAACTGATAGCGTGTACGGGGCTTTACTCTTTAAGGCTACATTCACACCAGTAATTAGGGCCAGTGCAAATAGTAGCACTAGGAATCAGAGATTCCTGCTGCAGCTCTCGGTGGCTAAGTGCTGCCTCCGGGCCCCATTCACTATAGTGACAAGTTGCCAATGCTATTCACAATCTGTATGCGTCCAGCAGCTGGCTGTGCAGAGCCAGAGACCCCTGAATAGCTGTGGCTACCGGTGCCCTATCATTATAGTGAACTGGGCCAGCAGCTGCACCTAGCCAATTCTACTTAACTACGGTATGTTTTTACTTTTCAACATTTTCATTTATGTTTGTTTGTAGTATCCTTTCTTTCTTTTCTTTGCATTAAAATTATATTTTAAAATCATGGAATTGAGTCTGTGATAGCTCTTACTAGAAATTAAAGAATTTTGCTTCAGTGAACAAGCTATCATAGTGTGAACTCTTTTACATTCTTGGCTAAATGTTGCAGCGAGTGATACAGGCATTCTTAAAGATCAGAATTGTGACAGCATATGATGTGAATGGCGCTACTGCGGGTTGACTGTTCAGATAACCTTCCTCAGTGATGATCACTCTCATTTTGCTGGTGCTTACATTGTTGTCCTGCAAGCTGCCCAGGGTGAAACTGAGAGTGTGTAATCATCACAGAGACCCCATTACTACTTAGTGACAATTTAGGCTCTATTGACATCTGTGCATTTTAAGTGCACTACAGATGGAAATAGTCCTGCATGTTGAGCAAAAAACACGATAGATAGCACTAAATAATAACAAAAAAAAATGCACAATGCACCACATAAGCAAAGCACCACATAAGCAAAGCACAATACCATTAGGTGCCTGCCTATCTGTTAAATGAAACATTTTAAATTATAATATTTAGCCAAAACCATTTCCATTCATTGAATGGAGAAAGCTTTGATAAATAGCTTTTTGTGTCTTTAATGCTGTCTGTGACCCTGGTATGAAGGTTCACATACCCCCTCCCCTCCCTCCCAGCTGTGCAATAACAGCCAGGTCTCAGCTGTAGACATCCTTTTTTGTCTCACAGGAGTGCATCCCTCATATATTTCTATAAATATTCCACAAGACAAGGTGCTGGTGTCCTCCTAGTCTGTTCTCCACAGCTGAGCCCTGGCTGTCAGAGCAGTGTAAAGGATTGGAGGAGGTCTTCCCGCTAAGGTCAGACAGCACTTATAAATGTTGGGAAAAATGTTTTGCATAGAGTTCTAGATAATCTCTGTTCATTTATGCTAATTGGATTTCAAAAATTGATTGTGTTATAGAAGTGTACGCTCACCTAATTTGGCAAACCTTCATGAAACGTTAAATATTCCAGCACAATTATTTAAGCACAATGTTCCTCTACATATAAGTCCCAGCATGTTCCAGAAACCCCTTTAAACCTCACGTGCATGTTAAATGTAGTGGTAAAAATTGTATTTTTTTTCAATTTATTTATTTTTTTAAACCACTTAAGCCACGAAAAAATTGACCCCCTTCCTGACCAGGCCATTTTTTGCTATATGGTACTGCGTTGATTTAACCGAAAATTGCGCGGCCATGTGATGATGTACCCAAACGAAATTTATGTATTTTTTTTCCCTCAAATAGAGCTTTCTTTTGGTGGTATTTGATCCCCACTGCGGTTTTTATTTTTTGTGCTATAAACAAAAGAAGAGCGACAATTTAAAAAAAAACACAAATCCACTTTGCACTACAAGTGCACTGCAAGTGCACTTGGAAGTGCAGTCGCTTTAGATATGAGGAGAAGATCTGAAATGAGGGGAAGCTCTACTGATTTTCTCATTCAATCATGTACAAGCAAAAATGCTGTTTTTTATTTTCCTTGCATGTCCCCCCTTAATATCTACAGAGACTGCACTTCCAAGTGCACTTGTAGTGCAAAGTGAATTTTCCTTTAGTAAATAAACCCCAATATTTTTACTTTTTTTCTATAAATATCCCAATTTAAAAAAATATATATATATTCTTCATCAGTTTAGGCCAATATGTATTCTTATACATATTTTTGGTATAAAAAATGCAATAAGCGTATATTAATTGGTTTGCACAAAAGTTATAGAGTCTACAAAATAGGGGATAGATTTATAGCATTTTTATTATTATTTTTATTTTTTTACTAGTAATGGTGGCAATCAGAGATTTTTATCAGGACTGCGACATTGCGGCAGACAAATTGAACACTTTTGACACTTTTTTGGGACCACTGACATTTATACAGTGCTAAAAATAGCCACTGATTACTGTATAAATGTCACTGGCAGGGAAGGGGTTGACACTAGTGGGCGATCAAGGGGTTAAGTGTTCCTTAGGGAGGTGTTTATAACTGTGGGGCCAGTGTACTGGTAGGGAATAGAGATAGATTGCTGTTCCTGATCACTAGGGATAGCAGATCTCTCTCTACGTCCCTGACAGAACGGGGATCTGTCTGTTTACATTGACAGATCCCCGTTCTGTCTCTCTCAGGAGCGATTTTTAATTATGGACATTTGTGATTACAACATTTTATAATTGTCCACACCTCACTGGTATCTTTTGACTTGCATGAAATATCTTTATGTCCATGGCCTGCATAAATGTTATAAAATGTAAAAAAATATAACAATCTTATGGTGAGCTGCAAAATCCAGGCTTCCTTCCTTTCATGTGACAAATTACTCTTTGCTACAATGTAAAGTAGTGAGTGTACAGCTTGTATAACAGTGTAAATTTGCTGTCCCCTCAAAATAACTCAACACACAGCCATTAATGTCTAAACCGCTGGCAACAAAAGTGAGTACACCCCTAAGTGAAAATGTCCAAATTGGGCCAATTAGCCATTTTCCCTCCCTGGTGTCATGTGACTCATTAGTGTTACAAGGTCTCAGGTGTGAATGGGGAGCAGGTGTGTTAAATTTGGTGTCATTGCTCTCACTCTCTCATACTTGTCACTGAAAGTTCAACATGGCACCTCATGGCGAAGAACTCTCTGAGGATCTGAAAAAAAAAGAATTGTTGCTCTACATAAAGATGGCCTAGGCTATAAGAAGCTTGCCAAGACCCTGAAACTGAGCTGCAGCACGGTGGCCAAGACCATACAGTGGTTTAACAGGACAGGTTCCACTCAGAACAGGCCTCGCCATGGTCGACCAAATAAGTTGAGTGCACAAGCTCAGCGTCATATCCAGAGGTTGTCTCTGGGGCATCCTCAAACAGAAGGTAAAGGAGTGCAAAATCTGTAACATCCACCAACTCTGTGATGTCATCATGGAGGAGTGAAAAGGACTCCAGTGGCAACCTGTGTAGCTCTGGTGAACTCCATGCCCAAGGGGGCAGTGCTGGAAAATAATGGTGGCCACACAAAATATTGACACTTTGGGCCCAATTTGGACATTTTCACTTAGGGATGTACTCACTTTTGTTGCCAGCGGTTTAGACATTAATGGCTGTGTGTTTAGTTATTTTGAGGGAACAGCAAATTTACACTGTTATACAAGCTTTACATTCACTACTTTACATTGTAGCAAAGTGTAATTTCTTCAGTGTTGTCACATGAAAAGATATAATAAAATATTTACAAAACTGTGAGGGGTGTACTCACTTTTGTGAGATACTGTAAGTCTACATGGGCCCCTAATAGGGAGACTGCACTAAAAAAGCAAGTTCTGCTACTGTAGGTGTGTCACTTTTCTTTTGGTGAAGTTTCAGTGAATGTTGATTATCCAAATGTTTGTGAAATAACGCTCCAGTACAGTACAGCAGTGTATTCTCTTAACATTTAGGGTGGTTAGCTTTCCCCAAAATCTCAATTACAACATCTAGACATTGCAGGCTGAAGCAGACTTTTTTATTTTTTTAGAGCAAGGTCTTTTTTAACCACTTCAGACCTGGAAGATTAGGCTGCTCAATGACCTGAGCACTTTTTACAATTTGGCTCTGCGCTGCTTTAACTGGTATTTGCACGTCGTGCAAAATTGTACCCAAACAAAATTTGTGTCCTTTTTTTCCCACAAATAGAGTTTTCTTTTGATAGTATTTGATTGCCTCTACGATTTTAATTTTTTTGAGATATAAATGGAAAAAAACAGCGAATTTTGAAAAAAAATTATATTTTCTACTTTTTGTTATAACAATAATCCAAAAAAATAAAAAATACACAAAGTTGTCACTAAATGATATATTGCTCATACATGCCATGATAATATGTGTAATTACACCCCAAAATACATCCTGCCACTTCTCCTGAGTATGGGGATACCACATGTGTGAGACTTTTTGAAAGCCTAGCCGCGTACAGGACCCCGAAAACCAATCACCCCCTCCAGGATTTCTAAGGACGGAAATATTTGATTTCGCTCTTCACTACATATCACAGTTTTAAAGGCCATAAAATGCCAAGATAGCACAACCCCCCCCCCCCCCCCCAAATGAACCCATTTTGGAAAGTAGACACCCCAAGCTATTTGCTGAGAGGCATGTTGAGTCCATGGAATATTTTATATTTTTGTCACAAGTTGCGGGAAAATACATTTTTCTTTCTTTTGCACAAATTTGTCACTAAATGATATTTTGCTCAAACATGCCATGGTTATATGTGGAATTACACCCCAAAATACATTCTGCTGCCTCTCCTGAGTACGGTGATACTATCACAGTTACGGAGGCCCTGAAATGTCCAGATAGCACGCACCCCCCCAAATGACCCCATTTTGGAAAGTAGACACCACAAGGTATTTGCTAAGAGGCATGGTGAGTATTTTGAAGCTCTCATTTGTTTTTGAGAATGAAGAAAGAAAAGAAAAATGCATATATTTTTTATTTTTTCAAAACTTTGTGGCAAAAAGCAAGATCTGAAAAATACTCAACATGCATCTCACAAAATAGCTTGGGGTGTCTACTTTCCAAAATGGGGTCATTTGGGGGGGGGGGGGTTGTGCTATCTGGGCATTTCATGGCCTCCGAAACTGTGATAGGCAGTGAGGAGTGAAATAAAAAATGTACGCCCTTAGAAAACCTGAAGGCGGTGCTTGGTTTTCAGGGTCATGGTTTTCAGGGTCCTCCCAAAAAGTCTCACACATGTGGTATCTCCGTACTCAGGAGAAGCAGCAGAATGTATTTTGGAGTGTAATTTCTTCACATATGCCCATGGCATGTTTGACCAATATATCATTTGTGCAAAACAAAATTTTTAATTTTCACGCAACTTGTGACAAAATATAAAATATTGCATCAGCAAACAGCTTGGGATGTCTACTTTCCAAAAAAGGGTCATTTAGGGGGGATTTGAACTGTCCTGGCATTTTATGCACAACATTTAGAAGCTTATGTCACACATCAACCACTCTTCTAATCACTTGAAGACAAAGCCCTTTCTGACACTTTTTGTTTACATGAAAAACATTTTTTTTTGCAAGAAAATTACTTTGAACCCCCAAACATTATATATATATTTTTTTTAAGCAAACGCCCTACAGATTAAAATAGTGGGTGTTGCAGTTTTTTTTTCACAGTATTTGTGCAGTGATTTTTCATTTCATTGTTTTTTATTAAAGTTTTCACATAAACAAATAGAATGTACACTTAAGCCCCATACACACAGTAGGATTTTCGCATGGATTCTGTCCGATCGGACAATGTTGTTGAAAAATCCGACCGTGTGTATGCACCATCGGACAGTGTACGTCGGATTGTCCGACGGACAAAGTCCTATCTCCTGCTGGATAGATTTTCCGACAACACGGTCCGATCACACCAAATCCGATCATGTGTACCGTTGTCCGACGGACAAAGTGCTACGCATGCTCAGATCACATTACAAGACCAAAGCTATTGGCTACTAGCCTCTACGTAGTCCCGTCGTAGGCAACAAACGTCACCACATTCAGAATGATCGGATTTTCCGACAACTTTGTCCGACCGTGTGTACGCAAAACCAACATCGGACAAAGTATGACGGACATGATCCGACGGACCTGGTCCTCGGATAATCCGAGCGTGTGTATGGGGCTTTAGACATAACTGTCATACATTATAACACGTTTCCGAGATTTCTTTGAAGGAAAATGCATGACATAGTAAACAAAGATACCTAGGTGACTAGTGCATTCTATATTAATTATCAATCGTGGAATAGAGAGTGATGTCCCCCTATATCCAGGCACCCCATCTGGGTGCAAACTGTGCCTGGGGGAAAGACAACACAACCCACCCTATGGATCACCTATGCACATGAGGCGACAGAACAGTTACCTATCATCGGCTATTGTTTTGTCGGTTATGCATTATGGTATGTATACATAATATTGTACTTCAAAACAAGGTAAAAGAATAAAAGTCAAAATAATAAAGTGATAAAGTATCTAAATAAAAAAAGGAATTACCACCATTGAAAAGCTAATCAGTATCATTAAGTATTATACTGGATGGATTACCAGTGTATCAAAGAGGAGTCTCTGGATATCTTGCGGTCCATAGTAGATATTTAACTTTGAATTGAGGCATTGAGTTGGATGAGTATGCAAAGAACTTTTCATAAAAATATTGGGTTTTTACTCTGTTTATTACATTGGTTATATTAGGTGCTACATCTGTTTTCCATTTTGAGGTAATGGTTAGGCATGCTGCTATAAGGACATGGGTGATTACACATCTGTCCTTCGTGGGTATGTTATCTATCCCTAGGTTGAGAAGGGCCAAATCGGGAGTAGGGGCGAGGATGCTTCCTGTGATTTTTGCTAATAGGGAAAATATTGAGTTCCAGAAATTCCTCACAGATTTACATTCCTATAGTAGGTGGAATATTGTCCCTTTGGAGCCGCAGTTTCTCCAGCAAGAGTTGTTAGCATCTTTAAAAATGTGTAAAAGTCTCTTCAGTGTTAGGTAACTCCTATGTAATAATTTCAGAGATAAGTCCCAGTGGTTAGTACAGTGGGAAAGGTTGTAGCTAGATTGGGTTGCCTTTATCCAGTCTGATAGAGCAAACATAGCCTTTAAGTCCCTTTCCCAATTTATCATGCTTGAGGTTTTAGCGTGAGTGTGATTATTTTGCAGTTTCTTGTAAAACCAGGAGAGTCCTTTAGGCTTATGAAAGGAGTTGGTCAGATACTCCCATATATCTGGTCGTAAGGTGAAGAGGGAATTTGGGTTCTTAATGTGGTAATGGTGTAGTTTGATGTCTGCATATGATGTTTTAGGGGAGCGTTTTGATATAAATTGTGTATATGTGGTTTCTTTTGAGAAGGATCCATCAATTATTTTCAAAGAGGGGATAAAGTATTCGTACATGCCTAAGGTAATGTCTTTCCTTTGTAGGGATTTACTGTTGTCCATTTAGAGTCCTCCACGCATTTACCGTTGCATCAATGGAGGGAAACTTGGGGTAGTATATTGGTCTGTGTATTGATGTTGCTAGTAAAAGTGATGGTAGATCTTTGTGTGACTATTGCTCGCTCTATTTGTACCCATAGTTTGTCAGTTTTTTGGTCAAACCATGACTTAGCTTGATCCAGCAACGCTGCATAGTAATATTTGCACAGGTTGGGAAACCCTGCCCCCCCCCCCTCTGTCTTTGTTTGAGTAGTGTAGGGTAGGAGAGCCTTGCTAATTTACCAGCCCATATAAATGTCCTAAATATTTTGTCGACAGTAGTGAAAAAGGATTTGGGTAAGCAGATGGAGATGGTTCGCAAATAGTAGATTATTTTTGGCAATAATGTCATTTTTAAGGCAGCTATTTTCCCTAACCAGGTGAGTTTGTGTGATGAGATATGTGCTAGGTCAATTTTAATTGTATTTAAAATGACAGGTTAGTTATGTTCAAATACAGAGTTGGAGGGGTAAGAGACGTTGATCCCTAGATACTTCAGACTTTTTGTGGCCCATTGAAAGGGAAATTGCTATTTTAATTTATTGAGATTTGGGGTAGGTATATGTATGGGAAGAACAGAAGATTTATTGATATTAAGTTTATAGTATGATACGCTCCCAAAGTGGTTAAGTAAGCTTTGTGTCCTGTCGAGGGAAGTTGCTGGTGCGGTTAGGGTCAGTACCACATCATCCACGGATAAGCCGATTTTGTTGTCTGTGTCAGTTACTTGGATGCCTGTAATAAGAGTGTCTTGCCTAATTGCTTCCGCCAGGGGCTCTATCACCAATGAAACAATCAGCTGGGATCGAGGACATCTCTGGTGGGTCCCATTTGTGATATAGAATTTATCCAACATGGCGTTGGAAGTGTATACTTGCACGGTCGGTACAGTTTACAGTGCAGATATGGCTGAGCAAATAGGACCTGTGAAGCCAAACTTGTTGAGTGTACCCCCAGTGAACACGATCAAAAGCTTTTTCAGCAGCGAGTGTCAGGAACACTGTGGGTACCTTTCGAGTCTCCACAATCCTAAGGAGATTATACATTCTGCGGGTGCCATCTGGGGCTTGCCTACCCTTCACAAATCCCACCCGGTCCGCTCTTATTAAGTGGGGAGTTACTTCTGCTAGGCGATTAGCTACATTTTTTGAATATACTTTGAAGTCCGTATTGAGAAGGGATATAGGGCAAAAATATTGAGGGGCATCTGGATTTTTCCCTGGTTTTGGAAGGGCCACTATAACCACTTGGAGCATGTCTTCCAGGAATGAGGTAGAGATGGTAGCTTCATGAAAGAGTTTGTTCATGTATGGCACTAGAGGGTTTTGAAAGGCTTTATAAATAATATTTGGCCGAGAAGCCATCAGCGCCTGGCGATTTATTGGGAGGTAGGGAGTGGGTGGCTTGGAGATTTTCTCTGTCTGATATAGCAGAGTTTAGGTACTGCAACTTTTTAGTATCTAGGGACAGAAGATTGATTGAGTGAAGAAAGTTATCGATCTCTATATCAGTGGATTGAGGTGTTGAGGGATCTGATTTTAAGTTGTATAGTTGTTTGTAATATGTGCAGAATGCGTTAGCTATATCTAAAGATGATATACAGGTTTTGCCGTGTTGGGGGTCAATGATATGGGAAAGTTTTGATTTTTGTTGTTTTTTGCGAATGTAAGCAGCTAAGAATTTGCCAGCTTTGTTTCCCTGGGTATAGTGGGTGGCTTTGAGTCTCTGTAGGTATAATTGGTGATCGAAGATTAAATGTGTACGTACATTCTGTCTGGTTTGGAGGGGTAGGGTTAGATTTGTGCTGCATCTCAAGGGATTTAAGTTTAGCTAACAGTGTGGTCAATGCCTGTAGTTTCCTCCTCTTTTCACTTGATGCTGCCTGTAGGAGCAGGCCTCTGCTGTATGCTTTGTGGGCGCACCACAGAGAAAAGATAGAGGTGTCAGGCATATCGTTGTGAAGGAAAAAATCCTTGATCTGATCCTGCAACCTACTCCTGTATTTGGGATTATTAAAGCGGAGCTCCACCCTAAAGTGGAACTTCCGCTCATCGGATTCCTCCCCCCTTCCGGTGTCACAATTGGCACCTTTCGGGGTGGAGGGGGGACAGGATACCTGTCTTTCCCACTTTCCCACTTCCATGATGTCACCGCGGGGCTCCCTCCTCCCCCTCCCTCGGCCGCTGGGCTAATAGGAAAGAGGAGCGGGGCCTCGCTAATGCGCAGTAGGGTTCCCGGCGCGAAGCCGAAAGGCTACGCTGCCGGGTTACCTTACCCACAATGGCGACGGCAGCACCCAACAGCTGATGGAGAGATCAGCTGCGGTGCCGACATCCAGGGACTGCAGGACAGATAAGTGTCAATTTATTAAAAGCCAGCAGCTGCAGTATGTGTAGCTGCTGGCTTTTAATTTTTTTTTTTCCGGAACAACCCTTTAAGTATGGATGTGTTATTACGCCACAAGTGCACTGGCGCCCTGGATTTTGTTCTTTGATTGACAGGGAGATCGGAGCGTGATCAGACCAAGTGTTCTAATGAATTTTAGCTGACACAACATTTTTTAGGAGAGACAAGTCAGATACAAATCAATCAATCCTTGAATATGACTTGTGTGGAGCAGAATACAACGCCATATATCGTGTAAGTCATATGTATCTAAAAAGGGTTGAATTTCACTGCGTGCTGAACGCTGTGGGGCAGAGCAATACAATTGTTTGTTAGGTACACAATTAAAATCACTGCAGTACAGCACTAAGCCTTTCTTGATACTGTCAACTTTCTTTTTGAGAGTATACAGAAAAGGCAGTTGTCTACAATTCGGAGCATAATGTTTAATTAGAGTATACATGACATTATTCATTTCACAAACCAATACAATAAATCTTCCTGCTCTATCCTTCATTATGTCAAGCAGGCGGAAGGCAACAGTATGGCTTACAGCAATCAAACGCACCACATTTTTTCTTTGGGCCAGAGACTGTAAAAACCTGGGGGTATAGTTGGTTTGTGCACAAAGGTTGTTTCTGCTATGCAAAATGAATTTCCTGAATGCACAGGACATTATCCTTCAGGGTTTTTGCCTACTGTCACATGGCCCTTCTCTTAAAGGGGCTGTTGAGTCCATGTGCGTTCAAAGACACAAAGTTAAGGACCATTGTTCATCAGGGGTAGTTGTAGGATTAGTAGTGGGTAGTTATAGATATCAGTACCTGTAGGTGAAGATATGATGTCCTCAAAGTTGGTATAGAAAAGTGCATGTAGTATCGACCAGAAGTGAGCAGATTCCAGAGAGTCGTCATCAGATTTACCTTATATAATCGTAGGTGGTGAAACAAAAAAAGAAAAGACAAAAACGTCAACAGTCAAATAACAAAAGTAACATAAAAAATTTAGGAAGTAGTCCTCAATGTGAGAATAGTATCACATAAGAGCAACTGGGAGGTTAGGCTCTTAGTGTTCAGCTGCAGCCCTTGCTTTTATTAAGCTGTGAACCTTTATGTGACCCCGACATATAAGATGTAGGGGCAGAGTCAGGTTGCATCAATTTGTCTCCATTCAGGTGATATGTGCCCAGGGGCATTGGTAGAAAGTGCGGCCTCTTCTTCGCTTGGCAGAAGACCCCATTTTTTTGTAAGCTTAAGACCCTCCTCCAAGGATCTGATAGCGTAAGTGAGATCATTTTTGATAACGAGGAGCTTGGTCGGAAAACCCCAAGAGTATGTGAGATGGTTGTTTCGTAGTAACTTAGTGAGCGGCACTAACTTCTTACGTGCCAGAATAGTGTGTTGAGAAAGGTCAGCATAGATGGCAATTCCTGAGTAGGGGTTAGGCAGTGGAGAGTTGTGTCTTGCGAACTGCATCAGGTTGTCTTTAACGTGGAAGAAGTGTATGTGGGCTATGACATCACGTGGGATTTTGTCTGGGAGGTGTTGTGGCTTGGGTAGTCTATGAGCCCGATCTACAATAATCTCGGCAGCAAGTCATGTATTAGCTGCTGCACATAGTGCCGGAGTACAGAGGGGGGTACAGCTTCCGCCACCCCGTGTAATTTAATATTATTTCTGTGAGATCTGTCCTCTAAGTCCGCCATTTTGGCTTTCAGTGCCTCCATTTTATCATCTTTGTCATTGTGCGCATCCACTAGCTCATTATATGCAGACGCAAATTCCGCCATCTTGTTTTCTACATGGCTAACACGGTCCCCTTCCTCAGCTATATCAGACTTCTTTTGTGAAACACAGTCCATGAGATCCCTGTGCATGGATCCCCGCAGGGACACCAGCATCTCTTTCATTGTGGTATCGTTGAGGGGTTGCCCAGTAGTTGGGAAGTCATGGATTTACGCATAAAATTCAGTGGTGCTGTCCTGGGATGTGTAGTCCCCCTTTTTTCCCCTGCATAAGTATGAGCAGAAGAATGCTTAGGTGCTGCCTTTTGTGGGCTATGGATTGGGGTGTTACAGGAGGAGAAGCGGCTGCTGTGGCTGGGTGAGATGGAGGGAGGCTTGCTGCTGTCCCTCTCATCCCCTCGTATGGTGTTTTGTCTGGAGCGCTGTTTGGAGCGCTGCTGTCTGAATGCAGCGGCGCATCTTGTGATTTTGGCATGCAAGCTGAGACAAAGAAGTCCGGCAGCTTGCGGGGAAAACCCTTGGGTTTTCTCTCTTTTCTCTCCCATAGCTGCCGTGAGGTCGCCGGGGTTCTCAGGGACCTGTGGGCTGTCTTTACAGTCGATCCTTGTCGCTTTGCGTGGGCCGGGAGAGCTGGAAGACTCAGAGATCTCTCTTCACGCGGCCATCTCATTCAGCTGACGGCCACACCCCCCTTGTAGGGCATACATTGTAATGTTCATTTTTTTATGCAGCCCGGTGGGTATGCCCACCATTAGTATACCACCCTTCATCCACCACTTCTAATGATGGGCATACACGCACTATTTTTTTAACTGTGGTGGTGAAATCACCTCCTACAGTACTGGAGTCGCTGATTTACGTATCGTGGGAGCAAACGCTGTTGCTGTTAAGATAAATAAATCAGTGCTGCAGCTGAATGGCGTACCTGCTAAGTAGACATGTTGGCCGTCAATAAAATTGTTTCGTTCCATTCCGTTTCGCAATCAAATTAATTCGGATTAGTACGAAATACGAATTTTCGTTAGGTTTGTTAACTTTTCATAGCAATTACAAATGTTCGTTTTGATGAATTTATCATTATGAGGGGCTCCCACCATCTCTGTTCTGTGCTGACTTCCTGGGTTTTTAACTTTTAGGTTCGTAACTTTTCGTAACAATTACGAATTTTTGTTATGATGAATTTATCATTATGAGGGGCTCCCACCATCCCTGTGCTGTGCTGACTTCCTGTTCCTTTTTTAATTAACGAACATTCTTATTTTGTCCGATTTTGAATCTCCCATCGACTACCAGTACCAGTCTCCCACTCCCATATTAGGAAGTAGTCCTCAATGTGAGAATAGTATCACATAAGAGCAACTGGGAGGTTAAGCTCTTAGTGTCCAGCTGCAGCCCTTGCTTTTATTAAGCTGTGAACCTTTATGTGACCCCGACATATAAGATGTAGGGGCAGAGTCAGGTTGCATCAATTTGTCTCCATTCAGGTGATATGTGCCCAGGGGCATTGGTAGAAAGTGCGGCCTCTTCTTCGCTTGGCAGAAGACCCCATTTTTTTGTAAGCTTAAGACCCTCCTCCAAGGATCTGATAGCGTAAGTGAGATCATCTTTGATAACAAGGAGCTTGGTCGGAAAACCCCAAGAGTATGTGAGATGGTTGTTTCGTAGTAACTTAGTGAGCGGCACTAACTTCTTACGTGCCAGAATAGTGTGTTGAGAAAGGTCAGCATAGATGGCAATTCCTGAGTAGGGGTTAGGCAGTGGAGAGTTGTGTCTTGCGAACTGCATCAGGTTGTCTTTAACGTGGAAGAAGTGTATGTGGGCTATGACGTCACGTGGGATTTTGTCTGGGAGGTGTTGTGGCTTGGGTAGTCTATGAGCCCGATCTACAATAATCTCGGCAGCAAGTCATGTATTAGCTGCTGCACATAGTGCCGGAGTACAGAGGGGGGTACAGCTTCCGCCACCCCGTGTAATTTAATATTATTTCTGTGAGATCTGTCCTCTAAGTCCGCCATTTTGGCTTTCAGTGCCTCCATTTTATCATCTTTGTCATTGTGCGCATCTACTAGCTCATTATATGCAGACGCAAATTCCGCCATCTTGTTTTCTACATGGCTAACACGGTCCCCCTCCTCAGCTATATCAGACTTCTTTTGTGAAACACAGTCCATGAGATCCCTGTGCATGGATCCCCGCAGGGACACCAGCAACTCTTTCATTGTGGTATCGTTGAGGGGTTGCCCAGTAGTTGGGAAGTCATGGATTTCCGCATAAAATTCAGTGGTGCTGTCCTGGGATGTGTAGTCCCCCTTTTTTCCCCTGCATAAGTATGAGCAGAAGAATGCTTAGGTGCTGCCTTTTGTGGGCTATGGATTGGGGTGTTACAGGAGGAGAAGCGGCTGCTGTGGCTGGGTGAGATGGAGGGAGGCTTGCTGCTGTCCCTCTCATCCCCTCATATGGTGTTTTGTCTGGAGCGCTGTCTGGAGCGCTGCTGTCTGAATGCAGCGGCGCATCTTGTGATTTTGGCATGCAAGCTGAGACAAAGAAGTCCGGCAGCTTGCGGGGAAAACCCTTGGGTTTTCTCTCTTTTCTCTCCCATAGCTGCCGTGAGGTCGCCGGGGTTCTCAGGGACCTGTGGGCTGTCTTTACAGTCGATCCTTGTCGCTTTGCGTGGGCCGGGAGAGCTGGAAGACTCAGAGATCTCTCTTCACGCGGCCATCTCATTCAGCTGACGGCCACACCCCCCTTGTAGGGCATACATTGTAATGTTCATTTTTTTATGCAGCTCGGTGGGTATGCCCACCATTAGTATACCACCCTTCATCCACCACTTCTAATGATGGGCATACACGCACTATTTTTTTAACTGTGGTGGTGAAATCACCTCCTACAGTACTGGAGTCGCTGATTTACGTATCGTGGGAGCAAACGCTGTTGCTGTTAAGATAAATAAATCAGTGCTGCAGCTGAATGGCGTACCTGCTAAGTAGACATGTTGGCCGTCAATAAAATTGTTTCGTTCCATTCCGTTTCGCAATCAAATTAATTCGGATTAGTACGAAATACGAATTTTCGTTAGGTTTGTTAACTTTTCATAGCAATTACAAATGTTCGTTTTGATGAATTTATCATTATGAGGGGCTCCCACCATCTCTGTTCTGTGCTGACTTCCTGGGTTTTTAACTTTTAGGTTCGTAACTTTTCGTAACAATTACGAATTTTTGTTATGATGAATTTATCATTATGAGGGGCTCCCACCATCCCTGTGCTGTGCTGACTTCCTGTTCCTTTTTTAATTAACGAACATTCTTATTTTGTCCGATTTTGAATCTCCCATCGACTACCAGTACCAGTCTCCCACTCCCATATTAAAAAAGGTCATTTTCCCAACCCTCAATTTTCGATTCCTATGAATTTTCGATTCATACAAAACTAATCGCACATGTCTACTGCTAAGCAAATTATGGTTAACAATAAAACAAAGTAACATTACAGTATAAACAGTAATGGCCCGTACACACGCTCGGATTTTCCGATGACCAGTTCCGTCGGATCATTTCCGTCGGAATTTGTCCGATGCTGGTGTTGCGTACACACGGTCGGACAACGTTGTCGGAATTTCCGGTCTTCAAGAACGTCGTGACGTAAGCCGTCTTCCACGAGACTAGAAAAGGGAAGTTCAGCACCACGTCCAGCACCCATTGGGCTCCTTCTGCTGATTCCGTGTTTATCGCGAGTTAGTTGAAGTTTGGGGACTTACGATTCGCGCTTCTCAGTTTTGTGACTCAGATCATTACTGCTCTTCAGTTTGTGCTTGTCGTGCGTATCTGTTTATTAGTGCGTGTAGTCAGTTCGCATTTGTTGGTCATTGCGGCCTATATCTTGATATAGGACGCTTTGATTTTCACTGCTTATTGTCTGCTTGTTTCTGGTATTCATTTCGTTCTTTCAGGCCTTGCTGTTTATCGGTGCTTTCTGTTTGTCCGTTCTGACCAGCCGACTGTTTGTGAGCGATGTTTCCCGTACGTACTCATCGCCGAGTTCGTGCTGTACGCGGAATTGGTGTCGGGCTTTTAGCTTTGAGCCAAGACCCGTCCATGAACAGAGTGAGGAGGAGTATGTGGACCAAGAATTGGTTGCTTCAGCGTGATCAATTCTAGCACATGCCTTTGCTTCGTGAGATCCGAGAGAATAATCCTGATGATTTCAGGAACTTTCTCCGGATGACGGACCCCGTTTTTCACCGTCTTTTGGCTTTGCTGACCCCTTTTATCAGCCAGCAGGATACCTGCATGAGACAAGCCATCACCCTGGAGCAGAGGCTTGTTGCCACGTTGAGGTACTTGGCGACAGGGAGAAGCCTTCAGGATCTGAAGTTCTCCACAGGTATCTCTCCCCAGGCTCTGAGAATCATTATTCCAGAGACTTGTTCTGCTATCATCCAGGTCCTGCAGGAGGACTATATTAAGGTAACATTTCTTCTTTACTATTCCCTTCTATGTATGCTCTGTTTGCTAATGTCTTGTATTTTTGACCTCCTTCCCTAATTACCATGATTGCAATATGCTCTAATATGCTGTGCCCCTTTTCTCCTTCATGCATTTTTCCCTTCACTTACCTCCCCAGCATGCTCTTCTGGCCCAATAGACACCTATGACCTAGTCCCTTAAGCAATGTATTTTGTCTGCTGCATAGTATTGTTTTCCCCCAAACACCCCCTAAAATATGCACAAATGTTTGCTGTGTGTTTTACTTCATGCAGAGCCCCTTTTTTTTTGGGGGGGGGTGCCAAATTCATTAGGAACCCCCTCCCCCAACTGCTCTGTCAGATGCTACCAATCCTCTATCTGCTGGCTTTGCCAAGGTCAATACACACTATATACCTACCTCTTTATAGTGGGCATCTTTAGGGATGAATTCAGCAAAGCATGTAGTGCAAGGGGCTGGCTCCATACTTTCCATTTGCTCTTTTTTTTGGTTATTTCCCTCCTATTAGCTTGCTAGGTAATTGCAGAATGTCAAAATGTGCTTCCCTTTTTTTTGGGGGGGGGGGGGGGGGTGGGATTCGGAATGTTCTTTTATATTTCCTGTGGGCTGCCAATAGTGTTAAGTAAGGAGGGTCTGGCCAAACTAGCACACATTATTGAGCCATTTGGCAATCAATGAAGTGCAGAGGGTTACCTGTCCAATCCCCCCCCCAAAACCCCTAGTTATTGTCAATGGCCCATCAGAAGTGGGGGGATTGATGGAGGGTGAGTAATCTGCTAGGGGGACCTTCTACTTTTGGGTGCAAATACTTTTAAGGTTACAATTTAAAAGTCTGATCTTGTTCCAAGATGTTAGTGTCTAATCTGCTTGCAATGTTTATGTGCAAAGTGACTAATTTTTTTTTCTTGTTTCACTCCACAGTTCCCTTCCACGCC
This sequence comes from Lithobates sylvaticus, assembly GCA_028564925.1. Lineage (NCBI taxonomy): Eukaryota > Metazoa > Chordata > Amphibia > Anura > Ranidae > Lithobates > Lithobates sylvaticus. Next base: position 320,060,129 of record CM053029.1, on the reverse strand, counting down.
ACAGGAATGGCAGACTGTGGCCTCCCACTTTGCCAGCCGTTGGGACTTTCCTAACTGCGGAGGTGCAATTGATGGGGAACACGTCCGCATCGTCCCACCCCCCCAACTCGGGGTCATACTATTATAATTACAAGGGGTTTAATAGTGTAGTGATGTTGTCGGTGTTGTCGGTGGTGTCGGCGACATACGAGTCTTTGTATGTGGACGTGGGGATGAACGGCCGGATCTCGGATGGTGGTGCCATTGCGCACACGGAGTTCTACTGGCATCTCCAGAGTGGCAGTCTGTGCTTGCCACCTCCAGAGGAGAATGCTGAAGGACTCCCCTTCGTCTTTGTCGCGGATGAAGCGTTTGCGCTGACTCCCCATCTGATGAGGCCCTTCCCGATGAGGACCCTCACCCCAGACCAGAGGGTCTTCAATTACAGGCTGTCGAGAGCCCGCAGAGTGGTGGAAAACACCTTCGGGATCCTGGCCAGCCGCTTCCGCCTGTTTTTGACGGCTATTAACTTGGCGGAATACAAACTGAACCACATAGTTCTTGCCTGCTGTATATTGCACAACTTTCTGAAAAGACATAACAGCAACTATGTGGTGCCCGTTGGCCCAGATGTGGACGGGCCTTCCAATGCCGACCTTACAGCCCTTCAAGCGGCACGTCCAGGCTTGCCCCCTCTAAATGCCCGCGAGGTCCGCAAGCAATATATGGACTACTTTGTGGGTAGTGGGGCCATTGCTCTGCCTGACGCTGTGTGAGAGGCATTTTTTAATAAATATATTTTTTAACCAGACCTATGATTTCTTGTCATTTCCTGCTTGTGTTTTTTGTAGGTGTATTCTAGCTTATTTCTGTTTGAAATGTTTGCCCTTTAGCTTCAACTGTGGGAATGCACTTTCTGGGCAAAAGGAGGTAACAGTCTCTTCTTCCCAAAAAGAATCTTCTCATGTTGTGTGTGTGATAACTAATCTTTTGTCTAGAGAAGGGTTGTAGTGCATAACTGACACCCAAAATACTCCTTTTCATCACCATGACTGAAATGTGTGTATTCACAAAAATGGTGCTACGTGTTTAAGTACAAAGCACTGTGGGTGTCATTTACATAAGCCAAATCCACTATGCACTACAAGTGCACTGCAAAAGTGCCCTGGAAAATACACTTGCAGTGCAAACTGGAATAGCCTTTAGTAAATAACACCAATTGCCCCCCAAATCCTTTACTTTTGACATAAATAATGCTTTTGTGTTTTTAAAGAAGGAAGCCACACATTTTTTCTATTAAAAAAAGTTTACTTACAACACATTCACAAGTGCCTTTCAAAACTTCTTGGCAAAACTGACAAGATCTTGGTTCTTTCGAACATTGTTTACTAACATTCCGCATTTGTTAAAACCAGGCATGGAGCAAAACAGAACAGACTGAACATAGGAACTTGCAAAGTTCAACTTTCTAAAGTTAAGACAAGATCAGACATGACTATATGTTCAAAGCGTGTTTGATCTTGCCTTCATCACATGGGGGGTCACCCCTGGAAACTTGAAATTTAGAACATGCACACAATTTGGGTATCAAAATGGACATTAGATGGTAAAACACATGCCTAGAATGTGCAAAAGTGCAATTTCCCATCATGGGGATCAATGGACGTGTTTTGGGGGTGCAACCCCTTCACCGCACCCACTTTAGTAGTTAGTAAAGTGGTTGCACCCCCAAAACGTTGTCATTCATCCACCATGATGGGAGCTAGCACATGTTGACACAATGTGTGAATCTTTCAAATTTGCCACAGTTATTAATTTTCAAATGTTGTCACAAACAGCCACAAATGTGTGATAATTACTTTGTGCGTTTTCAGATTTTACCTAAAACATCAATGATGTTCTTCAATTTTTGTTGAACATCATTGATGTTTTTTTTGATCTCATCTAGATCTCGATTGCACACCATTATCTCCCCGATGAGTACGTGTGCACTTTCAGTGGTAAAGTGCGATTCTTCTTCCACAACATCCACATCACCTAAAAACAAACAAAACAACATTTCTCTTGGAAATAAGGCAGGAATACATTAATTAGCTTACCAGTATCTGTGTTCTCCCACACTCACCTGTTGTGGTGACAAGTTCTCCAAGTTCGATGATCTCTCCTTCCTCCTCCTCTGCTTCTGGTATTTCCCCTTCTTTGGGAGGTGTGGGTTTCCTGGTGTCCTCAGACGTCCCGAGTCTTCGCTCCCCTATGAGAATGTACAAAAGGAAGATTTAGCACAACAATCTATTGAGGGCAGAAATAGGAAATGTCAAACATTGCTTGGAAGTGAGGGACAATATTTTTTGGTGGCCAGTTTCAAATGACAACAACATGAATGTAGTCACTTTGTAAAGGTGCTAAACTTACTACCTTTTTGGTTGAAGTTTGTCTGATGGAGACACCCCTATAGTATCCACTGGAGCACATGTGTGGAACAGCATAATAAAAAGGGGGTTTGGGTGTCCCAGCACTAGTGCTCTAGAGTCCAGATGGGTAAACAGCTACTGAGTGACCTCTCCTTTACATTGAATAAATTTGCTTTACATTCTTGATGACATCTCTATTGAAAACAAACTTCCTTTCACTAAAAACTTCACCAAATCTCGTATTATAAGTGGCCGAATGATCGAGGCTGAGTACGATCGAATGGACACACACGAACATGACAGTGGCAGAAAGATCGAGGTTGAGTACGATCGAATGCACAGACGAACATGAAAGTGGCCATTTTCAAATGTACAACATTGAAAAAATCCAAACACATGGAGCAGTATGCAAGCAAGAAATCAAACACAAAACACGACAACTACTTACTTTTTTGAAGAACTCGCTTGATCTTTCTGTACTGATCGGGCTCCCTCAGTTTCAGGTCTGACCAGCGTTTCCTCAGTTGTTCCTTGGATCGTTGTACCCCAAAATTATTGTACAGCCTCCTCACAACTTTAGACATGATCTTGGCCTTTCTGACATTTGGGTTGAGGTAAGGCCCATACTTCCCATCATAGTCGTTCCTCTTCAATATGTCCACCATCTCCAACATTTCTCCAAAAGACATATTGGAGGCCTTAAATTTCAGCCTCCGGGATCGGGACATTTCTGCCTCCGGCCTTTCCTCGTCCTCCTCCTCGTTGCTGTAATATTTAGGGCGCACCTGCTGTGTCCCCGCCACATGCTCTCCCCACTGCGCCGTAAAGAGAAGGGGTGGGGAATAGACGAGAAAGATCGTCAGGGGCGGGCGGAGTTTCACGCATGCGCACTGTATATAAAACGTCACACGCCTGTGTCGTAGCGACGATCTGTGAGACGAGGGGAGAGAAAGCTCACACACGAGACGATCGCTAGAACGAAGGTACAATTTGAACTTGGTACATAATTAGCCTAGGCTGATTAGACCTTGAGGCTTATTTATGGAGAAGATTAGGAGAGTTTAGCCTGACATTATTTATAGTGTTTTGTGTGGTGTTGTGTCTTGCAGAGAATATGGAGGGGGTCCTAAATAAGGGGATGGCTGGGGGGATGACCACACTCACACATGTTTGTGATAGTGACCATGCTCCGCCTCCTCCTCCTCCTCCTTCTGCCACCCCACCAGCACCACAGTGTGGAAGGAAGCGTGCAAGGAAGACCTGAGAGTGACGACCTGGATTCAGTCTGGTCTGAGAGAAGATGGAGCCTCTCGTAGTACCAGAGCCTGGGGACCTAGATGGCATCTGCTGCAGTTCCGGATGTTTTGGACTTCAGGACCAGATAGCACTCCCTTATTATTAAGATACGTACTCCTCAGGCCACCAATTTTTGAAGCTTAAAAAATGATGTTTGCCATGGGTGTCCAAGGCTTTGCTAATTCCCCAAGTTTCTCCATCGCTGCGTTCCTCTTTGGTTTGTTGCTGAGACCTAAATAAAGGTATTTTTGAGTTCAAAAAATCATTGCCTATGTGTTTTACTTTTCTACAATGACAGTTTATTTGTGAGTAGGCAGGTACATTTCACAAATCAGAAAGTCCAATTAACAAGGTGCACCAACAACAAACAACCTCCTAGTAAATTTAGGCAACAAATACAAATGATAATAATGTTGTTTTGCTAAGTTGAGACACACAACCCCCCTCAAAAATAAAAAAAAAATATCCAGAAAATATGTATTCCAAACAAAAAAGAAAAAATGACAAATCATCCAAAAAATATAACAAACATTCTTTTACGATCTGACGAAAAATAAACATCTAGCCAATAAATCCTGAAAAAGAATAAATAAATAAGTTTGTGAGAAGTGAGTGTGAATAGGAGCAGCTAAAACATGTCATTCTTCTTGCATTGTAAAGAAAAAGAGAATGCGCTGCATTAAAGACATTTTAACATTGCAGTGTGACGAATGTGCTGTGTCGATTAGGAACGGTAGTTTTACCTGACCGAGCGCTTCCGTCACAGAATTTCTTCTGAGCATGCGTAGCACTTTGTCCGTCGGACTAGGCTAAACACGATCGGAATTGGTGTGATCGGACTTTATTGTCGGAAAATTTGAGAGCAGGAGATAAAACTTTGTCCGTCGGACAATCCGATGGAAAATGTCCGATGGTGCCTACACACGGTCGGAATTTCCGACAACATTGTCCGATAGGACAGAATCCATCGAAAAATCTGACCGTGTGTATGGGGCTTAAGACATACCATACCTGCAAAGCAAATACAATAAAACATAGTAAAAATATATTTTTTTTAATGCAATCTGTGCCTAAAAAATATATGCTGAAGCATGGGGGCAATCCGCCCCCAATGTTAGGAGCAAGCCACTCCTCCACCCCTGCCCCCCATGTTTTGGCATATATGCTCTTTTTTTTTAACTGTGGTGGTGAAATCACCTCCTACAGCGATGTTGTCACGGCTTTACGTATCGTGGGAGCAACCGCTGTTGCTATAAGAATAAACCCATGCTGCAGCTGAATGGCGTACCTTCCAAGCAAATGATGGTTAACAATAAAACAAAGTAACATTACAGTATAACAGTAAGATATACCATACCTGCAAAACAAATACAATAAAACATAGTAAAAATAAAAAACATTACAGATCTAAAATACAGTAACAGAGAGAGAACAATAGATATAGAACAATAGTCAGCGAACAATAGATAGGACAGTAGAGAGCGAACATAAGAGAGAAAACAATAGAGAGAGAGAAGAAAAATAAAACCACAACTATTTTTGGCTTTTTTATATTTTTTTGTGTTTTTGTGTGTGTGTTTTTTTTAAAAACTGTAAACTGTGAACGTTCCAGATTAGGGTCTCTCAAATATGATGGCCATCTCTTCTTTCGAGACCCTGTGTAGTGCTGTACCCTATGCTAATACTCCACACGCTTGGCCTTACGGGCAATTAGGTACGACGCAAAACAACTGGTCGTTGAGGTCCACCCCTCCCATGTTAAGGTTGTATTTGTGGACACAGAGGGGCTTCACAACACCAGTCGCTGTAGGAATTTAGACTGTCGTATCTGCGTGAAGGGAGGACAGAACGAGAACATTCCGTAAATCCCTCCACTTCACTTCTAACAAATAATTACACTTCAAGCGTCTCTCTCCCCCGTCTAAGTTGGGATTCTACAAACTGTTGGGGGAATCCCCGGCAATTAGATTGCACAGTGCCACATGCGCCAATTCCATAATCAAAAAGGAGACTAAAAGTGTCACGCTCGTGTAATACGGTAATTGTCCACGTACAAGTGGTACCCCTTTCCGAATAAGGGTGACACCAAGTCCCACACAATCTTACCAGCACTCCTATGTAGTCTGGGCAGTTCTTCGGCTCTACATGACTTTTTCCTCATAAACCATAAAACTATATGTATAGCCTGCTGTCTTGTCACAGAGCTTATACATCTTGACCCTATATCTGGCACTCTTGCTGGGAAGACACTGTTTGATAGACAAGGGCACAGAAAACTTAATCAGGGAGTTACTGAGGGAGTTCACTGTTGATTGAAGTGGTTTACCAGGGGCCGAATTTTGAAGAGCAGATCAAATCCAGGGTCACCCGAGGATGAAAGAGTTCATTATAATTGAAGTGCATAAACCGCAAGATCTGCTCGTATCGTGTCCTGGTCATGGAGGCAGAGAACATGGGCATATGGTGAATTGGGTCAGTGGACCAATATGACCGCAACTCACTCTTTTTATTTATGCCCATAAGAAGGGATAGGCCCAGGAAGGTCTTAAATTCAGAGACTGTAATAAGTCTCCAATCTCTGGAAGGGGTCAACTGGGGATTAGCGGTGATGAATTGACCAGCATACAAATTGCTTTTGTGCACAATTTATCTACCTGAATTCCAGTTTGGCCAGTGAATGGAGAAGTACGGTTGCTGCAGAAGTGGTGGGCTCCCAATTAGGATTGCCAAATGCAGCAGGAAGGGCACTATGGGCTCAAACTGCGGGACACTACTCGTGCTAGCCACCTCACCAGCTTGAACTGCACTTATGGGACTTTTCTACATCACCAAGTGCTACTGCAGTGCTGGATGTACAACCAGGATGTACTAGGCTGCTGGTGTGTGCCAGTTCACCAGAAGGATGAGCGGCATTAGTACTGGCTCTCTGCGCCATACGAGAGCAGAAGAACGGGAGGAAGTATCATAAGAACTCTGGACAGCCGCACACCAGAGAAAGATAAAATCCTATGTAGTTTATTTTAAAAAATGGGAATCACATCAATCCAATGGTCCACAGCAAAGCAAAAAGGGGGGCACAAGAGCTGACGCGTTTCGCACTATATACAGTGCTTACTCATAGCTGAAGAATGGGGTCGAGTACGCCTGGCCTTGGCAGGGACCACTACTCCGTCGACAGAGCTATCTGTCGGGTTGTCATTGCTGTCTACCGGTTCCGTATTCTGAGCCTGAATCTGACATATAGGTGAGTTCCTCTTCTCTATCTGTCATGCTCAGAAACGTGTAGGCCTCTTCACTACTGTACCTTTGATTTGAAATTTTGGTCTCTAAATTTACTGGTACAGTAGTGAGGCTCACAGGAAAAAGAGCTCCTGACTGTCAGCAACTGCTTCAAACGCTACAAAAAAACAGTATTCGCAGGAAACTAATAACACCAGTAAAGTGATCAAAAAAAATATGAACACTGCACTGGGTGACAGTGACAGGGGGTGAAGGGGTTAACTGGGGGGGGGTGATCAGGGGGTGACAAGTGTACCTACGTGTACTGGTGTCAGTGTAGTGTTGGTGCACTTACTCTGAGATGACTTCTCTCCTCTCTCTGGAATGGAAAAGAGTTCCACGAGGAGAGATGACATCACTTCCCCTGCTGTGTTTACACTTACACCTGCAGGGGAAGGGTATTTCATTCGCCAGGATCGATAACCAGGTCCAGGCCAGAAATCATTGGCCTGGACCTGGGGACTGATCGGTTCTGAAGTGAATCCAATCGTTGCGTGCACCCCCCAGGCGGCTGCACACACGACGTATCGCTATGACGCTTCGCCCAGTGGCACCAACTTGCGGCGGCTGGTCCGGAACTGGTTAATGACTACTGCAGAATCTTCCTTAGGACTGATGAACACTGCAGTAACAGGTCTAATGAAACTAATGGCACCACAAAACACATAGCATATCTGTTTAATGACCCCCATTAAGGAGAGTTGGCAACCTTTTCTTAAGCAAGAAGTCTCACTGAACATTTTCTTCATCGCTCCTGCCCATGGGTGACGTGTTCCTTCTTACTAGCTTGTTTCATTCCTGGGATGGTGTGGTCTCTATCACTAGGTATGCCTGTGAGGGGGTGTGTCAGTTCCCCTATTTCACCCCCGCTGTCTTTTTATATGTCTACCAGGATGTATGCTGCTGGGCTGCACAGCATCTTTAGTTGCTAGGTAGCACGAGTAGTGTCCCGCAGTTCCAGCAGGAAGGGCACTATGGGCTTGAACTGCGGGACACTACTCGTGCTAGCCACCTCACCAGCTTGAACTGCACTTATGGGACTTGCCACGTCACCAAGTGCTACTGCAGTGCTGGATGTACGACCAGGATGTACTAGGCTGCTGGTGTGTGCCAGTTCACCAGAAGGATGAGCGGCATTAGTACTGTCTCTCTGCGCCATACGAGAGCAGAAGAACGGGAGGAAGTATCAAAAGAACTCTGGACAGCCGCACACCAGAGAAAGATAAAATCCTATGTGTAGTGATCTAATATAATCGTTCCTCGTAGATGGTATATGGTTATTAAAAGTATTGTCCGCAGCAAAACCCGATTCTCCCAGAGAGAAACACTTTATTGGCTTCCAAAACAGAACAGTCTTACAGATGACAAAAATCCAACAGAGTTCATATCACGACAGTGCTAGTAATATTTAGAGCCCCATGGAACCATGTGACTCTTGGGTGCCTTCGTAAGAACACACACTTCTAAACAGATTGAACGTCCTGTTATATCCCCCACACACACTGAATGTCTGAGCAATTTGATTGGGCGTTTCCATTAAATGCTTTGATCTGCCCCAGTCTTTCAGAGTGACAGGAGATAACCCCAAGCTGTGAGTAGCTGGAATTATAAAGCTGCCCCAATTTACATTCTTGCATATTCCCCCTTTGACATGTGTGAATACTGATTAGATTAAGATAATCATTATCTGTTCCCCTTTGGTATGTGGCAACAAACCCTCTTTTAATATGCGCAATTAGATTAACAGCTACCAAAGTGGCCTGCCTAGAATAAACTTGTCTTTAGAATGCCTAAATAAAAACACTACATATAATAAATATGTATATATATAATATATATATATGTATACATATATATATATTAGATATAATATACTACATATACCCCCACTTGGGTCGTTCTAACTACTAGAACTGACCCATAAATCAAGCAACAAACATAGCATTACCGACTTGAGGTATTGGATGCTTCACAATGGCTCATATGAAATATAAAGTTGAAACTGGTTACATCTCTCTTCACCAGCCTCTAAAATATCCCCATGAAAAAGTCATTAGATAATATAGCTTTAGACCATGACTTGAAAAGGGTTTGTTAAACATCCTTGGCCCATATAGCTGTTAGGCCTTATTATATCACATCAAGATCTTGAATATTGCACAAAAACGAGCGGATGTCACAGTTCATTCTTCAATTTTCAACTTCAACTTCATCACATCTCTCATTGAAAGTAGACTTGGTGTGCTTGGTGTGCTGGGAGCTCCGATCCACATAAATCCAGGATTCTCCTCTCCAGGCTCAAGGTTTTCATTTTTTTTAAAGATGCTTTTGCACAAACACCAGCAAATCCCGAAATTCTACTTCCATCTTTATAGTAAGAAGAACCATCCATGTACCAGCTCTCACTTTCAAGTTCAAAAGGTTTGGATACGGCAGAAAAAAACTGCTATTGCTGTACTTTGTAATTTGCTGTAGGCCGACTCCTCATTGCCTCCATAATAGAGCAGTTACTTGAATCATTCAGTCCATAATTCCACCTGAATGGTATACCAATCTATATACCAATCTATAATCCATATATCCATATAATCCATATATAATCCCCCACTTTCAGATAGAATCAGCTTGACATCAGCGTTTATCAGATCTTCTATCCAGACAAAGCAGCAGTGGAAAATCTTGCCAGTAAAGTTAGGTCTTTTTTCATCCATATGTCAATATTATTAATGACTGATTCAACAAAGTTTCAAATCATGACTGGAGTGATGAATTTCACTCACCCCTCTTATAAATTTAGGAAAACCACCCAACATACTATACTTTATGCTATGCCAAGCCATTGTGCAGCATCTCACCTTAGATGTCAAATATATTGATCAATATGCAATATGTAATATGCAGCATGTAACATGTTATGTAATACGAAAATTATTTTAGTTTTAAATGTTTCGCTCTGGTTTTAAGATAAAGTTCAAGAAATAAAACATAATAAAATAAAAAAATAAAAATAAAAATGGAAAAGGGTGAAAAAAAAAAATAGGGCTTGATGACTAAAAATGGGAAAGGGTGAAAAAATAAAAAATAAAAAATAAAATATAGGGAAAAGTCCATTGTCCAAGTCCAAAAAGTCAAAAAAAATAAGTCAATTGCTTGATGAATATTGAGAGAGTCCATGATATTGTTTATTCAGCGTTTCTCCCCCACTAGCCAGAAATTTCAGCTTGCAGTTCACATTCAGTATCTCCAATATATCTGAAAGACAAAAAAACTCTCCAACAAAACTAATTAGCAAGGTCCTTAAACATTCTTTGAAGTTAAAACAAAGGACTATTTACACATCCCCAGGTTGAAACTAAACCACCCCCACTGTTAGAGAAATGTCACTTGTATTCAAAAACAGATTTGGATAATGTAATCTGTTTAGCTGTCCCAGCAATGTGTAATGTTCTATTTTCATTTTATTGTACTCAATCTTTAGGTGGTCATATTTCTGTTTTAACTGAGAAAACGGTATCCAAGCCTTAGATACCTTTTTATTATGATTTTGGTCAGCTCTGTTTTTCATATCAATATCACCTATATTTGACCTGGTGTCTCCTCTTTGATTGTTATCATAAGACATTATCTTTTGATCTTTATGTTCAGTATTTGTCCTAAACAATGTCGCTAAATTAATTTTGACAGCTTGCTCATTTGACTTTCTCCATAAATTGTCTGCTTTCAACAATACGTCTTTTAAATCATGAGGATTTGGGGTAACTAGTAAAATATTTTGTCTAATCTCTTCATTCAAAGCATGTAGAAATATACTCATATGTAACAAGCCACCATGCTCAAATGCAAGATTATTACTGACCAATATTTCCATAATAGATTTTATCCTTTCTGACAGTTCGTAGGGAGATTCACTTTGCATTTGTTTGATCTTCCCATGAACAGTAACATCAGAACGTACACCATACAAAACACATAATAATTCCATCAATATGTCCCTTGTTCTCATTGGCTGAGTACAGATCTGCTTAATTCTCACCCAAAAACTATTTCCTATAGAATGTTGCATAACTCTGTCTAAATCAGATGGGTTGAGATTGTACATATCTCTGACATTCTGCAAGTCACAAAACCATTTTAAAAATCTGTTTAAATCATGGCAGGGAATCATTCCTATTTCTTTAAGAATTGCATCTAATTCTTTTGGTTTCAAAGGCTTCATTACAAGCTGAACTTCACCTGCATTATTATTATTGTTATAAACTGTGGTGGTCACAGTGGGTGCAGCTGGCAATGAATTATCAGATTTAATATGAGGTTCTGTTTCATTTGATAGAATGTTTGTATTTTGCTGCAGATTGCTGAATCCACGATTTGATGCATATCTGCATTCCTGAGATCTCTTCTCTAATTCCATAATTCTTAATTTCAATCTTTCATTTTCCTCTGATAATTCATTACAATGTTTAGACTTCTCAAGCAGAGCTTCCCCAATGGTGACTGCATGCAATTTTAAATTTACAGTCTCAGATTCTGATTGGTTTTGTAACCTCTGACAAACCTTGTTGCTATTATCAACTGCACTCTGTAACTGGGTACTTTCCTCAACCTTATCCTTCAAAGAACTTTCCATTGTTAAACAGCAATATAACAAGCCCTGTACAATACAACCTTTTCTTTTACTTTCTGAAATTTTGCTCTCAAAAACAGTTTTTTCTAAAAATTCATTCATCATAGTCCATGTCTGCTTATATTTTTCTGGCACTTCATAAGGCCCGCCATGACGCTTAATACATTTTAACACCCATCTGTTAACTTTATCAGAACTGACACTAGCTTTACACTGAGTAAGCATTTTTACTATATTATTAATTTAAAAAGAGAGAAATATTTTACTCACCGCATTAATTACTCCTTCAGCTTCCAGCTCACGTCTTCTGGTACACGATACAGTCCTTTTCTTCGTTTCCAGTCTCCAGAGAATAATTCTGGGGTTCCAAACTTGTTTGATTTTGTAGATCAGACTCTCTTATGTCACAACCAGACGTTAGAGTCACAGCACAGGTCTTGGGTCTCCATCAGACTTCTGTCCAACTCACGGATTGTTATCACTGACTTCTGTTACAAAGTCCTGAAAATGCTCTTCTGGTCTCTTGAACGGCACCAATGTAGTGATCTAATATAATCGTTCCTCGTAGATGGTTTGTAGTTATTAGTAAAAGTATTGTCTTCCCGCAGCAAAACCCGATTCTCCCAGAGAGAGACAATTTTATTGACTTCCAAAACAGAACAATCTTACAGATGACAAAAATCCAACAGAGTTCATGACAACTAATATTTCCTCTTGTACCTATGCCTTCATGGATACAGAACCTTCTCTCAGACCATCTTTCTCTAGACTAGCTGACAACCTGCCTGTCTTCTCATATACTAGTCTGACACTGGGTGGGGGTCAACCAAATGTTTACCATGAATACCCCCCTCAATTCTAATTACCATCAGTAAATACTCCCTTTGAAATGTTCATCTAGGTTAAAAGGCTATTCCTCACACACACACAACTTGCATAAGATTTACACATCAAAGGGTAACAGATAACATTGTCAACTTATATCTGGCCTGGTCACTAATACTGTGTGTGGAATATATATATCCAATACATATATATAATACAGTCCCACATAAATCGGCCAACACATTACAACACTATGTAGTTTATTTTTTAAAAACGGGAATCACATCAATCCAATGGTCCACAGCAAAACAAAAAGGGGGGCACAAGAGCTGACGCGTTTTGCACTATATACAGTGCTTACTTATAGCTGAAGAACGGGGTCGAGTACGCCTGGCCTTGGCAGGGACCACTACTCCGTCGACAGAGCTATCTGTCGGGTTGTCGCTGCTGTCTACCGGCTCCGTATTCTGAGCCTGAATCTGACATATAGGTGAGTTCCTCTTCTCTATCTGTCATGCTCAGAAACGTGTAGGCCTCTTCACTACTGTACCTTTGATTTGAAATTTTGGTCTCTAAATTTACTGGTACAGTAGTGAGACTCACAGGAAAAAGAGCTCCTGACTGTCAGCAACTGCTTCAAACGCTACAAAAAAAACAGCATTCGCAGGAAACTAATAACACCAGTAAAGTGATCAAAAAAAATATGAACACTGCACTGGGTGACAGTGACAGGGGGTGAAGGGGTTAACTGGGGGGGGCGATCAGGGGGTGACAAGTGTACCTACGTGTACTGGTGTCAGTGTAGTGTTGGTGCACTTACTCTGAGATGTCTTCTCTCCTCTCTCTGGAATGGAAAAGAGTTCCACGAGGAGAGATGACATCACTTCCCCTGCTGTGTTTACACTTACACATGCAGGGGAAGGGTATTTCATTCGCCAGGATCGATAACCAGGTCCAGGCCAGAAATCATTGGCCTGGACCTGGGGACTGATCGGTTCTGAAGTGAATCCAATCGTTGCGTGCACCCCCCGGGCGGCTATGACGCTTCGCCCAGTGGCACCAACTTGCGGCGGCTGGTCCAGAACTGGTTAATGACTACTGCAGAATCTTCCTTAGGACTGATGAACACTGCAGTAACAGGTCTAATGAAACTAATGGCACCACAAAACACATAGCATATCTGTTTAATGACCCCCATTAAGGAGAGTTGGCAACCTTTTCTTAAGCAAGAAGTCTCACTGAACATTTTCTTCATCGCTCCTGCCCATGGGTGACGTGTTCCTTCTTACCAGCTTGTTTCATTCCTGGGATGGTGTGGTCTCTATCACTAGGTATGCCTGTGAGGGGGTGTGTCAGTTCCCCTATTTCACCCCCGCTGTCTTTTTATATGTCTACCAGGATGTATGCTGCTGGGCTGCACAGCATCTTTAGTTGCTAGGTAGCAGGTGTTGGGCTGTACAGTATCATGCATTTCCAAGGTGTAGGTAATCCGACCACTGTACTGCAACAACCAATATTTCTGCATAATAGGAACCACCTGCCATCTGTCATAACAAGCAATGAAGCTGGATTTCCCGGTTATGGATCATGCTAAGCCTGTTTTAAAAGAGGAAAAAAAGAGGCCAGATTAATGAATATAAAGAAAAGGTCAAGAGTAGAAGAACAATATTGGCAGCAGAAGGTGAGGGAAGAGGAATGACTGCAGGAGGTCAGTGGATTTAAAAGAGAAGTGCAGAATTTTATACAAATAATCATACTCACCTTTGTAGCTTCAGCAGCGATCCGCTGCTGCAGCTGTCCCCCACCAGCGCTAAGACTAAAAACAGAGCAATCACATGACCGCTGATCGCTCATTTCTCTGATTTCCCTGAGCAGAGAGCTGTGACTGTCAGTCACTGGCTATCTGCACTACCCCTTCAGCTCTCACTGGAGCACCAGGCTGTGGAGGGGATGGAAGTGGCTGGCTCAGGCTCTCAGTGACACACTGAGAGCCTGAGCCAGCTGCCGGGATCCTTCCATAGCTTGGACTGGCTCTGTGACATCAGTAGTCAGTGGGATTCAGCCCCCTGTCAGCTAAATATGGGTCACAGGAGAGCAGAAATAAGTGCACTTCTGTGACCCGCATGAGATCTTTACATAGGAGATAGCAGGAGCGCGCGCGCCACAGGAGCGTACTGAGGTGTATGTAAACAAGGCGATTCCCCGTTCTGCCAGATGACATCAGAGATCTTCTGTTCCCATAGTTTATAGACACAATAACTTTTGCGCAAACCAATCAATATACGCCTATTGCAATTTTTTTTACCAAAAATATGTACAAGAATATATATCAGCCTAAACTGATGAATACATTTTTTTTTATCATTTTTTTTGGATATGTATTATAGAAAAAAGTAAAAAAAAAAATATTTTCTAAAAATTGTCAGACTTTTTAGTTTATAGCCCAAAAAATTAAAACAGCAGAGGTGATCAAATACCACCAAAATAAAGCTCTATTTGTGGGGGAAAAATGGAGGCCAATTTTGTTTGGGTACAACGTAATCAGAGAAATTCTTAAGTGATAACATAAATGCACCCTGATCTAGCAGAATTATTATTTTCCCAAATATTATTAATTATACTTCTCTCTGTATATAGATGACAGACATAAAGAATTATTTATTTTAATTATAAATAATGTTAATCTAAGCATCAGGTAAATCAATTTCTATGTCTATCTTTTCAGGTTCCTTTATAAATTAGTATTTCAGTAGAACAGACAAAGAACTTTTCAATTAACCTATGTCAGTGAAGCAAAATTAAAATCAAGAATGACTTGGTTTAAAATTATTAAGCTAATTATGCCATCAATCTCCCAATAGTTCCCATTGCCAAGTTTAAACTGGGGCAGAATTTATTATAAAGAGGAAATGTGAATATATAATTTAAGATAAATATTTACTAGATAAGCATATTGTTTTAAGGGACATATTAAAGGGCCCATATCATGAATAATATTGTAATGCCATAACTGTATGTTATTAATACACATAATGTTTTAATGAACTTCATTTTTCTCGGCTCATCGTACGCGTTGTACGTCTGACCAACTTTGTGTGACCGTGTGTATGCAAGACAAGTTTGAGACAACATCTGTCGGAAAAAATCCATGTCCGATCGTGTGTACGGGGCATTAGAATAAAAAATGTCAATCTTCTGTGTCAGCTGGATGGCTAAAAGGTCTATAGCTCAAAACATGAAAAGTGTTTGTTGTTGAGAAGTTGCTTAATTGACTAGACTTGCTTTGCAAGACAGAAGCTTGTCCAATGATGTGAAATCTCTTGAGAACAAGATTTTACATTTTGTTTTTAAGATGGTCCTGTGTATACCTTTGTCTTTCTGATATAAAGTCACATTTAAACCTCATATTATGATCATCAGATGCCATGTCTACATTTTTAAGGACAAACATATGCAAGCAAACAGTCCAGCCTCAATCACTTTAAAGCCCCATACACACGCGCGGATTATCCGAGGACCAGGTCCGTCGTACTTTGTCCGATGTTGGTTTTGCGTACACACGGTGGGACAAAGTTGTCGGAAAATCCGATCATTCTGAACGTGGTGACGTTTGTTGCCTACGACGGGACTACGTAGAGGCTAGTAGCCAATAGCTTTGGTCTTGTAATGTGATCTGAGCATGCGTAGCACTTTGTCCGTCGGACTACCATACACACGATCGGATTTGGTGTGATCGGACCGTGTTGTCGAAAAATCTATCCAGCAGGAGATAGGACTTTGTCCGTCGGACAATCCGACGTACACTGTCCGATGGTGCATACACACGGTCTGATTTTTCAACAACATTGTCCGATCGGACAGAATCCATGCAAAAATCCGACCGTGTGTATGGGGCTTAAGGGTGTTCATGCCACTTGAAGTGTACACGTCACATTATAATAAGGCATAAAAAAGAAGCATGCTTATGGCACTTTTGTTTGACAAACAGGCTATTATTATTATTATTATTACAGGATTTATATAGCGCCAACAGTTTACGCAGCGCTTTACAATATAAAAGGGAAACTATTATATACAACTATATACAACACTATTATATACAACACTATAATTCATTTATAATACAATAAAATACAATAGGATTAAGAGGGCCCTGCTCATAAGAGCTTACAATCTAATAGGGTGGGGGAGGTGGTACAAAAGGTTGTAACTGTGGGCAATGAGCTAATGGAAGTGGTAAAATATTAGTTGGAGATGTGATAGGCTTCCCTGAAAAGATGAGTTTTCAGGGATCGCCTGAAGGTAGCTAGAGGAGGGGATAGCCGGACATGTTGAGGTAGCGAGTTCCAGAGGATGGGAGAGGCTCTGGAGAAATCCTGGAGACGAGCATGGGAGGAGGAAATGAGAGAGCTTGACAGTAGGAGGTCTTGAGAAGAGCGGAGAGGACGGTTTGGGATATGTTTGGAGACAAGATTGGTGATGTAGCTTGGGGCAGAGTTGTGGATGGCTTTGTAAGTTGTGGTTAGTATTTTGAATTTAATTCGCTGGGTGATCGGGAGCCAGTGTAGGGATTGGAGGAGAGGGTTGGCTATGGTTGCCACCTCATCCCTTTAAACCCGAACACATATTAATTACACAGATTCTGTGGCTGATTAAGGTGGTAATTAAGCTCACTTGGTGCCTTATCTGCATTTAATTAGCATCAGAACCTGTGTAATTCAAAGGTGTTCGGGTTTAAAGGGATGAGGTGGCAACTCTAGGGTTGGCAGACACTGAACGGTTGGTAAGGTGGATAAGTCTGGCAGCAGCATTCAACAGGCTATTGGACAAGTTAGAATTTATTAGCTGAAAAACTTGTTGGGGATAATGCCACCAGTCAATCTATCCACAATGGTGAACTGAGAATGCTTTTTATATAAAGACAAAAAACTGGCGCTGGAGCAAGTAAAATGAACAAAAAAGTGAACAAATATATATATATATATATATATATATATATATATATATATATATATATATATATATATATATATATATATGTGACTAATTGCAGCTGCTGTAAAAAAAGTGCTAAAACTTTCAAATATACCTGAAACAAAGAAAACAGCGCTGGCAATGGTGATAATATTATGTAGCAAACGAAACAATAACAAATGTGCAAAAGTAACTAAACACATGTGAATGATAATAGCTGAGACCACAGCAAATGACTGTCTTCATAAAAGTGCCCAACAAATGAAGTGCATCAAATATAATGCTGGAAAGAAAAATATAATTGGTGTCCAGCATCAAAAAATTGCAAAATAATAAATGCAAAAATATATAATGTATAATAAAAAATGTTGGGTGAGATGTCCAGCATATAGAAATAAACAACAATGTCCCCATCTTGAGCTGAACTCACCACACAAGCAGACAGACAGGCAAGGCTGTTGAGGCAGGCAGGTGGACTGATGAATGTAAAGAAAATCCAAGGAGCACAGGATACACACTTTCACAGATGTATATTCAGATTTTTCATATGAGTTTTCCCCAATAATGAAAAGAAACTCTATATGGTGAAGTACTGCGGGGTTAAAATTTAAAAACTGCGCGCTAGGCGCTACTTACAAGATTTTTCTTTCCAACATTATATTTGATGCACTTCATTTGTTGGGCACTTTTATGACGACAGTCATTTGCTGTAGTCTCAGCTATTATCATTCACATGTGTTTAGTTACTTTTGCACATTTGTTATTGTTTCGTTTGCTACATAATATTATTACCATTGCCAGCGCTGTTTTCTGAGAATGCTTGTTGCTGTGTTCTCATAAATATGCCAATTATTGAAAATAACAATATCACTTACCTTATTGGAAATCTACCAGGATCTTGTGCAAATACCAATTTGCATAAAAAACTAAGGTTTTAGTTGCACAACATTTGCATATATATCTAAAAGCCACACTGCTTCATCAAGACCCCTCTGTATTGTGCGGTCCTAACCCATTATGCTGGAGCATATACATTATAGCCGTAAAGGCTCCCATAAAATATCCATTGCTATTCATGGAGGCCCTCATAGATTAAAGCTGAATTCCAGGAATTCAGCTACTTTGTAAAAACTGCAGGCATACTGTGAGTTAAGTCTAATGAGGTGCCTAGCACCTGTAGACTTATGTGTATTATTTACATCTGACAGGTTTATTGCAGGAACATAACTTCCACAGCTCCAACACTGGTCACTGTGGTCTCAGTTCATTCAAGAGCAGAGTCTCTGGAAATGTCCACCCCTGCCCTTCTTCTGCCCATTCACAGAAGCCTTTGTATTACATTAACTCATTCACAAAATATAAAGGCTTCTGTGAATGGACAGGGGAGGGGTAGGCAAAGCTGCTCTGTGTTCTTCTCTCCACTTACAGCTGGACTGAATCCTCTAGGAGTGCAATAAACCTGTCACATATAAGTAAAAGAGATAGGTCCCAGAGGTGATATGCATCTAATTGGACTTAACTCATAGTGTACCTGCACTTTTTCCGAAGTTGTTGAATCCCTGGAATTCAGCTTTAAAGTTAGGACCGCACTATACAGAAGAACCTTGAAAAGGAGCTGCGGCTTCCACACATTTTGCAAATAGTGTGCAATAGTGTGCAACTAAAACTTTAGAATTTTTACTGTGGTACAGATACATATCACCACCCTGAGGAAGCCAATGCTTGGCGAAACATGTCGGTTCTGACTATCTGTACCTTTGGTCTATTTAAATTAGAGGCCTATTAATCTAATGTTTATTGTTGATCACACCAAGTGCTGTATGTATTGTACTGCATTTGTAAACCACAATTTTTATATTAATATGTTATATTTTTTGTAATAACATTATTTTACCAGACACTATTCATACTTACATTGTCTTTGGTACCGTAATAATCCCCTTTGTCTATCCCTGTCCATTACTCCATTACTAATATCTGGGATGAGGTGCCATTCTTTGTGAGATTCTTCCAGCCACCCCCAATTGTCTTTAGTTACTAATAGGTTGTGTGGCTGTAGTAGTAACTGTTTTGTGCATCAGTTGTTTACAACATCCCTTTTAAGTTAAGGTAGAAGTGACCATTGTTGGTAGGGGAAACCTTTTGCCATAATCTGCTAGCATCCAGAACATATTAGTAGATTATGGCACATAGTAGCCTCCCTTTATGCTGTCCTCCAGAGATGATGGGTCCAGGAACCTGTCAACACTGCATACCCCACAACCGCCAATCTCTGTCCTCTAAAGCCATTGGGTGGCCACTGGCCAATAAAGGTGTAACTCCTGTGCAGGCGGTCACAGGATTTATATCATCCATTGCACCTGGCCCATTCACAGCATCTGTAAGATATGTTGAACAGTGTACACAGAAAATAAATAAATGTTAAGGGAAAGAGGAAGAAGAAAGTTTATTAATCCCACTTTAGGACACCATTACCACTTTGCAATGTATTAGCAGAATCCCTATTAAATCCAATCTGCTCAAATTGTCCAACTTATGTTTATCAAATTTATAAGTATATTTTACTTGATTATAGTTTGCTGTTACTATCTGTTTCTGAGTTAAAAAGCGTTAACTGTATAGCGCGGACACAAAGTTACATCTGCTATGCTGTTCTTTGAAAGTACACACATAAAAAATGTATGTGTCTTTGCATTATTTATCCTGTAATGAATAGAATTTTAGAGCAATCTTCTTCACACAACCAGACTAACACAGTTGATGCTCCCGTGGGTGCACTGTGACTCGGTTAACTAAAGCCCCATACACACGGTCGGACAATCCGCAGACCAGGTCCGTCGGACCATGTCCGTCATACTTTGTCCGATGTTGGTTTTGCGTACACACGGTCGGACAAAGTTGTCGGAAAATCCGATCATTCTGAACGTGGTGACGTTTGTTGCCTACGACGGGACTACGTAGAGGCTAGTAGCCAATAGCTTTGGTCTTGTAATGTGATCTGAGCATGCGTAGCACTTTGTCCGGTCGGACAACCGTACACACGATCGGATTTGGTGTGATCGGACCGGGTTGACGGCAAATCTTTCCAGCAGGAGATAAGACTTTGTCCGACGGACAAACCGACGAACACTGTCCGATGGTGCATACACACGGTCTGATTTTTCAACAACCTTGTCCGATCGGACCAAATTGATGAAAAAGTCCGACCGTGTGTATGGGGCTTAAGATGCACAGCCATTTTTATACTGAAAAGCTAAGAAAGAACAAATTAAGCTTTTCGTTTTTTTTTATTTTACAAAGAAACAATGTGATGCTACACACCAATAATAACAGGAATACTGATATTAAAACCATAAACCAGGGGAAAATGTCTAGCATGCAGTGCTAAAGGTTCACAAGCTACAACTAATATCTTAAAGGAGAAATCTATTAGGGATGAAGTACTCCAGCAAATATAATTGTTTAATAGTAAACTGCATAAGTACATATGATTTGATGACTAAAATAACTTCCCAAGAGCTGTAAGCTTGTACTAACTCTACTGTGAGTATAATATGTTTGCCATGAGTTGCTTATGGATTTGCCTGTAATGATCTTGCTAGCTAATGATTATTTGAAAGTATTTATTTGTTTGTTATTATCTCATTAGACCCCAGTACCCTACGCACATCTTCCCTAGAAGAAGGAATTTATTTATATTCTGAAATATGTTGGATATGTCAGTGTGAATCCCATGCTTTGGTATTTATACTTCCAATAGATCCATCCAGGGGTCCTTCACTTTGAATGTATGGTATTTGTGGGCAATATTGGATTGTCATATTTCCTTTTGCATTGTGATATGTTTTACCCTTTTTACCTTTTTTGAATAAAATGTATTGATTTTGAAATGTTCTACCATCATTACTCTACTTACTTAATGCCTAATAAATCCCAGTGGGGGTATTTTTTTCCTCTATACACTAATTAGGGATGTGGCAGACAGTCCTTTGGACTTTCCCACACTAAGCTCTGCATTTATTTTTGACTAAACTTGTACTAATGGCCATCCTATTATATCTTGGTATATCAAATATGTTTTTGTTGTACATATTAATCACTAGATTTTTTATACATTTGCATTATCTGTGTTAGCTTGCTCATAGCATTTATATTGCATCATGCTATGATAAACTAAACAATTGAAACCACTAGTGCTCATGGCATTGTGAAAAAACCCTAATGGACCTATTATAGACAGACCAAGTATGTATGTATAAAAGTAAGTACATTTTATTTAAAGATACAAAAAATTGTGAGATACATAAGAACAATGGTGACTTGATTAAAAGCTGAAATACATGTGTAACGCCGAGCGCTCCGGGTGCCCCGTCCATCCCGGAGCGCTCACGGCGTCTGTGCTCCTGCAGTGCCCCGGCCAGCTCCCCTGGCCGCGGGCGCTGTTCTGTCTCTGGGATGCGATCCACGCGGCGCCCCCGGTCCGCCCGTGGATCGCATCCCGCTCTGCTGCCTCGTCCCCGTCGGCTCTTACGCATACCTCCCCCTGCACGCTCGCCTCCTCTCCCCAGGCGCGCGCGCGCAGATCCTTGCTTCTCTTAAAGGGCCAGTGCACAATTGATTGGTGCCTGGCCCAATCTTGTTACATCCTTTCCCTTATTAACCCACTTCCCCTTCCTGTCATTGCCGGATCTTGAGTTGCCTATAGTGCCCAGTGAAAGCGTATTTTGTGTTTGCTCCTACTGTGTATCCAGACCTCTGCCGTTGCCCCCGACTACGAACCTTTGCTACCTGTCCTGACCTTTTGCTACGTCTGACCTTGCCTCTGCCTTATCCTTGTGTACCGTGCCTGTCTCAGCTGTCAGTGGGGTCGAGTTGCTATTGGAAGACACGACCTGGTTGCTACCGCCGCAGCAAGTCCATCCCGCCTTGCGGCGGGCTCTGGTGAAAACCAGTAGCAACATTAGAACCGGTCCTCCAATACAACCCGTGCTATCGCCTCATTGACATAGGGGATCCACCTCCTGTTCCCCGCCATACCCGGAACGTGACAGTAGATCCGGCCATGGATCCTGCTGAGGTCCCGCTGCCAAGCCTCTCGGATCTGACCACGGTGGTCGCTCAACAGGGACAGCAATTGGCACAGTTGACTGCTATGCTACAGCAGCTTCTACCGCCTCCACCGCCAGCTCCTACATCTCCTCCACGAGTTGCTGCTGCTAGGGTCCGCCTGTCCCTTCCTGACAAGTTCAATGGGGATCCTAAGCTATGCCGAGGGTTCCTATCCCAGTGCTCCCTCCATCTGGAGATGTTGTCTGACCAGTTCCCCTCCGAACGGTCTAAAGTGGCTTTCGTGGTTAGCCTGCTTTCAGATAGGGCCCTAGCCTGGGCTATACCGCACTGGGACTGTGGCGATCCTGCCACAGCTTCTATTCCAGCCTTCTTTTCCGAAGTTCGCAGTGTCTTCGAGGAGCCAGCCCGGGCCTCCTCTGCCGAGACGGCTCTCCTGAACCTGGTCCAGGGAGATTCTTCAGTGGGCGATTACGCCATTCAATTCCGCACCCTGGCATCCGAACTCTCCTGGAACAATGCGGCCCTTTGCGCAACCTTTAAAAAAGGTCTATCCAGCCACGTCAAAGATGTGCTGGCTGCTCGAGAAATTCCTGCCACTCTGTCTGAACTCATCCAGCTGGCCACCCGCATTGACATGCGTTATACCGAGAGACGCCTTGAGCTACGCCAAGAAAAGGACTTTGGTCGCGTCAGGCGGTTTCCTCGCCTGGCACCTCTCTTCCAGAATCCTCTGCAACCCGTACCTGCGCCTCCCGCTGAGGAGGCTATGCAAGTAGATCGGTCACGCCTGACCACACAAGAGAGGACTCGCCGCCGAGACCATAATCTGTGCCTATATTGCGCCAGTCCTGACCATTTCTTAAAGGATTGCTCTATCCGCCCTCAGCGTCAGGGAAACGCTCGCACCTAGCTAACGTGGGAGAGGTGTTGCTAGGTGTGGACTCTTCCTCTCCACGTCTGACTGTTCCAGTGAAGTTTTCTTTGCCCAAGAAGTCCTCTTTCTCCACCGTGGCCTTTTTGGATTCTGGTTCTGCAGGAAACTTCATTGAAGCCTCACTCATCGACAAATTTGATATTTCAGTCACTCGTCTTGTCAAGCCATTTTTTATCACCCCAGTAAATGGTCAAAATCTGGACTGCGTCGTGGGTTACCGCATCGAACCTCTCCTCATGAGAATTGGAGTTCTCCATCATGAAAAAATAGACTTTTTTGTATTGCCCAACTGCACCTCTGAGATCCTTTTGGGCCTACCCTGGCTCCGGCTACATTCCCCTACCCTCGACTGGACCTCGGGGGACATCAAAAGTTGGGGTCCCTCCTGCCACAGGCATTGCCTCAAAGCGGTACCCACTAGGCAAGTTTTCATCGCTACCTCTCGGTCTGGTCTCCCCAAGCCTTACAGGGACTTTGCTGACGTTTTTTGCAAAAAACAAGCTGAGATCTTGCCGCCACATAGACTCTTCGATTGTCCTATCGATCTTCTTCCTGGGACCACACCGCCCCGTGGCAGGATCTACCCTCTCTCCATCCCGGAGACTAAAGCTATGACGGAGTACGTCCAGGAGAACCTCAAAAGAGGTTTCATCCGCAAGTCTTCCTCCCCTGCTGGAGCTGGATTCTTCTTTGTCGCCAAAAAAGACGGGTCCTTACGTCCCTGCATTGACTATCGTGGTCTTAACAAAATCACGATAAAAAATCGATACCCGCTGCCCCTTATCTCAGAACTTTTTGATCGTTTGCGTGGAGCAAGAATCTTCACCAAATTGGACCTCCGGGGCGCATATAATCTCATCCGTATCCGTGAAGGCGATGAGTGGAAAACCGCCTTTAACACCCGTGACGGACACTTCGAGTACCTCGTCATGCCCTTCGGTTTATGCAATGCCCCGGCGGTCTTCCAAGACTTCGTGAATGAGATTTTCAGAGACTTACTATACTCCTGCGTTATTGTCTATCTGGATGATATCCTGATTTTTTACGCCAGCTTGGAGGAACACCGTCTTCAGGTCCGTCAAGTGCTCCAACGGCTTCGGGAGAACCATCTTTATGCCAAACTAGAGAAATGTCTCTTTGAACGTTGCAGTCTTCCCTTCCTAGGTTACTTGGTCTCTGGACAAGGTCTCCAAATGGACCCGGAGAAGCTTTCTGCCGTCTTGAACTGGCCACGTCCTACCGGACTACGGGCCATCCAGCGTTTCCTTGGTTTCGCCAATTACTATCGCCAGTTCATCCCTCACTTCTCCACCATTGTCGCACCTATTGTGGCATTAACCAAAAAGGATGCTAATCCTAGGTCCTGGCCCCCTCCAGCTGAGGAGGCCTTTAACCACCTCAAATCTGTCTTTGCCTCTGTACCCGTTTTGTGCAGGCCCGATCCTCGCAAACCATTTCTCCTGGAAGTCGATGCCTCCTCTGTGGGAGCAGGAGCTGTGCTTCTTCAGAAAGACCCCAAGGGCAAGAACGTCACCTGTGGTTTCTTCTCCAAGACCTTTTCTCCCCCTGAAAAGAACTACTCCATCGGAGACCGTGAATTACTGGCCATTAAGCTAGCACTTGAGGAATGGAGACATCTCCTTGAGGGGTCCGTTCACCTCATCACGATCTTCACGGATCACAAAAATCTTTCTTACCTCCAATCCGCCCAACGATTAAACCCACGCCAAGCTAGGTGGTCGTTGTTTTTTGCCCGCTTCAACTTCGAGATCCATTTCCGTCCTGCAGACAAGAATGTCAGGGCTGACGCCCTATCACGTTCCACCGATTCTTCTGAGTCTGAGTCTCCTGTACAACACATTGTACCCCCTGAGTTGCTGATCTCTTCGGCCCCTGCCTCCTTGCTGCAAGTTCCTTCTGGAAAAACCTTGGTCCCTCCACGTCTTCGTCTTCAGATCCTCAAATGGGGCCACTCCTCTCATCTCGCTGGTCATCCTGGAATCAAGAAATCCTTCCAACTGATTTCCAGGTATTACTGGTGGCCCTCCTTAAAAAAGGATGTGACGGACTTCGTACAGGCCTGTACTATATGTGCCCGAGACAAGACCCCTCATCAAAAGCCTGCCGGCCTTCTTCACCCTCTGCCTGTGCCTGAACGACCTTGGGCCCACATAGCTATGGACTTCATCACGGACCTTCCTCCTTCCCACGGCCACACTACCATATGGGTGGTCGTGGATCGTTTCTCCAAAATGGCACACTTTGTCCCGCTTCCAGGCCTCCCTTCTGCACCTATACTTGCTAAACATTTCTTCCTCCAGATTTTTCATCTTCATGGACTTCCATCTCACATCGTCTCGGATAGAGGCGTCCAGTTTGTATCTAAGTTTTGGAGAGCTCTCTGCAGTCAATTGAAAGTCAAGCTGGACTTCTCCTCTGCCTATCATTCACAGTCCAATGGACAAGTGGAGAGAGTCAACCAAATCCTTGGGGCCTACCTGCGACACTTTGTCTCTGCTCGTCAAGACGACTGGGCTGACCTCCTACCCTGGGCCGAATTTTCTTACAACCTGAAAGAATCTGAGTCCTCCTCTAAATCACCCTTCTTTGTGGTTTACGGCCGTCATCCTCTTCCCCCCCTACCCATCCCCACTTCTTCCGGAGTCCCCGCTGTAGACGAGGTCACCCAAGAGCTGTCGTCCATCTGGAGAGAGACCCAAAAATCGCTTGCCCTGGCCTCCTCCCGCATGAAGAAACATGCTGACAGTAGGAGAAGACCTCCTCCTGTATTCTCCCCTGGTGATAGGGTGTGGCTTTCCTCCAGGTACATCAGGTTCCGCATCCCCAGTTATAAGTTGGGTCCCCGTTACCTTGGCCCATTCAAGATCAAGGCTCGGATCAATTCCGTTTCCTACAAACTGCACCTTCCTCCTTCCCTCCGCATCCCCAACTCTTTCCATGTTTCCCTCCTCAAACCCCTTGTTCTTAATCGCTTTTCCCCCAAGGTCACCGCTCCTGCTCCGGTCACCGGCTCCTCCGACATCTTCTCCGTTAAAGAGATCCTCGCCTCTAGAACCGTCCGAGGTAAACGCTTCTATCTTGTTGACTGGGAGAATTGTGGTCCTGAGGAGAGGTCCTGGGAACCTGAGGGTAACATCATTGACAAGGATCTCATCCTCAGGTTCTTGGGTTCCAGGAGGAGGGGGAGGCCCAAGAAGAGGGGGAGACCCAAGGGGGGGGGGTACTGTAATGCCGGTGCCCCGTCCATCCCGGAGCGCTCACGTCGTCTGTCCTCCTGCAGCGCCCCGGCCAGCTCCCCTGGCCGTGGGCGCTGTTCTGTCTCTGGGATGCGATCCACGCGGCGCCCCCGGTCCGCCCGTGGATCGCATCCCGCTCTGCTGCCTCGTCCCCGTCGGCTCTTCCGCATACCTCCCCCTGCGCGCTCGCCTCCTCTCCCCAGGCGTGTGCGAGCGGATCCTTGCTTCTCTTAAAGGGCCAGTGCACAATTGATTGGTGCCTGGCCCAATCTTGTTACATCCTTTCCCTTATTAACCCACTTCCCCTTCCTGTCATTGCCGGATCTTGAGTTGCCTATAGTGCCCAGTGAAAGCGTATTTTGTGTTTGCTCCTACTGTGTATCCAGACCTCTGCCGTTGCCCCCGACTACGAACCTTTGCTACCTGTCCTGACCTTTTGCTACGTCTGACCTTGCCTCTGCCTTATCCTTGTGTACCGCGCCTGTCTCAGCTGTCAGTGGGGTCGAGTTGCTATTGGAAGACACGACCTGGTTGCTACCGCCGCAGCAAGTCCATCCCGCCTTGCGGCGGGCTCTGGTGAAAACCAGTAGCAACATTAGAACCGGTCCTCCAATACAACCCGTGCTATCGCCTCATTGACATAGGGGATCCACCTCCTGTTCCCCGCCATACCCGGAACGTGACAACATGGTTCCCAAAATTGCAACGGTATGTGAGCCCACTGTCCTGGAAGCGAACAGACTAGTGGTGATGCATACAGACGTAGACACCATACATGTTACGGACAAATAACAGTCCTTCTTCAGAGTTTTTTATGTCAAATAGGTACAGGATTTCTATAATGCAAAAAAGACCAAAAAAGATATATATAATATTAATATTTTACATATATTTTACAAAAGAGTACAATAGTTAATTTACAATATAAGAGCGTAAAGATGATATATGTATTATATACACTTTCCATTATATACAATGTGAATAAATAGCTGTACTTACAAAAGTCACATATGTACATTTGCATATGTCTGAGGAATAGATTGGAATAGTGGTGAATCCCTTATGTGGGAAGCGAGAGCTCATTGACCCCGGGTTGGATCCAGGAAAATCAGGAAAAACTTGGCAACAAGTGTTTTGCTACAAGGACTCATAACTGTAGAGCATGGAACTCCAGCTAAGGGTGGGCCATAAAAGTTGTGTAAATAAATTAAAGGTATGCTGCAGTCAATAAAAATATCTGGGTATATATGAGGCAAGAACAACCAAACTATGCCCCATTTTGATTTTAGCATCAGCTGGAGCATATAAGTCCTGATGTAAAGATGCAAATGGGTACATTACCTTTCAATATGCTTGATAAACACAAACAGCAAAACAGCTGGACCCTGTGTGGGAGCATCAGCGTCCAGGTCTGGACGTCGTCCCACTCCCGCTGAGTCCCTCCGGGGGCGGGTTCACATCCTGCATCATCACGCCACCGACACGCGAGTGACTGCAATCCGTGCTTCAGAGTGGAGCACAAGATGGGGGAAGCAATGGTACTAGGCCGGGAACCGAAAGCCAGGGTAGTCCAGAGCCACCCCCCGAAAAAGGGAGTAAAGCAAAGGACCCCCACGTGTCGGGTAGGGGAGCAAGAGGCGCAGACCAATGATCCCCGAAAACCCAGGGGTCAAAAAACTTCCAGTCTTTGGGAATCCACCAATCCCTAGCAATAAAAGAACAAAGAGACAGCAGAAACAACAAAGCAATGACATGATGCCATTTAGTGGAGATACTTAAAATTACACAGAAGGAAATAAATGGCTGATACTGGCAAATACAGATGTGAATCAAAAAGCAAAATAACAAAAAAAAAATGACATGACATGACATAAAATAAATTGATTGAAAATTAATCAGAAAGCTGGAGTGAAGTTTTGGGAAAAATAAACAAGGTATTTGGAGCATCTCTCAGTTTAGACCCTTAAACATGTCTACTGAGTTGTATGGAGGAGTATAAGAGTAGGCAAGGCAAGGCAAAGGCAAAAAGCAATAACTAGATGTCCTTTCCTTGCACGGAAACTGATAGTGAGAAGGTGGCTGGCAGTGAATCCACCAACCCGGGTAGAATGGGAGGAGGAGGTTAATAAAACAATAAGAATTGAAAGATTTGTGTAGCGCCGACACTTTTCTAAAGTGTGCGCTATAATGCAAATTTAGTTTTTCCAGAACTGTAACGGAGTTCTGGGGGTTAATTGCATAGGTCTATTACTTTGGCATCAGTTTGGCTGGGCTGTGCTGGAGTTCTGCCTGGTCATAGGTGCAGTGAGGTACCTGTGACAGGCTGAGAACCAAGCCTGGTTGGATGTGTTAGGTACCAATCTTTCTCAGAGCCAATCAGTGGACGCGTCTGGCCCCGCTGTGTAGTCTGGGAAGGGGTATTTTAGATGCTGAAGTCACGTGTTCAAGGTTCGGCTTGCTCTTTGATTCCTCGTTGCGGTCCGGACCAACCCCGTGAGGGGTCCTGGACCCAGGAGTGTCTCCCGTCCCCGAGAGCATGGTCACCTTGACCAGCCCCAGAGGCCCTCATGGTCTGGGGTGGGTATCCATCTGTTCCCAAGCCTTGGAACTGGCTAGTTCAAGGCCCAGTAACTGAAGGAGGATTCGGAGGTGTCCCGGTGTGCTCTCGGCATTCGAGAGACACAACAACTCGTACAAGCGACCGGGGTAGGACTCTTCTGAAACCACTATTTTAGCGCTGCTTTACCACCGTTTTAGCGGCGTTATTCGGACACAAGCGGGGCGGACACAAGCGGGGTGGGGGGTGGGAGCAAGAATAAGTGTAGGTTGTATAAATGTATATTTGTTTTTTTTGTCTTTTTAAACGAATAAAAATTACTTGATTAAGAAATTGAATCAGAAAGAGGATGAAATGCAAACAGAATAAAGTATGTTGTATAAAGATAGAATATGCTAAGGAAAGGAATATGCCTTGGGGTGTGGGGACTTATTTGTGATTCAGAGACCCAACTCACAAACTCCCTATTCAAATCCAGCCAAATACGGTTTGAAATTAAAGGCTTCATTGAGGCCTGGTGCCTTAGTGGCTCGCAGATTGAGTTTACTTTGCAAGAGTGATTTGTTGAAATCATCCCCTCTAGGGTTGGTATAAATGTGATGCAATGCCTAAAACATCACCCTTGGGGTGACCCTACTATGCAACAGTGAGCTGTGTCTGCCCAGGGGCAAGGAGGGATCTTTCTTCTCTATACTGATCATATGTCGATAAATTTGATGCCATAGTTCCAGTTTAGTTTTTCCTAGCTAGTAGCAGCCACATTCACAGAATAGTAAATATATACCCCTGTATTTGGTTTCACAGGTGTTTGCACCTTTGAACTCACTATGGACCAGTTTGCGTGTAATGATGAAGCCCTTCTATAGGTAATAAGTGGATGATCAGTAATCAGGGGGGCAAGGGTAGCATCCATAGATAGAAGATGCCAATGTTTGATTAGAATATTTCTTACTTGTTTGTGTTGACAGGAATTTTTAGTAATGACTCTAGTCATATCATTTTTCTGAATCTTTCTATGGGAGAACAGTAACTTGGTATGTGTCTTAATTTTTGCCCTTTTTATAGGCCTTTTTGAGAATATTGTTGGAATAACCTCGGGCACGTAGTCTGGTTTCATAATATTAAGGCTTCATTTTTAAATAGAGTATCACTGGAACAGTTACGTCTTCCCTGTATTTATTGTCCATAAGGAATGGAAGATAACAGTGGTTTTGGGTGGAAGCTGGATGCTTCCAAGATTGTATTACCTGCAGTTGGTTTGCGGTTATGTCACCTGGTGACATAACCGGATGACCCCACCCCCTT
The DNA here is from genome assembly GCA_028564925.1 of Lithobates sylvaticus. Classification (NCBI taxonomy): domain Eukaryota; kingdom Metazoa; phylum Chordata; class Amphibia; order Anura; family Ranidae; genus Lithobates; species Lithobates sylvaticus. Next base: position 320,029,618 of record CM053029.1, on the reverse strand, counting down.
ATGACATCGCAGAGCCCCCCTGCCCCAAAGCACCAACTTGTTGAGGGCATGTAGCCTGGTAAGGTTCAGAAATCCTGACCTGCCAGGCTGCATGCACGGATAAGGGTCTGGTATGGATTTTTGGTGTGGGGTTCCCCTTAAAATCTATGCCAGACCCAAAGGGCCTGGTATGGATTTTTTTTTTTTGGGGGGGGGCACGCCAATTAAAAAAATAAATAGAAATGTTGGGGGGGGGGTTATTTGGTGCTTAGAGAGAATTCACATGTAGTTGACATATTTCATGGTTTACCTAGTCCACAAAATAATTAATAGAGCCCTGAAATTCAGCATTGGAGGAGCAGGGATTTTTTTTTTTTGGGGGGGGGGGGGGGTTCTGTTTTTTCTCCTTCACCATTACACTTTCTACTTAAGGACTTGCATGTGTGCACAACCAAATACTTTTGTATTTAACTAGATTTAATACAGATTTGAAGGGGTATGAATAGTTTGCACTTATAAAATATGTATTTATTGTCTGCAAAAGTCAAACATAAAGCAAAAAAGAATCAACTTTGTATTTCAACATTAGTATAAACATTTGGTACATTAATGTACTTGGGCAAAAAAAAATAAAAGGCATGGAAATATAGTTAGAAGGGCCCTGCTCAAAAGAGCTTACAATCTACAAGGGCAGGACAATTAAAATTAGACACATTAAAAATCACATTAGAAAAGCAGGGATACAAATTAGGCTAATAACAACCATGACCAATCTTTTTGGTGATCAGAACTCCTCGCTCCAATCCCCTAAAAAGTTAAATTGCAGGATTATCATAAGCAAAAACAGATAAAATTAATACAAAATCCAAAAAGGCAGTGCACAAACAAAATTGACACACACACTTATGTTTGGAATTAGTAGGACGCTTCCTTTTCATTTAAACCTTTACATAAACTAGATTAACATTATCAGTTGTAAGTCTAACATGTGAGATTTAGAAGTAACTAAAACCATATAAAGGTCTGCTGAGGCTCACAAACAACGAACACATGGTCAGGCTGGACAAAGACAAAATTTGGAAACCATGCCCACAAAAACACACTTTTGAGGGCATTGATGCAAAACTATACCAGCAAACACATAAAGCAATCATCAAACCACAGTTTTAGTGGGGTGTGGGTCGAGCAATATGCACCCCCCCCCCCCAAAAAAAAAACACATATCTATTTGTAAATCAATATAAGCACTGCAAACAAAGATTCTGGCCTCTACTCAGGCAAAACAACTGCCACAACTGCAGGCCTTTATATAACCTAGCTAGGATTGCTAGCACACCTACACCCACCCAGTAAAGGACACACCCACCAGTGTAATTGATTCTGTATCTTTATGTATGCCTCAAGTGCTCACACCTGTTCATCAGGAACACACACTCTTTACAAATGGAAGAATGCATCAGCATATATATCTGTGCAGGGTAAACCTAAAAGTAACAAATGTCCAAGCCTCTGTCCATGATCAGTGATACCGAAAATCTAAAAATGTATTATGTATGTTGTTGGGCATGTGGAGGGTACAAAACAGGAAATGACAACTTTGTGAGGGCTGCTTCACACACATTGTTACAAAAGCGCATTCGTCATTCATCATCAGCATACAACATTAAAATATGTGTGAAGGATCACAACAGACTTAAACATCCACATCTGGCCCAAAACACACAGTTATAGATTTGGTGCAAACCCATGCTCGCTTGATTTATATTGCCATTTCTTCGGTTCCCATTATGTGAAACCCGTCAAAAATGTAATCACTGGTGAAAAAAAACGTTAAAACCACAACAGAGGAAGAACTTACAAACTTCTAGCCAAGTAGTGGCATATTTGGGATTCGAACCAACAACTTCAGTACTGCTAGGCAGAAGTGCTAACCAGTTAGCCACTGTGATGCAACATGGATGGAGCCTGCATCTCTGTGGTGTCAAACAGTACAAAGTCCCAGGGTTGCAATAAGTTAATCAATGCAGATGTACTGTGAAAGCCCAGAGAGCCATTGAACAACCTGTTTCTGTGATAGGCCTTCTGTTTTGAAGGCTGGGTATAGCTGATTACTGTCAGCATGCTGCTACACAACCATCTCTAATTGTGTTGCTTTTTGCTTGGTAAGAGGCTGCAATTAGTGCTGGTGGGGATTTCTTAAGGCTGATTATTGTCCTTGCCCATGGAAAACATATGGCACAATTTGCAATGGTGGTGGGACCCTCTTACACATAAATACTACATTTATGCAAGGACACGAGTCAGGAGTAATGTTTAACAACATAGGGAGAACAGACAACTTCTCTACATGAAGTGGCATGTTTGGGATTTGAACCAATAACCCCAGTGCTGCTAAGCAGAAGTGCTAACCCATTAGCCACTGTGCTGCCATATCGATGGCTTCTGCATCTCTGTAGTGTCAAACAGTCCTCAGTCCCAGGGGTGCAATAAGTGAATCAATGCAGATGTACTGTGGAAGGCCATAGAGCCATTGAACAACCTGTTTATGTGATATGCCATCTGTTTTGAAGGCTGGGTATGGCTGATTACTGTCAGCATGCTACTAGACAGCCATCTTTAATTTTGGGGCTTTTTGCTTGGTAAGAGGCTTTAATTGGTGCTGGTGGGGAATTCTTAAGGCTGATTATTGTCCTTGGCCATGAAAAACATATGACACTATTTGCAATGTTGGTGGAACCCTAAACATATAAATACACATACATACTGCATTTCTTTGGACATATACCTATAGGTGGTGGAATGGCATCAGTCAGGAGGTATGCTTCTTGATTTATTCTGTGATATTTGGTGGTTCTTGGTGTGTGAGTGTAGAATAGTAATGTTACCCTCTGAATTTTGGGAATGACATTTTGATTTCTGATATTGGTACACATATCAAATTTTTTGGGGTCAAAATGTGATAATTTGGAAATACTAAGACCCCTTTCACACTGGGGCGGTGCGGGCGTTAGCAGTAAAGCGCTGCTGTTATAGCACTCGAGCTTTCACACTGGGGTGGCTTGAGAGGAGCCTTTCAGGCGCTATTTTTAGTGCTAAAATGCCTGAAAAGTGCCCCAGTGTGAAAGGGGTCTGAACAACACACAAAATTTTGACTCATTTAAAATTTGTATGGTATTGTTTGTAGTTTGTGAAGACACCTGTGAGAGTTTTGGATTCGATTTTTGTGAGATAGAGAGCAGCAAGTGAGAGAGAGAAAAACATATTTTACCACAACATGAAAATATTACACATTACTAGCATTCTTAAAAAATAAAATATGAAGCGACATAAAAGCCCAGCAAGGACAATTTATTTTGGAGAAATAAGCAGTTCATATCAAAATGAAAATGTATTTTTTTTTTTGTGGAAGTAACAACTGTAAAATTATAAGCAATGGTTGAAACTTGCATATAATGCACATTTTCACGTTCGCAAACACTTTTTAGCTACGCACAAATTTCGAATTTACTATAGCGCTTGGTAAAATATTAATTGGAGTTAAATTGTGACTATTTTCCATGACTGAGCATGCGCACTTGTGCTGGTACATAGTTGTAGAAAGAGGGAGAATTTATCTCTTCTCAGACTTTCAATGATATTTCAGTTTATACTTCAATTTTTTCAGCAGTTTAAAAAGCAGATTATCTTTAAACAGTATACTACATATTTAAAAACCATTTAGGCTATCATATCATGCTCTAAACATTATTTCCATGTGCAATTCCCGTGTTTCGATCACCACTTATAATTTATATGGTCTCTGTTGTCTGTGACCTATACTAAATTATATTTTTGACAATTTTTTCTCGAGCGCTATAGTGAATACATTTTTACGCTAATTTGTGCTGTTTTAGAATTTTTTTTACCATTTATTCGTGCATTCGCAAATTTGCGATATAGTTAATAAACCCCTTAACGTGCAAACATTTGAGCAGCACAATAACTTCCCTGATAGAGCACTAGTCCTATCTGGCCCAGACAATCATAAATACAGATATCATAAAACTAGAAACATAGTAATATAACAATTCAGGGCCAGTGATACAAGAAGGGGTGCAACAGCCTTGACGCATTTTGCAACTGGTTTGCTTTTTCAGGAAACCATATGGAGACTCCAATGACTTGTGTGGACAGCACTGCAATCAATGTGATAATATTCTGAACAGCCCAAACAAAAATGAGAAAAAGGGAAAGCAACTCTAAACTGGTGGTGAAGCAGTGGAATGTCTCTCTGGATGGCACTTTAAGTCATGTGTTAAGCCCAAAAATGATCCAGAAATATCCAGATAAATGAAGCATAAAGGCCAGACAACCTAGGCACCCTACTGGAAAAAAAGCCAAAACAAGGCCCAACTACTATGAATAAAAGAACCAAGCAGTATTTCCAACAACAGCCCAGGCAGTCAGCCTGGAGATGCCTTTCACCCTGTTTGTTGTTGTGGAATTATCCCTCTGATGTCAGTACAACCTGGGCACCCCTTCGTCTTCAGATTTGCCATCACCTTTACAATACCCTAAGGCCCCTTTCACACTGGGGCGGTGGGTGCGTCGGTGGTTAAGCGCCGCTATTCGGCCGCTAGCGGGGCACCTTTACCCCCCGCTAGCGGCCGAGAAAAAGGGTTAAAACCAGCCGAGAAAGGGTTAAACTCACCCGCAAAGCGCTGCTGCAGCAGCGCTTTACCGGCAGTATAGCCACGCTGCCCATTGTTTTTAATGTATACACACCGCTATACACACTATACACAATGTATACATACCGCTCCTTCACCGCTCCAAATACTTTTTTTAGCGTCTGTCCAGCGCACTGCTCCAGTGTGATAGCCCTCAGGCTTTCACATTGGAGAGACAGGAGCGGTTCCTTCAGGGTGCTTTGCAGGCGCTATTTTTAGCGCTGTAGTGCCTGCAAAGCGCCCCAGTGTGAAAGGGATGTAAGTGAAATTGTTCAGCAAAGAGGCATATTTACTAAAACTAGTGCATTCAGAATCAGGTGCAGCTGTACATGGTAGCCAATCAACTTCTAACCTGAGCTTGTTCAATTTAGCTTTGACAATAAAACCTGTAAGCCTGATTTTGCATTTTCCAGCTTTAGTAAAAAAAAAAAACAAATGTGTTGGTGCTCTTTTTTTTTTTTCTCTTTTATTGTTTTTATTGAAATTTTCATATTACAACATGGTGTACTAGTAGTACAAAAGTACAAAAGTATAAAAATGTACAAGAACATACTTTCAGCAACATATTGTGACTTAGGTAGGTACGTATATACTGTCCAGATGTACAGATAAGTAAGTAAACAAATAACAGACTTAGGGTTCTCTCTAAAACCATTAAGTTGAGCAAGTTACAGTTATTATTAAGGTAGGAGACCAATGGTCAAGAGGGACTTTATATCAGAAGCTGAACAGAATATTAACCAATAACTGAGTGCGTTCCTGAAATTACGCATATGAGATAAAATTAAAAAAACTTTTTATTACTGTTGGGTAAAACAGGGGGAGGTTTAAACAGGGTAGGAGGGAGGTGGGTTTTGGTCTATCTATCAAAGAAGCGACTAGAGGCAAGAAAGGATGAGTGAAAATATCAAAATCTCTGAGGAATGTTTCCAACACCTTGTTGAATTTATGCCACGAAGAATTAAGCCAGTTCTGAAGGCAAAAGGCAAAAGGGTGTTCAACCCTGTACTAGTAAGGTGTTTCTAATAAAGTGGCTGGTGAGTGTATGCCTCCATTAATAGAAAAAAATCATACTGTATTTCCCATGATTGTGTAAAAAAATGAATGGTATGGTTTGTATCTTAGTTGATATAAAGCAGAACATCTCTATGGTAGCATTACAATGCTATTAGTATAACTTTTATTCAGTATGGCCAAATTAAGTTGCTGGCATTATAGATGCTCATTTTTTTTTTACTGATGCACCATATCAAGTTAAATACAGTAGATGCAATTTGTGCCGCACTGTTGATTTTTAAAAACATACCATAATTACTGTCTGTTGATGTTTGTAACTTGCTATGAGCTTGGATTCTATATATATATATATATATATATAGCTATGTCTATATATATATATATATATATATATATATATATATATATATATATATATATATGAAAAAAAAAAAAAACAGAAATGTTGTTTCTAGATAATACTGTAAAAATTTTATTTTTAAACCATCCGAATTGGGAGAGTTGGTTTTTAGGACCAAGACAGAGTTTAATGATGCATTGATACTTTTTGTGCAATTGCTGTGACCATCACAAGCATCAAAGAGTAATAAGACAGGAACAAGAAGAGGTAACATTTCATCAAAGCAAAACAGCAAAAAGATTCATCAGCAGTACAGTTGCAGCAATAAGAAGAAAATAATTTCCCCAAGATGTGTCTTCATCAGTTTGTGATATAGTTATTCAGAAAAAAAAAAACTTTCTTTGCTAAAGCCTTATGTTCTTCAGCTGGTTCAAGAAGTAGACAATACTACATCATAGGTCTAAAATATATGTCATTTGTCATTTTGTGCAGTAACTGGTGTAATAAATAGCCAGCATATTCATGTAAAAATTACAGAACTACCGCAGCAATTGATTTACTTCCATTGGAAATAAGGTCAGGTATAGTAAACAACACAAGTGTTTTGCTACACCCACATATTTTAATAACTATGGTAAAATAAGGTAAACAGAGATGGATATTTAGAATGCATGTTCTTCAATTCTTTTTTTCTCTTTATATAAAGCAAATAAACTTTAGAGATTGCAGGAATAATAACCCAGGAGCTTACTTTGGAATAAACATACTGTGTAAGGCAATGAAGTTACTGTTATTGGAAAAATCACACAAGGGCCCTTCTACTTTGTAAGCAAAAACTGCCTAAAGACCAGAAAAAAACTTTTCTTTAAACTTTTATATAATGTACTTGAATATACTTTCATTAAATAACAGTGAGGTATTGTTATATTGTTATGAGCTTAAAAATGTAACCACATAAGATACACTGTTTTAATAAAAAAAAATAAGAAAACAGTAAGTTAGCCCAATTTTTTTATATTGTGGAATATAATGTTACACTGAGTAAATTGATACTCAACATGTCGTGCTTCAAATTGCACCCGCTCATGGAATGGCGACAAACTTTGACACTTAAAAATCTCCGTAGGAAAAGTTTAAACATTTCTACAGGTTACCAGTTTTGAGTTACAGAGGAGGTCTGCTAGCTAGAATTATTGCTATCATTATAATGATCACGGCGATACCTCGCATGTGTGGTTTGAACACTGTTTACATATGCAGGCGCGACTTACATATGCGTTCGGTTATGCGCACGAGCACAGGGGGACAGGGTGCTCTAAATTATTATTATTTTTCTTATTTATTTCACTTGTTATTTTTTATTTTTACACTTTCCCTTTAAAAAAAAAATGTTTTGGATCACTTTTATTCCTATTACAAGGGATGTAAACATCCCTTGTAATAGAAATAAAGCATGACAGGACCTCTTTAATGTGACATCTATGGTCAAAAAGACCTCAGATATCACATTTACACTTAAATGCAATTTAAAAAAAAATTCTAATTCTAAGACCATTAGGCGTAAGGGACGTTTGACATTGCTTCTGTCATCCAATAGTATGGAGTCGAGTGGGGGCCATTATTCCCTCACTTGACTTCCAGCTTCTGAGGGGAAAGGACCGGATCCTCTCTGCTGCTACCAAAGGCTCCGGTAAGCGGCGGAGATGACCGGGACTGTTGGGAGGGGGTGGACACCTCTACCGCCTCCGATAAAAGTGATCTCGCAGTGAATCTGCCGCAGTGCAGAGACCACTTTTATGCGAAAGCGGGCTGGCTGCCGTTTTTAAAAATACCGGGGTTATGGCAGATATCTGCTGCCATAACAACAGTATTCAATGTCAAAATACCAACGTATAACATCAGCGGGCGGTCCATAAGTGGTTAAATAGATTACCTGCTTCTATGCCCAGGTAATAAGATTGCTAACATGCTTAGAACAGTTTTCTCAAATAACAGTAACATAATGTTATCTGCTTCAAAGTTGTAATAGATTGTTAACTATTCAGCCCGAAAAAAGTTTGAACTCTTACTTAGAGACACTAGGGTTGCCATCATCCCCAAAAATGCTAGATTAATAAACCTCATAAAATAGGATTTTAAAGGCAACAACAATGAAAAATTATATAAATTTATTATACAAAAAAATATAGAATTCTAACAAAATATACATAATGCACATATGAATATAAAAACAACTGACAGATACTTGTACATGATATAGATACAGATGAATAATAATTCCAACGCGTTTCCAAGTGGCCTTAAAATTGCCAATCTTCATCAGGGAATTAAGATCATTATCTACAGAGTATATCAAGAACATATTGATTACATAATGTTTTGCATAAAATAGGCTCTGTTGTGACCCTAAGATCACACATTTCCAAATATTTAAGTATACAAAAGTGAAAACACTTACATCAAAATACAATGCATCAAATGTGGTATTGCTCCCCCATGTATCTTTACACCCAGGATCGATGTTATTGAAGGGAAAGATATTTTCCTTTTTCTCTCTACAAGACGGCTTGAAAAACCATATCGTTTCTCATTGCTAAATTGACGTTTAAATCGATAAGTGAATTGCTAAGGAAAAGGCAAAGCAAAAACAAAAGACAAAATAAATAGGGGAATACCTACTTTGAATGGTTTAAACAATCATCCAGTAAGACCAGACAAATATGAGGACTCACCCAGTGGAGTATCCAGAAAAAGTTCCTTGGATCCAATTCTAAAGGATATATAGCCTGTATGTAGACAAGAGCACTCCTGCAGCACCTGCTGCGGAGGGGGAAAACGTCAAATGCCGTCTCTGGCGTTCTTAAATAGGATCTAAGGCGGCCAGTCCCGCCCCTGTGGGTGTCACCTGATGACGAGATGCGCAGTCGGCTCACCGCGTCATCACGCCGACGTGCCGTCAAAGGGCTGGTAGTATGTGAGGGAACTACCAAGACCATAATGCAGCTGGATCGCCGCGCCCCACGTGGTCCATCCGCGCATGCGCACCGGAACAGTGGGCGTCCGCAAGCAGACAATCCAATGTACCAAGGCTGGATGCGCGAACCAGACCCGGTGGGGCGCGGCGATCCAGCTGCATTATGGTCTTGGTAGTTCCCTCACATACTACCAGCCCTTTGACGGCACGTCGACGTGATGACGCGGTGCGCCGACTGCGCATCGCGTCATCAGGTGACACCCACAGGGGCGGGACTGGCCGCCTTAGATCCTATTTAAGAACGCCAGAGACGGCATTTGACGTCTTCCCCCTCCGCAGCAGGTGCTGCAGGAGTGCTCTTGTCTACATACAGGCTATATATCCTTTAGAATTGGATCCAAGGAACTTTTTCTGAATACTCCGCTGGGTGAGTCCTCATATTTGTCTGGTCTTACTGGATGATTGTTTTCTAGTTTAAACCATTCAAAGTAGGTCTTTCCCTATTTATTTTGTCTTTTGTTTTTGCTTTGCTTTTTCCTCAGCAATTCACTTATCGATTTAAACGTCAATTTAGCAATGAGAAACAATATGGTTTTTCAAGCCGTCTTGTAGAGAGAAAAAGGAAAATATCTTTCCCTTCAATAACATCGATCCTGGGTGTAAAGATACATGGGGGAGCAATACCACATTTGATGCTTTGTATTTTGATGTAAGTGTTTTCACTTTTGTATACTTAAATATTTGGAAATGTGTGATCTTAGGGTCACAACAGAGCCTATTTTATGCAAAACATTATGTAATCAATATGTTCTTGATATACTCTGTAGATGATGATCTTAATTCCCTGATGAAGATTGGCAATTTTAAGGCCGCTTGGAAACGCGTCGGAATTATTATTCATCTGTATCTATATCATGTACAAGTATCTGTCAGTTGTTTTTATATTCATATGTGCATTATGTATATTTTGTTAGAATTCTATATTTTTTTGTATAATAAATTTATATAATTTTCAATTGTTGTTGCCTTTAAAATCCCATTTTATGAGATTCATTAATCTAACTATTCAGCCCGAAAGATCAGTGCAAACAGAGTCTCGAATTGTTTCCAAATGCATCAGCAATTGTTATAGCCTCAAATGTTAAATGGAAAGTCTGCTTCTCTGCTAAGAATGTAATTGGCCTAGAAAGCTGTCCAAAGAGAACAGCCATTTTCTCTGCCAAGTAACACACCCATCTTGTGCCTTTTTCCTAACAGAAAACTCACTACCCATGAAAAGCTACCCTACCCTCTCCTACCCTTGCTCATCTCTATCATCTCCATATAACACATGAAATGTTAACTCGTATGCTAAGATTTTTATATGAGGAGAGTGCCATGGACTTCACCCGTGTTGGTTGGCTGCTGCAGGAAGGCAGACAAAGTCTATGCAATTTCCTACTGCCTAGCACATTATTAGATCAGATAAGAAAAAGGTTTTCATTAGCACTCAGTAGTTACCTCTGTACCATGTTGCTCTGTTGTCTGCAGATCTCCTGATATTCTGGGTTTAGTTGTGGCTTTGTATCATGTGACACTCTGTATATCCTGCTGATAGACTCTGTGCCTTCCACAGCCACTTCCTGCAGAGTCTATAACACTCCCCTTTGTAGTCTTTCAGACTTTGCAAATGATGTAACTTCCTTCACAGTTCTGATGGTGGGTGGGATTGAATACATCCTAATTAGAATTTAATCCTGCCCAGTCACACCTACAGGAAGTATTCAAACCTCCCAAGTCCTGCCTCCTAAATCACAGCTTTATTCAAAAAGGAAGCCTCTTCAAATACACACACCTGTTGTCCACCTGTGTGCAATCTAAGTGTCACATGATCTGTCATTACATATACACACCTTTTTGAAAGGCCCCAGAGGCTGCAACACCTAATTAAACACTGCCATGAAGACCAAGGAACTCTCCAAACAAATAAGGGACAAGTCAGGGTTAGGTTATAAAAAATATCCAAATCTTTGATGATCCTTAGGATCACAATCAAATCTATCATAACCACATGGAAAGAACATGGCACAACAGAAAACCTGCCAAGAGACAGCCGCACACCAAAACTCATGGACCGGGCAAGGAGGGCATTAATAAACGAGGCAGCACAGAGACCTAAGGTAACCCTGGAGGAGCTGCAGAATTCCACAGTATAGACTGGAGTATTTGTACATAGGACGACAATAAACCGTACGCTCCATTGAGTTGGGCTTTATGGCAGAGTGGCCAGAAGAAAGCCATTACTTTCAGCAAAAAACAAAATGGCACATCTTGAGTTTGCGAAAAGGCATGTGGGAGACTCCCAAAATGTATGGAGGAAGGTGCTCTGGTCTGATGAGACTAAAATTTTACTTTTTAGCCATCAAAGTAAACGCTATGTCTGGTGCAAACCCAACACATCACATCACCCAAAGAACACCACAGTGAAACATGGTGGTGGCAGCATCATGCTGTGGGGATGTTTTTCAGCAGTTGGGACTGGGAAACTGGTCAGAGTTTAGGGAAAGATGGATGGTGCTAAATACAGGGATATTCTTGAACCCAAACTACCAAATTCACTCTGTGTGTCATTTGAGGCTAGGGCGGAGGTTCACCTTCCAGCAGGACAATGACCCCAAACACACTGCTAAAGCAACACTTGAGTGGTTTAAGGGGAAAGATGTAAATGTGTTGGAATGTCCTAGTCAAAGCCCAGACCTTAATCCAATAGAAAATCTGTGGTCAGACTTAAAGATTGCTGTTCACCAGCGCAAACCATGCAACTTGAAGGAGCTGGAGCAGTTTTGCAAGGAATGGGCAAAAAACCCAGTGGTAAGATGTGGCAAGCTCATAGAGACTTATCCAAAGTGACTTGGAGCTGTGATAGCCGCAAAAGGTGGCTCTACAAAGTATTGACTTTAGGGAGGTGAATAGTTATGCACATTGACTTTTTCTGTTATTTTGTCCTATTTGTTGTTTACTTCACAATTAAAAAAAAAAAATAATCTTCAAAGTTGTGGGCATGTTCTGTAAATTAAATGATGCAAATCCTCAAACAATCCATGTTAATTCCAGCTTGTGAGGCACTGTATAAAGGAAAAACCTTCATAATAACCTCCCATAGCCCTTCCTCTAGTCTTGCAGTAAGCCATTATTCTTTGGCATGCTGCAAGACAGGAATGACACAGAAAGGAGGTATGACACATTTACACCTTCCACCACCCACATGAAAGCCCATAAACCCACAGTAACCCTACGACCCACCCACATCAACTCCCAAAACTGGTACAAGTGACTCCCATAACTACAGAGGCTCAAAAGATCATGGGACATGTAGTATCAGGACTAGAAAAGAAAAGAAACAGGAAGTCAGAGAACTTTGAGATTCAGCCAGAAGGAGGAGTGACATCACAGATACAGAAACCTGCTGTATACAGCTAAAGGAGGTAAAATACACACAATGACAGTGAGGTTGTGATTCAGTTGCATGCACAATTCATCTGTTGTTTTGGAAAGAAAAAGCAGGAGTTATTTTTTAAAGCGGTAGTAAAGCCTGCTTGATCATTTTTACCTACAGGTAAGCCTATAATAAGGCTTACCTGTAGGTAAAATTAATATCTCCTAAACGTGCACCGTGTAGGAGATATTCACCCTGGATGCAGCTGCTGACGTCATCCTCGCATGCGCTCTGAATGGTACCTTCAGAGCTTCTTGCCGTAACCGAGGGCTCCTATGTTCATTGCCGGGAGTGATCAGAAACATCGATCTCTCTCCTGTAGTCAGTACACTGCCCCTACAGTTAGAAACACCTCCCTAGGGAACACTTAACCCCTTGATCACCCCCTAGTGTTAACCCATTCCCTGCCAGTGACATTTATACAGTAGTCAGTGGCTATTTTTAGCTCGAATCGCTGTATAAATGTCAATGTTCCCAAAAAAGTGTAAAAAGTGTCTGATCTGTCTGCCGCAATGTCGCAGTCCCGCTAAAAATCACAGATCGCCACCATTACTAGTAAAAAATAAATAAATAATAAAAATGCCATAAATCTATCCCCTATTTTGTAGACGCTATAACTTTTGTGCAAACAAATCAATATATGCTTGTTGCCTTTTTTTTACCAAAAATATGCAGAAGAATACCTATTGGCCTAAACTGATTATTTTTTGGATATTTATTATAGCAAAAAGTTAAAAATATAGTTATTTTTTCAAAATTTAGTTTTTTGTTTATAGCGCAAAAAAATAAATAAATATTAATTGCAGAGGTGATCAAATACCACTAAAAGAAAGCTCTATTTGTGGGGGAAAAAGGACGTCAATTCTGTTTGGGTACAACGTCGCAGGACTGCAAAATTGTCAGTTAAAGCGACGCAGTGCCGTATCGCAAAAAAATGGTCTGGTCATTAACCTTACAGATTACAGTACTGTATACAAAAAATACACACCCCCTTTGTCCCTAGTGGTCTGCCCAGTGCCCTGCATGTCATTTTATATACGGTAATAAAAAAAAAAAAATTCTGCCTGGAAACTGGAGATTGTCCATAGCAACCAAAAAGTGTCCCTTTATGTCAAAAGTGGTTTTAGACCAGCTAGAAAACACTGATAATAAATTAGAAGCACAATTTATCATCAAACAATAAATTTAATGACAGCGACTATTCTGCAACTGAGCAAATTTCAGTGTTTTTGATTTGATTACATTATTGAATCATTTTTATATATATTTTTATTATATTATAATTTATTATTTTGTGTTTCAAACTTTATCATACCCGGGATGTCTACTAGACTCTGGTTCGGACAGATTTAAGTGAGTTATTCATAAGAATTGCATGCCTACAATATAAAAACGCCAAATTTCCATGCAAAATAATTGTACCGCTTTCAGCACAAAATTCCAGCCAGAATCATACCGCCAGGGAGGTTAAGGGGGCAAATCCTTCCGGTCTTTAGGTGGTTAACTAAACCTGTCCCCACTCTATATACTTGGTACCACATCTGGCAGATTGGGGAAAATCATTGTCACTATGGCAAAGGTATGTAGTAGATTTCACATCTGAAAACCAGAGATGTACATTTTGTATAAAATGTATGGTGGTTTTGAATATATTTTCTATATGTTAGGCTGCATTCACACCTGAGTGTTTTGTCGCCTGAAGCCTGAAGCTACAAAACGTTAGAGGGGAAAAAATACATTATTCTCTATGGAGATGGTTCACATCTCAACTCCATGTCGCCTGAAGCCCTACGCCTGAAGCTCAAACAAGTTCCGGACCCTTTTCTGCGCGAATCGGGCAGATTACGGCATTTGTATCCCCATAGAAACGAATGGAAACGCTCGATTTAAGCGTCTAGCGCGACAACAAGCGTTTCTACGGGCGTTTTGTCGCTGCATCTGCTCAAGTGAAATAGATACAGAGAACAGTCATTCATTGAAAGTCATTGATAAAAAAAAATAAAAAAGTGTGGGGGTTCCCCCAAATTCAATTACCAGGCCCTTCAGGTCTGCTATGGATATTAAGGGGAACACTGCATCAAATTTAAAAAAAAATTACGTGGGGTTCCCCCTAAATATTCATACCAGACCCTTCAGGTCAGAGGGGGGCAGGGGCCGTCCCCTCGCCCCCTTTGACGTCATGGGGAAAGCCATAGGGAAGTCCCCATGATGTCCCCGTGCGTCAGAGGGGAGCGGGGTCACCAGGTGGCCCCGCCCTCCGTTATAAAAGAACTGTCAGACGGAGCGAAGCCTCACACACCGACGCTGTGGAAGAAGATCTCGGACAAGAAGACCAGAGCAAGAAGAAGCGGATCGGAGGAAGAAGAAGATGGAAGAAGAAGATGAAGAAACCGAAGGATGAAGAAAGGAAGAAGACCAGAAGAAAGAAGAATTTAATAAAGGAATTGTCAAAGACCGTCTCCTGTCATTTTTAACATTTTTGTCACTTTTTTTGGGAAATGGTAGGGGTACTTTCACACAGGGGGGAGGCCGGGATCTGGGGGTCCCCTTGTTAAAGGGGGCTTTCAGATTCCGATAAGCCCCCGCCCGCAGACCCCCACAACCAAAGGGCAGGGTTGTGGGGACGAGGCCCTTGTCCCCATCAACATGGGGACATGGTGCTTTGAGGGGTCACAGACCCCCAAAGCATCCTCCCAATGTTGAGGGCATGTGGCCTGGTACGGTTCAATAGAAAGGGGGGCCGCTCTCATCCCCCCTCTTTTCCTGCGGCCTGCCAGGTTGCGTGCTCGGATAAGGGTCTGGTATGGATTTTGAGGGGGGCCCCACGCCATTTTATTTATTTATTTTGGTGCGGGGTTCCCCTTAAAATCCATCCCAGACCTGAAGGGTCTGGGATGGATATTTAGGGGGAACCCCACATCATTTTTTTTTAATTTGATGCAGGGTTCCCCTTAATATCCATAGCAGACCTGAAGGGCCTGGTAATTAAATTTGGGGGAACCCCCACCCTTTTTATTTTATTTTATTTTTTTATCAATGACTTTCAATGAATGACTGTTCTCTGTATTACGGGAGCCGACAATTCATTATAGCCGCGAGTGATTTTAAATAGCCTTTTTTCCTGCAAAAATGACACTTTGTGCAGGGACAGTTCTAAGCACGGGAAACATGCGCCCCTTTACATGCATACTATATGACACCCCCCAGGTACGAAATTTTAAGGAATATTACACTTTTATTGTTTCACTTTAAGCATTATTAAAATCACTGCTCCTGAAAAAACTCCAAACCCACCTGCAAAGAGCCGCTGCAGTATTCACCCAGGAAGCAGATGAAAAAAATCAAAAAAAATAGCAACAAATGATGAAAGAGATGATCATTTTTCCTATTGGCTATCAAAAAAAATGCTGAAGTTAAAAAACGCCTGAAAACGCTGTATGCAAACGTGCAAAAACGCCCAAATTCGTGCGACAAAAAGCTGGTAAAAACGCTGGTAAAAACACTTGTTCCGCTAGGCTCAGTTGTGAATGCAGCCTAAGACTAAAATAAACAAACACTGATAAAATGCAAATGTTTTTGTTCCAGTTAAAGTGTAACCTGAATATCACAATATCTGGTAACCAACAGTACACAGAATATGGAAATGCAATTATTTTAGTAAATATAAATGGATAAATACTTTTTCTTATCAGCAGTATATAGCAGCCCTGTACTGAACTTCTATAAGTTCCTAGTAAAGCTTGTAGTCCCTTTCTTCTCTTCATTTATCCTGATCTATATAGTTGTGTATATATACATATTTATATATATATATATATACACACATATATATAATGGCACCATTTATCTTTCAAAGTGTTTCCCAGTCCTAAACTTTTCATCCAATTTCTAAAGTGCTGCATTAGTAAATTTCAAAAGCCAATAGTAGTGGTAAAAAGTTTTCATTCTCCCCTGATCCTCTGTCTGGACATGTCTGGACAGTGCTGATTGGCCCTGTGCTGATCCCATGCACCCTCCCAAAAGAAAATAAAAAAAAACTCTCTAGCAATACACACCAAACTGAGCATGTGCAGCTCATCCCTTGGTTCTGTAAATACCAGGTTATTTTTTGGAGTCAGTGGAAGAAGAGGAGACTCAGAGAGACAGAATCAAACAGCCTTTACACACAATGGAAAGAATTAACCCCTTAGGTTCCACAGTGAGTATAACAAGCATGCTTTACTGCATATACCGACTGATTTTACTGTTGTGGGTTTAGTAACACTTTAAATATAGATACAATTAAATATACATGTCTTATAATTTATTTTCATTTTCAGGTGCAGCTTCAGGATCCTTTTTAAACTAGGTGTTGGGGGGAGGGTTCAAAGGAAGTGACAGCCAGCAGTGAGCAAAGGACAGTGATAATATAGCCGTAATCTCTAATTCCAGTTTGAGTGGTCAAATCAAAAACAAAGCATGAGAAAACTTAAGGATAAGTGGAAATTCACTCATACAACACTGAGAGGAGTATACACAAATGCCAGGAGCCTAGCTAACAAAATGGAGGAACTAAATCTGCATTTACACAAGGAGGATTTAGACTTTGTGGGAATAACAAAAACTTGGTTTGACAGCTCACACGACTGTGTGGCAAATATTCAGGGGTATTCCTTGTATCAGAAGGACAGAGAAGGTAGAAAAAGGGGGGGTGTCGATATATAAAAAATAATGTAAGGGTGGTAGAGAGGAGTGACATTGTAAATGGGACAAAGGAGGAGATGGAATCCATGTGGGTAGAACTCCAAAGAGAAGAAGTAAGAGGGAAATCAATAGTGGGGGCATGTTACAGACCCCCCAATCTGAAGCAGGAGGAGGAGCAGGACCTCCTATTGCAGTTAGAAATGTCAGCGAGGCAGGGAAATGTCATCATAATGGGGGACTTTAATTATTCCGATATCGACTGGGCAGAGAGGACAGCTCACTCATTAAAGACCCGTAATTTCATGAATGTCTTACAGGACAACTTCATGTCTCCATTGGATTCTCACCTAGAAAGAATGCATTGCTAGATTTATTCATTATTACAAATCCAAGTCTGATCATAGATGTGGCAATACGGGACAACTTGGGATCTAGCATCACAGGATGATCACATTTAGCATAAATCGAAGGAAAAGGAGACATGAGGGTAGCATAAGGACTCAAAATTTCAAAGAAGCAAACTTTGCTGAACTGTGCTCAATACTACAAGACATCAATTGGGACCTAATCCTAGAAACATTGAACACGGAGGAAAAATGGAAACGCTTTAGGAACCTATTAAACGAAGGTATCACACAGTGCATTACAATGGGCAATAAATATAGGAGAGCGAAGTTTGAACCTGGGTGGCTAAACCGTAATGTGACAATTCTTATAAGAGAGAAAGAAAAGGCCTTTAAAAAATATAAAGCAGAGGGGACATTGACAGCATTCCAACACTACAAGGAATGCAATAAGAAGTGTAAGAAAATAAATCACCAGGACCAGATGGCTTACACCAGGGATCCTCAAACTACGGCCCTCCAGCTGTTGCGAAACTACACATCCCACGAGGCATTGTAAAACTCTGACATTCACAGACATGACTAGGCATGATGGGAATTGTAGTTCCTGAACAACTGGAGGGCCATAGTTTGAAGACCTATGGCTTACACCCAAGAGTCCTCAAATAACTAATTTGGGTTATACAGTGGCGTGAAAAAGTGTTTGCCCCCTTCCTCATTTCCTGTTCCTTTGCATGTTTGTCACACTTAAGTGTTTCGGAACATCAAACCAATTTAAACAATAGTCAAGGACAACACAAGTAAACACAAAATGCAATTTGTAAATGAAGGTGTTTATTATTAAAGGTGAAAAAAAATCCAAACCATCATGGCCCTGTGTGAAAAAGTGATTGCCCCCCTTGTTAAAACATACTATAACTGTGGTTGTCCACACCTGAGTTCAATTTCTCTAGCCACACCCAGGCCTGATTATTGCCACACCTGTTCACAATCAAGGCATCACTTAAATAGGAGCTGCTTGACACAGTAAGGTCCACCAGAAGATCCTTAAAAAGCTACACATCATGCCGAGACCCAAAGAAATTCAGGAACAATTGAGAAAGAAAGTAATTGAGATCTATCAGTCTGGAAAGGGTTATAAAGCCATTTCCAAAGCTTTGGGAATCCAGCGAACCACAGTGAGAGCCATTATCCACAAATGGCGAAGACATGGAACAGTGGTGAACCTTCCCAGGAGTGGCCGGCCGCCCAAAATTACCCCAAGAGCGCAGCGACGACTCATCCAAGAGGTCACAAAAGACCCACAACAACGTCCAAGGAACTGCAGGCCTCACTTGCCTCAGTTAAGGTCAGCGTTCATGCCTCCACCATCAGGAAAAGACTGGGCAAAAATGGCCTGCATGGCAGAGTTCCAAGGAGAAAACCACTGCTGAGCAAAAAGAACATCAAAGCTCGTCTCAATTTCTCCACAACACATCTTGATGATCCCCAAGACTTTTGGGACAACATTCTGTGGACCGATGAGACAAAAGTGGAACTCTTTGGAAGGTGTGTGTCCAAGTATATCTGGCGTAGAAGGAACACTGCATTTCAGAAAAAGAACATTATACCAACAGTAAAATATGGTGGTGGTAGTGTGATGGTCTGGGGCTGTTTTGCTGCTTCAGGACCTGGAATACTTGCCGTGATAAAAGGAACTATGAATTCTGCTGTCTACCAAGAGATCCTGAAGGAGAATGTCCGACCATCTGTTCGTGTACTCAAGCTGAAACGAACTTGGGTTCTGCAGCAGGACAATGATCCTAAACACACCAGCAAGTCCACCACCGAATGGCTGAAGAAAAACAAAATGAAGACTTTGGAGTGGCCTAGCCAAAGTCCTGACCTGAATCCTATTGAGATGTTGTGGTATGACCTTAAAAAGGCTGTTCATGCTCGAAAACCCTCTAATGTAACTGAATTAGGACAATTCTGCAAAGATGAGTGGGCCAAAATTCCTCCAGGACGCTGTAAAAGCCTCATTGCACGTTATCGCAAACGCTTGGTTGCAGTTGTTGCTGCTAAGGGTGGCCCAACCAGTTATTAGGTTTAGGGGGCAATCACTTTTTCACACAGGGCCATGATGGTTTGGATTTTTTTTCACCTTTAATTATAAACACCTTCATTTACAAATTGCATTTTGTGTTTACTTGTGTTGTCCTTGACTATTGTTTAAATTGGTTTGATGTTCCGAAACACTTAAGTGTGACAAACATGCAAAGGAACAGGAAATGAGGAAGGGGGCAAACACTTTTTCACACCACTGTAGCTAGACCATTGTTCCTAATCTTTGCGGACAGCATATTGACAAGAACTGTACCAGCTGATTGGAGAAATGCCAATGTGGTACCAATATTCAATAAAGGGCAGAGACATATTCCTGGAACCTACTGGCCAGTCAGCCTAACAGCAATAGTAGGTAAATTATTAGAGGGAATGATGAGGGACTATATCCAAGAATTTGCTGATGAAAGCAGTATCATTAGTAGTAATCACCATGGGTTTACGAATCTGTTAACATTCTACGAAGAAGTGAGCTGCCATCTAGATAGTGGAGGCCTGTGGATGTGGTGTATCTGGAGTTTGCAAAAGCATTCAATACAGTTCCCCTTAAACGCTTAATCTAAAAGCTAAGGTCTGCAGACATTGCCCATAAAGTTTGTTCATGGATAGAAAACTGGTTACAGGGGCATATCCAAAGGGTAGTGATAAATAACGTGTTCTCAGACTGGTCTGGAGTGGTAAGTGGGGTACCCCAAGGTTCTGTTTTGTGACCAATTCTGTTTAATTTATTCATAAATGATATAGAGGATGGTATACATAGCTCAATTACAGTTTTTGTGGACGACACTAAAATTATTAGGGCAATCACTTCACATCAGGATATAGAAATTTTACAGAAAGACCTGAACAAAATAATGGAGTGGACAACTACATGGCAAATGAGGTTTAATGCGGAGAAATGTAAAGTAATGCACTTGGAGACTAGGGATGAGCCGAACACCCCCGGGTTCGGTTCGAACCAGAACCTTCGAACGGACCGAAAGTTCGCGCGAATTTTCGAACCCTATACGTTATAATGGACGCGAACGTTCGAAATCAAAAGTGCTAATTACAACGGCCAATATGCATGTTAATGTCATAAAACAGGTTTGGGGACCCGGGTCCTGCCCCAGGGGACATATATCAATGCAAAAAGAACTTTTAAAAACTAACGTTTTTTCGGGAGCAGTCATTTTAATGATGCATAAAGTGAAAAAAAAAAAGTGACATTTTCCTTTAAATATGGTACCTGGGGGGTGTCCAAAGTATGCCTGTGAAGTGGCATGTGTTTCCCGTGTTTAGAACTGTCCTTGCACAAAATGACATTTGTAAAGGAAAAAAAGAAGCCATTTAAAACCACTTGCGGCTTTAGGTTTGATCTTAAGTAGAATCTGAACAGGTACATTATGAAGTGTAGCTCCATCCCAAAAAAATCTATTTTTAAGCTTTTTGGAGAACATAGGGAGGGGTTATCACCCCTGTAACATTTGCTGTCTTTGCACATCTGTTCAGAACATGTCACCTCACTTTCCGTCCCAATGACAAATGTTTTTGGAAAAGTGGGGTTTTAATTGAAACAAGGATTGGTGATAAAGTATCAGTAGAGAGGAGATACCTTTTTCCCAAATTAAATCTAACAGGATAGAATTTCCCTTCCTAGGGGTAGATTTCCTCTCACTTCCTGTTTTCTCTTTCCATTTGCAAGTAGGAGTCGTTTGTAAGTTGGATGTTTGAAAGTAGGGGCCTGGCGTATATACTCTGCAGAAATTTGCCCTATTAGATGTTGGTGTAGCCACAAGACTGGTGGGCACAGGAATGGGCCCTGCTGTGAGTTAATAGATCAAGATTTGTAATTGCATGCACCTGTTGAACAGGGCAGAAAAATTGGGGGTGGTGGTGGACGGTTTTGCCACAAGACTGTAAGCTCTCACAGTTACTCTTGGTGGGCGCAGGAATGGGCCCTGCTGTGAGTTATTAGATCAAGATTTGTAATTGCAAGCACCTGATGAACAGGGCAGAAAAATTGGGCCTTTGGCGGTGGTGGTGGACGGTGTTGCCACAAGACTGTAGGCCCTCATAGTTACTCTTGGTGGGCGCAGGAATGGGCCCTGCTGTGAGTTATTAGATCAAGATTTGTAATTGCAAGCACCTGATGAACAGGGCAGAAAAATTGGGCCTTTGGCGGTGGTGGTGGACGGTGTTGCCACAAGACTGCAGGCCCTCATAGTTACTCTTGGTGGGCGCAGGAATGGGCCCTGCTGTGAACTATTAGATCAAGATTTGTAATTACCCGCCCCTGTTAAACAGGGGCTGAAAAATTGTGCCTTAGGCACTGGTGCTGGTGCCACAACACTGCAACCCCTCACAGAGACTGTACTTGGAGCACAGCAGTCACACGTGTTGCGAAGCATTTTTTTAAAAAATTGTAAGTACACGCCCCTGTTAAACAGGGGCTGAAAAATTGTGCCTTAGGCACTGGTGCTGGTGCCACAACACTGCAACCCGGCCCTCACAGATACTGTACTTGGAGCACAGCAGTCACACGTGTTGCGAAGCATTTTTTTAAAAAATTGTAAGTACACGCCCCTGTTAAACAGGGGCTGAAAAATTGTGCCTTAGGCACTGGTGCTGGTGCCACAACACTGCAACACGGCCCTCACAGAGACTGTACTTGGAGCACAGCAGTCACACGTGTTGCGAAGCATTTTTTTTAAAAATTGTAAGTACACGCCCCTGTTAAACAGGGGCTGAAAAATTGTGCCTTAGGCACTGGTGCTGGTGCCACAACACTGCAACCCGGCCCTCACAGATACTGTACTTGGAGCACAGCAGTCACACGTGTTGCGAAGCATTTTTTTAAAAAATTGTAAGTACACGCCCCTGTTAAACAGGGGCTGAAAAATTGTGCCTTAGGCACTGGTGCTGGTGCCACAACACTGCAACACGGCCCTCACAGAGACTGTACTTGGAGCACAGCAGTCACACGTGTTGCGAAGCATTTTTTTTAAAAATTGTAAGTACACGCCCCTGTTAAACAGGGGCTGAAAAATTGTGCCTTAGGCACTGGTGCTGGTGCCACAACACTGCAACACGGCCCTCACAGAGACTGTACTTGGAGCACAGCAGTCACACGTGTTGCGAAGCATTTTTTTAAAAAATTGTAAGTACACGCCCCTGTTAAACAGGGGCTGAAAAATTGTGCCTTAGGCACTGGTGCTGGTGCCACAACACTGCAACACGGCCCTCACAGAGACTGTACTTGGAGCACAGCAGTCACACGTGTTGCGAAGCATTTTTTTAAAAAATTGTAAGTACACGCCCCTGTTAAACAGGGGCTGAAAAATTGTGCCTTAGGCACTGGTGCTGTGGCATGGATCATTGAGGAGGAGGAAGAGGATAGTCAGTGAACATAAGAGGACAGTCACTCAGCATCAGCATAGGCAGTCTTGAAGGGATGTGACATTAAAAATTATTCGGTTATATCCGCCTCAGGTGCCTGGTAGCTGGTGGTGATCCAAGACTGATTCATTTTGATGAATGTCAGTCGATCAACCGAGGCGGTGGACAGGCGCACCCTATGATCAGTCACAAATCCTCCAGCAGCACTGAATGTGCGTTCGGAAAGAACGCTGGAGGCAGGACAGGCCAGTAGCTCAATTGCATACTGTGCAAGCTCTGGCCAGTGATCCATCCTCAGGACCCAGTAAGCCAGAGGATTTTCAGTGGGAAAGGTGTCCAAGTCTGACCTTGCCCCAAGGTATTCCTGCACCATGTATATCAGACGCTGGCGATGGTTGCTGGAACCGATCATACCTTGGGGCTGCGGACTAAAAAATTGTCTGAACGCATCGGTCAGACGTCCACCTTCCCCACCGCTCCTTCTGCCACTGACCGAAGCCTCAGCAACTCGTCGCCCAGGACCAGGAGTTTGTAGCCTCCCAGTTTCTGGGAACGAGTTGCACAGACCTTTCTGCAAGGCCTCCCTGAGATGTCTCATCCTCTGCTCCCTCTGCGACGGCAAGATAAGGTCCGCAACCTTACCCTTGTACCGCGGATCAAGGAGAGTGGCCAGCCAGTAATGGTCCCTCTCCTTGATCCGAAGAACACGAGGATCCTTCCGCAGGCTTTGCAGGATCAGGGAGGCCATGCAGCGTAGGTTAGCTGAGGCATTCGGTCCGGAGTCTTCTGGGTCACTGAGGATGACATGATCGCCAGCCACCTCCTCCCAGCCACGTACAAGTCCACTGGCTTGTTGGGACTGTACATCATCCCTAAAAGACTGCTGCTGCTGATGCTGAGTGCCAGGCTCCACCTCCATGCTCACACAATCCTCCTCCTCCTCCTCCTCCTCCTCCTCATCCTCTTCCTGTGTGATGGGTGGGACAGAAGGAACACTGTCCGGATAAAGGGGGCCTTGAGAGGCAAGGAAGTCCTCCTCTTCCTGCCTCTGTTCTGCCTCAAGTGCCCTGTCCATTATCCCACGCAGCGTATGCTCCAACAGGTGGACAAGAGGGACAGTGTCACTGATGCATGCACTGTCACTGCTCACCATCCTCGTGGCCTCCTCAAATGGTGAGAGGACAGTGCATGCATCCCTGATCATGCTCCACTGACGTGGGGAAAAAAAACCAAGCTCCCCTGACCCTGTCCTGGTGCCGTAGTCGCAAAGGTACTCATTGATGGCCCTCTGCTGCGTGTGCAGTCGCTGCAGCATGGCCAACGTTGAGTTCCACCTGGTGGGCATGTCAGATATTAGGCGGTTCTTGGGCAGGTTCAGCTCCTTTTGCAGCTCAGTCAGCCGAGCACTGGCATTATAAGATCGGCGGAAATGCACACAGACTTTCCTGGCCTGCCTCAGGACATCCTGTAAGCCTGGGAACCTGCCCAAGAACCGCTGCACCACCAGGTTGAGGACGTGAGCCATGCAGGGCACATGGGTGAGCTGCCCCTGTCGCAGGGCGGAGAGGAGGTTGGTGCCATTGTCAGAAACGACCATTCCTGGCTTAAGCTGACGTGGCGTCAACCACCTCTCGGCCTGCCCCTGCAGAGCTGCCAGAACCTCTGGCCCAGTGTGGCTCCTGTCCCCCAAACACACCAGCGCAAGCACGGCATGGCATCTTTTTGCCTGCGTACTTGCGTAGCCCCTTGTACGCCTACGGAGCACCGCTGGTTCCAAGGACAGAGCACTGGAGGAAGAAGAAGAGGAGGGGGTGGAGGAGAGAGGTGTGTCACAACCAGTAGCAGTAGTCGCGTTTTGGAGGCGTGGTGGCGGAACAACCTCCAACACTACTGCACCTTGTCCTGCATCCCTCCCAGCTGCCAATAGAGTGACCCAATGGGCCGTGAAAGAAAGGTACCGTCCCTGTCCATGCCTGCTGGACCATGAGTCAGCGGTAATATGCACCTTACCGCTGACCGCCCTGTCCAGCGAGGCATGGACATTGCCCTCCACATGCCGGTAGAGAGACGGAATCGCCTTCCGCGAGAAAAAGTGGCGTTTGGGAACCTGCCACTGAGGAACCGCACATTGAACAAACTCACGGAAGGGGGCCGAGTCTACCAACTGAAAAGGCAGCAGTTGAAGTGCTAGCAATTTAGCAAGGCTAGCATTCAACCGCTGGGCATGTGGATGGCTGGGAGTGTACTTCTTTCTACGGTCCAGCAGCTGGGGCAGGGAAATTTGCCTGCTGCATTCGGACGTCGGTGTACTGCAAGTACTTGGTTGTGACACACCGAATTCTACACCTTCAGTCCTCTCAGAGCAGCTTTCAGAGAGGACTGAAGGTGTAGTGGGGATGGAGATCCCAGCTGAGGAGGAGCAAGGAGAGGTCCGCTTAGTTCTTTGGTGTGGGTCTTTTATGTGTGCCTGCCAACGAGCTGCATGGCAGGTCGCCATATGTCTGGTCATGCTTGTCGTGCCCAAGCGGCTGATGTTTTGGCCACGCGAGATACGCTTGAGACAAATATTGCAAATAGCAGTGGTGCGATCTGCTGCACTCGTCTCAAAAAAGGCCCACACCAAAGAACTTTTCTGATAACGTGCAGAGGCAGCGCCCTGCACAGGCGGAGCTCTGCGGTGTTGTACAGTTGCTGTGCTGGCCTCTACCTGGCCTCCAGGGGGCATCCTGCCTCGTTGGACATGTGACGCCGCATCCTCCTCCTCCTCGTCCTCCTCCTCATCCTCTCTCCCTTGAGGCACCCACGTGGAGTCAGTGACCTCATCATCCCCTCCCTCTTCACCACTAGAGCAAACCTGGCAGTAAGCTGCAGCTGGTGGAACTGTACTGCCAGATTCCTCAAGCTGGGTATCGTCATCCGAGCCTTCGAATCGTTGGGCATCCTCCTGGAGCATGTACCCAACACTGTGCTCAAAGAGTTCGGGGGACTCCTCAGGAGGACATGGTGGGTCTAGGGAAGGGGTGGCTGATGATGCTCTGTCAGTACCCTGAGCCTGGGTGAGAGAGGATGAGGAGGATGAGGAGGGCTTGGTCATCCATTCTACCAAGCCTTCAGCATGATGCGGCTCCACACGCGCGTGTCCCATGGCCACGTGCTGATGACGATGCACGACCACGTCCACGTCCACGGCCACGTCCACTAGAAACAGAGCCTGCCTGCCCTGTGTTCTTGGCTCTGCACGCTCTGCCTCCCCTTGGCGGTCTTCCAGCCATTGTAGTCGGTAGTCCTGTGGGTGCTGCTGAGAAGAAAATATAGGAGCTCTGTGTGATGCCACTAACACACTAGAAGTCCTATGGGTGCTTCTGCAAAGAAAATAGAGGAGCTCTGTGTGATGCCACTAACACACTAGAAGTCCTATGGGTGCTTCTGCAAAGAAAATAGAGGAGCTCTGTGTGATGCCACTAACACACTAGAAGTCCTGTGGGTGCTTATGCAAAGAAAATAGAGGAGCTCTGTGTGATGCCACTAACACACTAGAAGTCCTGTGGGTGCTTATGCAAAGAAAATAGAGGAGCTCTGTGTGATGCCACTAACACACTAGAAGTCCTGTGGGTGCTGCTGAGAAGAATATATAGGAGCTCTGTGTGATGCCACTAACACACTAGAAGTCCTGTGGGTGCTTCTGCAAAGAAAATAGAGGAGCTCTGTGTGATGCCACTAACACACTAGAAGTCCTGTGGGTGCTGCTGAGAAGAATATATAGGAGCTCTGTGTGATGCCACTAACACACTAGAAGTCCTATGGGTGCTTCTGCAAAGAAAATAGAGGAGCTCTGTGTGATGCCACTAACACACTAGAAGTCCTGTGGGTGCTTCTGCAAAGAAAATAGAGGAGCTCTGTGTGATGCCACTAACACACTAGAAGTCCTGTGGGTGCTGCTGAGAAGAATATATAGGAGCTCTGTGTGATGCCACTAACACACTAGAAGTCCTGTGGGTGCTTCTGCAAAGAAAATAGAGGAGCTCTGTGTGATGCCACTAACACACTAGAAGTCCTGTGGGTGCTGCTGAGAAGAATATATAGGAGCTCTGTGTGATGCCACTAACACACTAGAAGTCATATGGGTGCTTCTGCAAAGAAAATAGAGGAGCTCTGTGTGATGCCACTAACACACTAGAAGTCCTGTGGGTGCTTCTGCAAAGAAAATAGAGGAGCTCTGTGTGATGCCACTAACACACTAGAAGTCCTGTGGGTGCTTCTGCAAAGAAAATAGAGGAGCTCTGTGTGATGCCACTAACACACTAGAAGTCCTGTGGGTGCTTATGCAAAGAAAATAGAGGAGCTCTGTGTGATGCCACTAACACACTAGAAGTCCTGTGGGTGCTTATGCAAAGAAAATAGAGGAGCTCTGTGTGATGCCACTAACACACTAGAAGTCCTGTGGGTGCTGCTGAGAAGAATATATAGGAGCTCTGTGTGATGCCACTAACACACTAGAAGTCCTGTGGGTGCTTCTGCAAAGAAAATAGAGGAGCTCTGTGTGATGCCACTAACACACTAGAAGTCCTGTGGGTGCTGCTGAGAAGAATATATAGGAGCTCTGTGTGATGCCACTAACACACTAGAAGTCCTATGGGTGCTTCTGCAAAGAAAATAGAGGAGCTCTGTGTGATGCCACTAACACACTAGAAGTCCTGTGGGTGCTGCTGAGAAGAATATATAGGAGCTCTGTGTGATGCCACTAACACACTAGAAGTCCTGTGGGTGCTTATGCAAAGAAAATAGAGGAGCTCTGTGTGATGGGACTAACACACTTCAAGTCCTATAGGTGCTTCTGGGAAGAAAATATAGCTCTGTGTGTGTGATGGGACTAACACACTTCAAGTCCTATAGGTGCTTCTGGGAAGAAAATATAGCTCTGTGTGTGTAATGGGACTAACACACTTCAAGTCCTATAGGTGCTTCTGGGAACAAAATATAGCTCTGTGTGTGTAATGGGACTAACACACTTCAAGTCCTATAGGTGCTTCTGGGAACAAAATATAGCTCTGTGTGTGTAATGGGACTAACACACTTCAAGTCCTATAGGTGCTTCTGGGAACAAAATATAGCTCTGTGTGTGTGATGGGACTAACACACTTCAAGTCCTATAGGTGCTTCTGGGAAGAAAATATAGCTCTGTGTGTGTGATGGGACTAACACACTTCAAGTCCTATAGGTGCTTCTGGGAACAAAATATAGCTCTGTGTGTGTGATGGGACTAACACACTTCAAGTCCTATAGGTGCTTCTGGGAACAAAATATAGCTGTGTGTGTGTAATGGGACTAACACACTTCAAGTCCTATAGGTGCTTCTGGGAACAAAATATAGCTCTGTGTGTGTGATGGGACTAACACACTTCAAGTCCTATAGGTGCTTCTGGGAAGAAAATATAGCTCTGTGTGTGTGATGGGACTAACACACTTCAAGTCCTATAGGTGCTTCTGGGAACAAAATATAGCTCTGTGTGTGTGATGGGACTAACACACTTCAAGTCCTATAGGTGCTTCTGGGAACAAAGTATAGCTCTTTGTGTGTGATGGGACTAACACACTTCAAGTCCTATAGGTGCTTCTGGGAAGAAAATATAGCTCTGTGTGTGTAATGGGACTAACACACTTCAAGTCCTATAGGTGCTTCTGGGAACAAAATATAGCTCTGTGTGTGTAATGGGACTAACACACTTCAAGTCCTATAGGTGCTTCTGGGAACAAAATATAGCTCTGTGTGTGTGATGGGACTAACACACTTCAAGTCCTATAGGTGCTTCTGGGAAGAAAATATAGCTCTGTGTGTGTAATGGGACTAACACACTTCAAGTCCTATAGGTGCTTCTGGGAACAAAATATAGCTCTGTGTGTGTGATGGGACTAACACACTTCAAGTCCTATAGGTGCTTCTGGGAAGAAAATATAGCTCTGTGTGTGTAATGGGACTAACACACTTCAAGTCCTATAGGTGCTTCTGGGAACAAAATATAGCTCTGTGTGTGTAATGGGACTAACACACTTCAAGTCCTATAGGTGCTTCTGGGAAGAAAATATAGCTCTGTGTGTGTGATGGGACTAACACACTTCAAGTCCTATAGGTGCTTCTGGGAAGAAAATATAGCTCTGTGTGTGTAATGGGACTAACACACTTCAAGTCCTATAGGTGCTTCTGGGAACAAAATATAGCTCTGTGTGTGTAATGGGACTAACACACTTCAAGTCCTATAGGTGCTTCTGGGAAGAAAATATAGCTCTGTGTGTGTGATGGGACTAACACACTTCAAGTCCTATAGGTGCTTCTGGGAAGAAAATATAGCTCTGTGTGTGTAATGGGACTAACACACTTCAAGTCCTATAGGTGCTTCTGGGAACAAAATATAGCTCTGTGTGTGTAATGGGACTAACACACTTCAAGTCCTATAGGTGCTTCTGGGAACAAAATATAGCTCTGTGTGTGTGATGGGACTAACACACTTCAAGTCCTATAGGTGCTTCTGGGAAGAAAATATAGCTCTGTGTGTGTAATGGGACTAACACACTTCAAGTCCTATAGGTGCTTCTGGGAAGAAAATATAGCTCTGTGTGTGTAATGGGACTAACACACTTCAAGTCCTATAGGTGCTTCTGGGAAGAAAATATAGCTCTGTGTGTGTAATGGGACTAACACACTTCAAGTCCTATAGGTGCCTCTGGGAACAAAATATAGGAGCTCTGCCTGCCTGCCACGAACACACTACAAGTCCTATAGGTGCTTCTGGTAACAAAATATAGGAGCTCTGCCTGCCTGCCACTAACACACTACAAGTCCTATAGGTGCTTCTGGGAAGAAAATATAGCTCTGTGTGTGTAATGGGACTAACACACTTCAAGTCCTATAGGTGCTTCTGGGAACAAAGTATAGCTCTTTGTGTGTAATGGGACTAACACACTTCAAGTCCTATAGGTGCTTCTGGGAAGAAAATATAGCTCTGTGTGTGTAATGGGACTAACACACTTCAAGTCCTATAGGTGCTTCTGGGAACAAAATATAGCTCTGTGTGTGTAATGGGACTAACACACTTCAAGTCCTATAGGTGCTTCTGGGAACAAAATATAGCTCTGTGTGTGTGATGGGACTAACACACTTCAAGTCCTATAGGTGCTTCTGGGAAGAAAATATAGCTCTGTGTGTGTAATGGGACTAACACACTTCAAGTCCTATAGGTGCTTCTGGGAACAAAATATAGCTCTGTGTGTGTGTGATGGGACTAACACACTTCAAGTCCTATAGGTGCTTCTGGGAAGAAAATATAGCTCTGTGTGTGTAATGGGACTAACACACTTCAAGTCCTATAGGTGCTTCTGGGAAGAAAATATAGCTCTGTGTGTGT
Organism: Lithobates sylvaticus; assembly: GCA_028564925.1. Classification (NCBI taxonomy): domain Eukaryota; kingdom Metazoa; phylum Chordata; class Amphibia; order Anura; family Ranidae; genus Lithobates; species Lithobates sylvaticus. The sequence continues at coordinate 319,999,216 of CM053029.1, read as the reverse complement.
AATGGGACTAACACACTTCAAGTCCTATAGGTGCTTCTGGGAAGAAAATATAGCTCTGTTTGTGTAATGGGACTAACACACTACAAGTCCTATAGGTGCTTCTGGTAACAAAATATAGGAGCTCTGCCTGCCTGCCACTAACACACTACAAGTCCTATAGGTGCTTCTGGTAACAAAATATAGGAGCTCTGCCTGCCTGCCACGAACACACTACAAGTCCTATAGGTGCTTCTGGTAACAAAATATAGGAGCTCTGCCTGCCTGCCACGAACACACTACAAGTTCTATAGGTGCTTCTGGGAACAAAATATAGGAGCTCTGCCTGCCTGCCACGAACACACTACAAGTCCTATAGGTGCTTCTGGTAACAAAATATAGGAGCTCTGCCTGCCTGCCACGAGCACACTACAAGCCCCTCTTTGTCAATCAATCTTTGTAACTGAATCTATCTAACTCAATCTCTGCAAGTGAATCTCTCTATCTATCTAAATGCAGCAGAGTGTCACAGAAACAGCCTGCTCAATCTGCGCCGGAACAGCATGTGACCGGCGCAGACGGCGTGGCGGCGTTTTATAGGGGGGGGCGTGTACTACAGCCCCTGAGCTGTAATTGGCTACAGGCGTCCTGCCTGTAGCCAATTATGGCTCTTCGAGTTTCCGGGGCTGTGATTGGCCAAGCATGCGGGGTCACAGTGCATGCTTGGCCAATCATCAGCCAGCAATGCACTGCGTCGGCCGCGCCGGCCGCAATGCATTGCGGGGCCGCTCGCATCACACGAACGTGATGCGAGCGGCCAAAATAGTTCTGGGCTCGCCGAGCGAGCGAACGCCCGGTGCTCGATGCGAACGTGGGTTCGCATCGAGCACCGGGCCCATCCTTATTGGAGACTAAAATCATAAACACAAACTACTCACTAGGGGGAGAACCTCTGGGGGGAATCAAGGATGGAGAAAGATTTGGGAGTCCTATTGGAAGACAGACTGAGCAATAGCATGCAATGTCAAGCTGCAGCTACCAAAGCCAGCAGAATATTAGTGTGCATTAAAAAGGGGATATACTCCAGAGATAAAACGATAATCTTACCACTTTATAAAACTCTGGTCTGGCCACATCTGGAGTATTCCATCCAGTTCTGGTCACTGGTCCTCAGAAGGGTAGTGCTGGTACTGGAGAGAGTCCAAAGAAGGGCAACAAAATTAATAAGGGGATTGAAGGACCTCAATTACGAGGAGTGACTACAAGCACCAAATTTATATTTATTTAAGAGACGCTTGAGAAGAGACATGATAGCGATTTACAAATACCTCAATGGTGATCCCAGCATAGGAAAAAAGCTATTCAGTCTCAGAAAGTGTAAGAGGACACGTGGTCCCACAATGAGATTGGAGCAGAATCGGTTTAACCTTAAGCTGTGCAGGGTTTTTTTTCACTCTCAAGGTGGTAAGAATGTGGAACACTCTTCCACAATTGGTGGTGTCAGCGGGGAGTATTAATATTTTTAACCACTTGCTGACCACCGCACACAGATGTACGTTGGCAGAATGGCACTGGCAGGTAAATGGGCGTACCTGTATGTCCTTTTGAATTTGCCGCCTATCAGGCACGCGCGTGTGCCGTGGGAGCGTGCCCGCGGGTCCCACAAACTCGATGTTCGCCAGCGGCCTGCGATTGCGGTGAGGAGAGGCAGAACGGGGAGATGCCTATGTAAACAAGGCATTTCCCTGTTTTTTTCCCTGGTCATCGGGAGCAGTGATCTCTGTCATGTTGTAGTAATTATACGCTGTATACGCTGTATACTGTCATTTATATGCTGTATAAATGAAAATAGTGTCAAAAGTGTCCGATGTGTCTGCCATAATGTCGCAGTCACAATAAAAATCGCAGATCGCCACCATTACTAGTAAAAAAAAATGTTATAATAAAAATGCCATAAATCTATTCCCTCTTTTGTAGACGCTATAACTTTTGCGCAAACGAATCAATATACACTTGTTGCGATTTTTTTTACCAAAAATATGTAGAAGAATACATATCGACCTAAACTGTGGAAGAAATTTGTTTTTTTATATATTTTTTGGGGATATTTATTATAGCAAACAGTAAAAAATATTGCTTTTTTTTTTTCAAAATTTACAGCCTTTTTTTGTTTATAGCGCAAAAAATAAAAACCGCATCAAGTGATCAAATACCACCAAAAGAAAGCTCTATTTGTGTGAAAATGAGGACGTCAATTTTGTTTGGATACAACGTCGCACGACCGTGCAATTGTCAGATAAAGCGACGCAGTGCCGAATCGCAAAAAATGCTCTTGTCAGGAAGGGGGTAAAACCTTGAAGGGGTTAAAAGACTCTTGGACGTGCATCTTAAAGAACACAATATACAGGGATGTGGGAAATGATTATCGACACTGACACACACACACCTACCCAGGTTTAACTGGTTGGACTATTGTCTTTATTCAACCTTACCTACAATGTAAACTATGTAACATGTTTGCCTGTCTATTCTTAACTGTTAAGCCCCATACACACGCGCGGATTATCCGAGGACCAGGTCCGTCGGACCATGTCCGTCATACTTTGTCTGATGTTGGTTTTGCGTACACACGGTCGGACAAAGTTGTCGGAAAATCCCATCATTCTGAACGTGGTGACGTTTGTTGCCTACGACGGGACTACGTAGAGGCTAGTAGCCAATAGCTTTGGTCTTGTAATGTGATCTGAGCATGCGTAGCACTTTGTCCGGTCGGACAACCGTACACACGATCGGATTTGGTGTGATCGGACCGTGTTGTCGGAAAATCTATCCAGCAGGAGATAGGACTTTGTCCGTCGGACAATCCGACGTACACTGTCCGATGGTGCATACACACGGTCTGATTTTTCAACAACATTGTCCGATCGGACAGAATCCATGCAAAAATCCGACCGTGTGTATGGGGCTGCAGTACACTAGAGTGTCGTGAAGTGGCCCTGCAGCTTACGCATATATTTGCAAATGTGTGCAAATGAAACCCCCGGTTTTAACGTGAACTGTTAGTGAGGACAATTCTAGTTGGTTGCAGGTTGGTAAGTGAGCTGGAAATTTTTCTTTGTTAAAATTATTTATTTTGCTAGAAAATTACTTAGCACCCCCCAAACATTATATATATTTTTTCTAACACCCTAGAGAATAAAATTGTGGTCGTTGCAATACTTTTTGTCATACTGTATTTGTGCAGCGGTCTTACAAGTGCACTTTTTTTGGAAAAAATACACGTTTTGGAATTAAAAAATGAGACAACAGTAAAGTTAGCCCAATTTTTTTTTATATTGTGAAAGATGATGTTACGCTGAGTAAATTGATACCCAACATGTCACGCTTCAAAGTTGCGCCCTCTCGTGGAATGGAGACAAACTTTTCCCCTTAAAAAACTCCATATGCAACGTTTAAAAAATTCTACAGGTTGCATGTTTTGAGTTACAGAGGCGATCTAGGGCTAGAATTATTTCTCTCACTCTAACAATCGCGTGTGTGGTTTGAAAACCGTTTTCATATGCGGGCGCTACTCTTGTATGCGTTTACTTCTGCACGCAAGCTTGGGGGGACGGGGCGCGTTTACATTTTTTTTTTTTTCTTATTTATTTTATCTTTTATTTATTATTTTTACACTGTTCTTTAAAAAAAAATTGTGTCACTTGTATTCCTACGAGCTTTTAAAACGTTTTTTAAATGTAAGTGTAATATTTTTTGGTAAAAATAAATAGTTTTTTAAGTGGATTCACACTATGGTGAGCTTTCTTTTCCTACTGAGACCGTGATTGCTGCTTGCTGGACTGCCTATTGAGTTGGGATGCCTCGGTTTGCTCTCATTACACTCGCAGTGAATTCTTACCATCTGTGATCTGATGTCTGGATGCTGTTTTGATACTACAGGCTTTACACCGCTTGCCTTCTGGTAAGCGCATAGGTTGTGTGGTGGAGGTTCACTAACATCGGTGGTGTTTTTTTGCACAGAAGAAATACCTATGTTATTCATCTCACATTCATCTCACTTTAATCACTGGACTTTATTGTTTAATGATTTTTATTAATTTATTATTATAATTTGCACTATTAATTGTCACTGTGATTTCATGTTTATTAGGGTGATTATTTGGTGCATAAATGTATATATTTATATTGTCACTATTTATAATTAATTTAATCCTGTGCACGGCTTTCTTTCCAATTTTTCTGTCTTTAGTGGTTGTGTATATCTTACAATTATAAGCTGCAGCCTGTTTATATATTTTGTATTTCGTTTTTTTTTTTTTTTTAAATATTAAATTTTTATTAATTTTTCAACAAAAAACATTTACAAATACATAGGACATTCAACAACGAGTCCGTAACCTCTTTCAGGGTGAGCATCGCTCGTCCTGATAGCTTATACATTGAACGGCAACTAACTTAGAAACTTCCAGAACGGGTGTGGTCCCCCTACTTGCTTTAAGCCCCCCCCCCATCATCCTCCCCCCTCCCATCCCCCCCGTCAAGCCACAGACTGTTCTGTCCCTTCCCAGTACCACTAAGAGCTTGGGGGAAAAGTAGCAGGAGCATATCCTGAAGAACCGACAAGAGAGAGATGCAAAAAAAAAAAAAAAAAAAGAAAAAGGGAAAATAACAAAGTAAGGGAAAAGACCGCTTGTAGGCGCGGAATAGTAAAGAAAGAGCTGGTGCTGAGCTATGGGTATGCCCGTGCTAAGACTAAATTCACCTTTCGTCTATGGGTGCTATTGTCCAGGGTCCCCAGATCGTTTGAAACTTTCTATAGTTGCCCTGCTTTGTAAAGAAAATTCTCTCATTGCCCATTACCGTTTTTATACTTCTATTCCATTCCTCTAGTGTCGGGGGTAGCTGTGCCTGCCAATGCTGGGCGATCAGCTTCCTGGCTTGGAAGAGCGCCCGTAGGGTAGAGTCCGTAAGGTTATGCGGGATCCTCTCTCTCTCCATGAGACCTAATAAGCAGGTTTTGGCCGTTGCCTCCAGATTTAGCCTCAAGGTCGTGTTAATTGCCTCAATAATACTGGTCCAGTATCTAAATAGTTTTGGACATTTCCAAAACATATGGATAAAGTCCCCGACTCGGCCGCATCTGGGACAGCGGTCATTATCCCGCCAATGCAGTTTGAACATTTTGCTTGGGGTATGATATACTCTGTATACTTGTATTTCGTTTTTAGGTTAGCGCGGTATATAATCTTTTTCTTTCACTTGTATTCCTATTACAAGGAATGTAAACATCACTTGTAATAGAAAAAAAAGCATGACATGACCTCTAAAATATGAGATCCGGGGTCAGAAAGACCCCAGATCTCATATTTACGCTAAAATGCAATAAAAAAAAATGTTGCTTTAAAAAAAAAAGAAAAATTGCTTAAAGAGCTATGGGCGGAAGTGACGTTTTGATGTCACTTCTGCCCTGCAATGGTATGGAGCCAGGTGGGGGCCATCTTCCCCTTACCCAGCTTCATATAACAGAGTCGAGAGGATGCAAACCGCCGACGGCGGCGGCTCCGTTAAGCGGCGGAGACGACCGGAGTGCGGCGGGATGGGGGGCCCATCTCCCACCGCTGATAAAAGTGATCTTGCGGCGAAGTCGCCACAGAGACCACTTTTATCTGAAAGCGGGCCACCCTCTAAAGAAGAGGATACCAGGGTTATGGCAGATAGCTGCTGTCATAACAACGATATTCCTCTTCAAAGTGCCATTGTATAACGACGGCGGGTGGTCAGTAAGTGGTTAATTGACAGTCTTAATTAGACCCAAAGTAGTTTCAAGGTGCCACATGCCTAAATGGACTTATCATAAAGGCAAATTAGTGGCCTGGGTTTTTAGTTGGCACCAAGAATACAAACAACTGAATTAAAATTCACAATATGTATTAGTACAATTTCTTAAACAAGACAATAGTCTGAAACATATTAAAAAACAACAAAAGAAAATGTAGCACCCTGGTAGTAGGCAGGGTTGCTAACAAATTTAGCTTGCTAGATGGTAACTAGCCTGGCTGATTGATAGGGGATTCACTGTTTTATCCCTAACTCTGGATTTGATGCACCTTTCTCTTCTGTCACTAGTTGGAATTGTTGCCTGTGGCATTAGATTGACTAGGGCATAGTGAATTCAGACAAAGAGTGGATGGGTTGTCCAATTGGCAGGGGTTTCTTTAGTCCCTTGACCTGCTGGGAGAGCCTATTTATATGGGAGGAGTTAGGTGATCAGGGTTCTGTGCCAACTGGATGGCTGTCTGGGTGGACATGTGTCACAAAGCTCCAGGCTGCTAGGCCAGAAGCCTGAGGCCTATCCTGGGAGCACCTGGCTGCTAGGCTGTCTGAGGCCTATCCAGGTTTGAGAGAGGCAGCTCGGGGTTGGGGCTTCAGGCTGGAAGCCCAACCAAGTTGCGGAGGTTCCGCCGGACGGGGGAACTGGATCTTTGCCAGCGGTGAGGGAGATGCAGTTGCCACAAGGGACGACCACTCCTGTCGCCAGGGGCAAGTGGTGATCAAGGCCAGAGGTAAAGGGAGGAATAGTCGCAAGCAAGGGACAACCATTCCTGTTATCAGAGGCCAGGATATGGAAGTCTGAAGAAGTATACAGAAATAGTCTGAAGAAATATACACAGATTTAAAAGAGAGGCACCAGAATCCAACAGCAATGGTATTAACCTCTCTATCACTGAAAAGTATCTGGTGGAAGCTAGAAACTGAGCAGTTGTGCTGAGACATAAAGATGGCTAGAGTAAACTGGAGGAGTTCAGCTGTCCTGGAAAGACATTGTGAGAATAGACCTGAGCTCAAGATCCAAGTGACTGGGTGCCATTTTAGAGGATAAGTGCCAGCAGTAGCCTTTTTGGAGACAGGTCTTGCAGGGTCTCAGTTCTGCCCATTCCTTTTAACCCTTGAAAAAAGACTGTTAAGAGAAGCCTAATCTTGTCAAGAGTTTCCTCCTGTCTCCTCCAAAAGACAGCACTTTTGGAGTATCCCATACCACTCCAAACTATCTATAGTTACAAATTCAACAAGCAATAAATCTTAAAAGCACAAACCCCTAGACTGTTTATTGGACCTGGAGTGATAAGTGTGTGATTGGTGGATTCTACACTATCTGGGAAAGAACCAGGTAAAATACGCGCTACAGAGGTCAGCATGACCTTGCCTTATTGCTAGAGGTCTTACGTGGAGGCAGTGAATACTGCAATTTGCTATAATACTGCCAAGCTGCTGAGCAGAGATCCAGCTCCCTTCTGTATTGCTTTTCTGGAAAAGTGTATAACTCAAGCCCCTACCTATCAGCTCTCAGTTATAAGCACAAGGTTTATGGCTTTGCCCTAGGTCTAGAACAGGAGCCAAACATATAACATTAGTATTATCAAGGACTCGCCAAGCTTGTGATTGTAGATTGGGTCCACCTCTCCATCAGAGCTCACTATCACCCAGCCACCACTGTTTCTGCCTCAAGGTGGCTGCATTCCCTCAGTCTAACCTCTCTATTTGTACTATAGGCCATCTGCAGCCTAACACAGGCCATGTCTATTACTCTGTCAGACACAGAACGAGTAGGCATGTGAATCAGAGGGGGGCTGCTGGGATGCATTACTGTTCTTAATTACTCAAGTGTGAAACACTCCAGTACAGGTAGATTACAGTCTCAGAAAAAATCCAAATCATGGAGTCTCTAACCCTCCTGAGGGAGGGCCCCAAAACAGGAGAAAAATGGCGGTGTCCAACTTACATGTTGATTCCAGGAGACTGACTCCTTCCTGTGATTCTCCCTCTTCTCACTCCTACAGTTTTTAATATAGCCTCAGGCAAGGTGGTAGAGAGATTCACACCAACAGAGAGAGAAAGAAAATCACTAGCAATGCCACACATCAAAAATTGCTCAATTGGCCCCTCTTACGGACAGGGAGTAAATCTCACCAATGGGGAACATACAGTAGACAGCAATAAAAAGAGCAGTTATTTTCCTTCCCCATTGTGTCCAAAACTAAAAGAACAAAGGTTGGGGTTTTAAGCTGTTTATACAGCTTACTGGCTCAACATTCTACTTCTCTGAAGCCTTTTTCACTTTATAGTTGTTTGATGCTATGTGTTCACTGTGCCTATATTTTCTTCCCAGAAGCACCTATAGGACTTGTAGTGTGTTAGTCCCATCACACAGAGATCATATATTTTTTACCCAGAAGCACCTATAGGACTTGAAGTGTGTTAGTCCCATCACAGACCTATATTTTCTTTCCCAGCTGTGAGAAATATTTGTCACCTATAGGACTTGAAAAGTGTGTTAGTCCCATCACACAGAGATCATATATTTTGTTGTACCCAGAAGCCACCTATAGGACTTGAAGTGTGTGTCCATAGTCCCTATCACACCTAGACTTGAAGTCATATATTTTGTTCCCAGGATCCCCAATAGAAGCACCTATAGGACTATAGTAGTGTGTTAGTCCCATCACACATTTTTCTTCCCAGAAGCACCCATATAATTTCATATATTTTGTTCCCTATACGGACTTGAAGCACCACACAGAGATCATATAGGACTTGAAGTGTGTTAGTCCCATCACACAGAGCTATATTTTATAGGACTTGAAGTGTTCCCAGAAGCACCTATATTTTGTTCCCTGGACTTAGTAGTGTGTTTAGTCCCATCACACAGAGATCATATATTTTGTTCCCATACACACAGAGAAGCACCTATAGGACTTGAAGTGTGTTAGTCCCATCACACAGTGCGTTAGTCTATATTTTTTCTTCCCAGAAGCACCTATAGGACTTGTAGTGTGTTAGTCCCATCACACAGAGATCATATATTTTGTTCCCAGAAGCACCTATAGGACTTGAAGTGTGTTAGTCCCATCACACAGCAGAGCTATATTTTCTTCCAGAAGCACCTATAGGGTGTTTGTCCCCACTTGAAGTTGTGTGTAGTCCCATCACACAGAGATCCCCAGATAGGACTTTTGTGTTAGTTCACCACAGTGATCCCAGAAGCACCTATAGGACTTGAAGTGTGTTAGTCCATCACACAGACCTATATTTTCTTCCCAGAAGCACCCATAGGACTTGAAGTGTGTTATAGTCCCTACATCACACAGACCTATATTTTCTTCCCAGAAGCACCCATAGGACTTGAAGTGTGTTAGTCCCATCACACAGAGATCCTATATTTTGTTCCCATCAACAGAAGCACCCTATAGAACTTGAGGACTTGAAGTGTTTAGTTCCCCATCACACAGACCTATATTTTGTTCCCAGAAGCACCTTATAGGACTTGAAGTGTGTTAGTCCATCACACAGAGATCCTATATTTTGTTCCAGAAGCACCTATAGGACTTGAAAGTGTGTTAGTCCCATCACACAGAGATCCTATATTTTGTTCCCAGAAGCACCTATAGGACTTTGAAGTGTGTTAGTCCCATCACAGAGAGATCCTATATTTTGTTCCCAGAAGCACCTATAGGACTTGAAGTGTGTTAGTCCCATCACACAGACCTATATTTTCTTCCCAGAAGCACCCATAGGACTTGTGTGTGTTAGTCCCATCACACAGAGATCATATATTTTCATCCCAGAAGCACCTATAGGACTTGAAGTGTGTTAGTCCCATCACACAGAGAGCATATATTTTGTTCCCAGAAGCTCCTATAGGACTTGATGTGTGTTAGTCCCATCACACAGAGCTCTATATTTTGTTCCCAGAAGCAACCTATAGGACTTGAAGTGTGTTAGTCCCATCACACAGAGCTATATTTTCTTCCCAGAAGCACCTATAGGACTTGAAGTGTGTTAGTCCCATCACACAGAGATCCTATATTTTGTTCCCAGAAGCACCTATAGGACTTGAAGTGTGTTAGTCCCATATCACACAGAGCTATATTTTCTTCCCAGAAGCACCAATAGGACTTGAAGTGTGTTATTCCCATCACACAGAGCTATATTGTCTTCCCAGAAGCACCTATAGGACTTGAAGTGTGTTAGTCCCATCACACAGAGATCCTATATTTTGTTCCCAGAAGCACCTATAGGACTTGAAGGTGTTAGTCCCATCACACAGACCTATATTTTTCTTCCCAGAAGCACCCATAGGACTTGTAGTGTGTTAGTCCCATCACACAGAGATCCTATATTTTGTTCCCAGAAGCACCTATAGGACTTGAAGTGTGTAGTCCAATCACACAGAGCTATATTTTGTTCCCAGAAGCACCTATTAGGACTTGAAGTGTGTTAGTCCCATCACACAGAGATCCTATATTTTGTTCCCAGAAGCACCTATAGGACTTGAAGTGTGTTAGTCCCATCACACAGACCTATATTTTCTTCCCAGAAGCACCCATTAGGACTTGTAGTGTGTTAGTCCCATCACACAGAGATCCTATATTTTGTTCCCAGAAGCACCTATAGGACTTGAAGTGTGTTAGTCCCATCACACAGAGCTATATTTTGTTCCCAGAAGCACCTAATAGGACTTGAAGTGTGTTAGTCCACATCACACAGAGATCCTATATTTTGTTCCCAGAAGCACCTATAGGACTTGAAGTGTGTTAGTCCCCCCTCATCACACATAGACCTATATTTTTTTGGTTCCAGAAAAGCACACCCTAGGACCCATTGTAGTGTGTTAGTCCCATCACACAGAGATCCTATATTTTGAAGTGTTCCCAGAAGCACCCCAGAAGCACCCATAGGACTAGTGGGGTTAGTCCCCATCACACAGAGATGAAGTGTGTTAGTCCCATCACACAGACCTATATTTTGTTCCCAGAAGCACACTATAGGACTTGAAGTGTGTTAGTCCCATCACACAGAGATATCCCCAGAAGCACCTATATTTTGTTCCCAGAGATATTTTGTTCCCAAAGCACCTATAGGACTTGAAGTGTGTTAGTCCCATCACACAGAGATCCTATATTTTGTTGAAGTCCCAAAGTTAATTTGTTTCCCTGAAGCACCTATATTTTTGTAATGTGTGTGCTATTCAGCCTGAAGGCAATCTTATCACCAAAAATCTGTGCACCTTTAGAGAAGTGTGTTAGTAGAGGTCACCCTTCAAGTGTGTTAGTCCTGGCTTATTTTGTGTGATTCAGTGTGTTAGTCACAGAGCTTATAGCAGCACCCACAGGACTTCTAGTGTGTTAGTGGCATCACACAGAGCTCCTATATTTTCTTTGCAGAAGCTTAGGACTTCTAGTGTGTTAGTGGCATCACACAGAGCTCCTATATATTCTTCTCAGCAGCACCCACAGGACTACCGACTACATGGCTGGAAGACCGCCAAGGGGAGGCAGAGCGTGCAGAGCCAAGAACACAGGGCAGGCAGGCTCTGTTTCTAGTGGACGTGGCCGTGGCCGTGGACGTGGTCGTGCATCGTCATCAGCACGTGGCCATGGGACACGCGCGTCTTTGTTTTCGGCAGCTGGACATGTGGAGCCGCATCATGCTGAAGGCTTGGTAGAATGGATGACCAAGCCCTCCTCATCCTCTCTCACCCAGGGGTACTCTCACCCAGGCTCAGCGTACTCACAGAGCATCATCAGCCACCCTTCCCTAGACCCACCATGTCCTCCTGAGGAGTCCCCGAACTCTTTGAGCACAGTGTTGGGTACATGCTCCAGGAGGATGCCCAACGATCGAAGGCTCGGATGATGATACCCAGCTTGAGGAATCTGGCAGTACTGTTCCACCAAGCTGCAGCTTACTGCCACTCTAGTGGTGAAGAGGGAGGGGATGATGAGGTCACTGACTCCACGTGGGTGCCTGAAGGGAGAGAGGATGAGGGAGGAGGACGAGGAGGAGGAGGATGCGGCGTCACATGTCCAACGAAGCAGGATGCCCCCTGGAGGCCAGGTAGAGGCCAGCACTGCAACTGCAGAGCTCCGCCTGTGCAGGGCGCTGCCTCTGCACGTTATCAGAAAAGTTCTTTGGTGTGGGCCTTTTTTGAGACGAGTGCATCAGATCGCACCACTCTATTTGCAATATTTGTCTCAAGCGTATCTCGCGTGGCCAAAACATCAGCCGCTTGGGCACCACAAGCATATGTTCATTCAGCAATGAGTAAAGTTGTTATATTTTTGTAATGTGTGTGCTATTCAGCCTGAAGGCAATCTTATCACCAAAAACTGTGCAGAGGAGTAGAGGTCACCCTTCAACCTGGCTTATTGTGTGATTCATCTTATACCTAGTTATAACTTCATTTACTTTTCATAATGGTATATACTAAAGTATGCAGTACACAGAAGAATGATTAAATGCAAAGTGCAGTAACCCATACAAATCAGAATTCAGTTTACTTGAGTAGGATAAGGGAAATATTAAATATGAATGGGTCCTATGAGTTTGTACACTTTCGACATTCTTCTTTGTCCAGGTATATAAACCAGAAATTGTACATACTTCATGCTTAATGAATGCAAATTTTGGATCCAATCTAGGAAAATATGCATAAAAAAATGAAGTACACCTATAAACTGAATACTTAAAAATTCTTATTTTCATGATGATGTTAAAAATAGCACTCATAAATAAAAGCATACCAACTTCATGCATATTATAGAATGCTTTCTAATTTATTATCATTTTCTCTATTGAATTAATTATTTGAAAACTATTTTGCAACCAGTTTCTTTTCAATTTGAAACCCTTTCATCCATGTTTTCCTTTTTCACACATGAAAATAGACCCTACAATACAAAACCTTTTAGGCAGACTTTTGATATTTAGGTGTGAGATTTATATTCTTCTAACCATGGTTTTGCCATTAATCTGTTGAATTCTGATTTGCATGCACCTACAATTTGGGTGCATTTTCAATATGTCAAACATTTTTAAAAGCATAATGTACTGAATGACTCTTAAACTATAGTCAGTATGCTTAAAAGAGCCAACAATAGGGTAATTTGATAAGCAAGCCCCTCATTATATACAGGGTTTGGGCTCACAGTAGCCACATTGTCAGCATATGTTGGAAATTTTAGGGAGAGGTTAGGGAGAGTTGACAGTTTGTAAAGGAAGAGCATAGGATGATCTGTATGTAAAGCTGAACTACTGTATACTCATATCCACTTTAGCGATGCAGTGTCCCAGAGGCCCCTAACTGGCCGCTAACATCTTCATCTTTGGCCATTTTATTTGGCCAGTTCATCTTGCCAGATGCAGACAGGCATGCAGGTAAGGTAAGAAGGCAGGAGGGTAAGAAATGTTATTGCTCCCGAAGGATTTGCCATCGATATGCCCACAACTTGTAATTGTTTCCTCTTTAAAATATCTGGGAGTTGGGGCGTGGCTTGACGCATGGAGAGATAGGACGCGTGGCTGAACAGCTCCTGATTCGGTCCTTCTCTCACACAGCAACACCGTGGACGAAACTCCTCACGGCCTACCTTCTAAGCAGGAGAGGTGGCAGCAGTACCCCCTGCACTCCAGGGACCCAAAAACATTTTTTTTGGCAGCAATTTCTCACAAAGGGTTCGGACCCCAGGACCATTCCGGCCTCCAAGATGGACAAGCTGACCAGGCTGCACAAGCTGCCTCACAGGTACAGGCCACGCACCCTCCTCACTCTCCCCAGGCCTCTGATCCAGATTCAATCCACCCCAGAAGCCCCTCTCCTTCCCCACACAGCCCCAGGGACAGTTAGGGTATGGAGGCTTATATAAAATCCCTCCCACAAAGCAGGCTATTGAATCTAACACTAGCAGGCTGGAGAGATCATATAGGAGAGAGATCGGGGGCGTGACCGGATGCAAGCGAGAGTGAGTGAGGAGTGAGTGCAGGCTGCATCCCTTCACCCTCCCGTCCCCCGCTCTATCTACTGATTAGACGCCCGGAACCTGCCGACGCCGTGATACTGTGCAAGGGAGTGGGAGAGACGAGAGGCGGCCGTGAAGCTGTGTAGCAGTGTGGGGTGTGGAGCCGAACTGGGCTGCGAGGAGCGCCGGCGTGACTGTCGGGAGGAGCGTCCAGCATCTACCTTCCTATCACTACCCACCGATCTGTGCACAGCGCGGTGCTGAGCAGTGTGTCCCCAGAGGTCAGACGGAGAAGGAGAGCAGCGGCAGGGGATGTGAGAGACTCCTGCCGTCACTCCCAGGGATCCGAAGGATTGCCGTTTGTGGAGCGGAACATATGCTAGGCTGTGGATTGAAGAGATCTACCTGCTTCTGCCTCTTACCTTTTTGTTTTTTTAGTGGGATTAAAGCCAATACTGCAATTCTGGGGGATAGCCGTGAGAGGGTTTCCCCTGATCCCTGTATCGAGCACCCATAACCACGTGGGGTTGGCTGCTTACCATCCCTAGCGGGGGTTAGTACCATCCTACTGCTTGTCCCACGGGACCCTGGACTCTTCAACTCTTCAACTGCTCTTGCTACTGCTCTGGAGGGGTGAGGAAAAGTGTTTCTTTTCCTAGTATCTTTGTGTTAATGCACTTTAGAACAATAAGGAAAAACAAAGGTGAAGGCTCCTGACAGGGAAGAACCTGATATCTGTGTTTCTCTCTCCCTCTCTATTGGATTGTGCTGCTATATTTTGCTCTATTCTAATGAAAGAGCTATATGTATGCGGACCCAGGACATAACATATAAATCCACCCCATCCAGCCCCCTGCTCCCCTTGTTCGCTGCTTTTTTTTTTTTCTCCCTCCCCGCTTGGACCAGGTTAATTAGTAGAGACGGGGGAAAGGGAGGGAAAGAGAAAAAGGGGGTAAAGGCGGTTCTTATTTACGCCGCTGTTCAGCTTTTTCTTATCTTGGACTTTCTCTGCGGTGCCCCCATAATTTATTGAAATCCTCACATTATTAAAAAGTATGCCTTCACAACGCACTACAAAGGCCAGCCAAGCGGCTAGCCAGGCAAGTCAAGCTGCAGCCAAACTGAGAAATTTGCCCATACTCCAGCTCAAGTGTCAGCCCAGACCCCCCCAAAAATTCCACCACAGAACCAACAGGCCCACCCCAACCGGACAACTGGGGCTACAGGGGGAAGGAAAAGTCACGGGCAGACTCAAACCTCAATACAAAATGGACAGCTAATACATCTGGAGGGGGGTGACCCTGGGGGGTGGCCTCAGGCTCAGGAAGTGGAGGGAGTACCGATACCAGGGAAGGGGCCTGATATTGTAGTGGGGTCTGAGCCAACTTTGAAGGAGGTGTTGGAGGCTATCAACTCCTGTAGATCTTCCCTGAACGAGATGAATGTTCAACTAAAAACAATACGTGATTAACTTTCTTTGGTCAGGAATGAGTTACAAAAGGTCCAGGAAAGGACCACAACCCTGGAGGATAGAATGAGCCTAGTGGAGGATGACCTGGCACCATTGAAACGTGAAATGAGTGATATTAAAGATCTCCTGAACAAACAAATAAATAAAATGGATGAGATGGAGAACAGGACGAGAAGGAAAAATCTACGTATAATAGGCCTCCCAGAACATTCTGAGGGTACAGACCCTGACGATTTCCTAGAAAAGTGGCTTACCGAGATTTTCGGTCAGGTCTCCTTCTCATCATTTCTTGCAGTTGAAAGAGCCTATCGGGTCCCTTCCAGACCCTCCCACCCTGGGGCCCCTCCAAGACCTCTCTTGGCAAAATTATTATTTTTCAAGGACAAAGTGACGATAATTCAGAAAGCAAGGGAAATGGGCAACATACTCTATAATGGCACGAGGGTGTCTATTTATCCTGATTATTCGCCAGATCTCCAAAAAAAGAGAGCCAAATTTGGGGAAGCAAAACGCAACCTGCGTCAAGTCAACTTAACATACGCCCTGCTATACCCAGCAAAACTGAGAGTAGCGGCGCCTGGGGGGACTATATTCTTTGACACCCCTGAAGGGGTGGAGGAATGGTTAACAAAATATAAGGAGTGACTTTAGATGTTGCCCGGGACTAACATAGCGTGCTGATTAAATTTTCACTTCAGATGAGGATCGGGACTTATTTAGTGTGTTGACCAAGTTTTCAGGGGACTGGGGTGTAATGACACTTGATATGGAGTAAGGGGGGGGGGGGGGAGAAGGCGGCGACAGACAGGGATCATGAGTCTTTGTTATTTTTCCTTTTTTTCTCTTTTCTCTTTTTCTGGAGCTGTTTTGTCGCCTCCTTCTCCCCCACCCCCTCGGGGCGGGGGGAGGTGGGGGGAGGAGGGATGGGGATGCAATGTATGAGGGAAAGGAAGCATAAGGCAGGGTACCCCCCTGTCGTGGGGGTGCAGCAAGATGGTCTCTATGAGTTTATGTTTTGTTTGTTTTTTGAGGGGAATGTTTTCTTTGTTTGGGGGGTGGGGGAAGTATGGTTTGCTGTGGTGAAAGGGAGGGTTAGGGAAGAGGAAGACTTTTTGGTAATGACACTAAGATTTTTCCACAAAAGGTGTGTTTGGTTAGGTCACAGTAGAAGGCCCCCAGCCAAACCCAGGGAGGTAATGAAAGATGGATGTAAACAGAGTGTTAGATTTGATGAATGGGAATGTATGGGTGGGGGGTGAGGTATAATAAGGACGTATGGTGTATGGATGAGTGGGAAAACTATTTTCAGGTAATTAACCACGTTTACATAATAAGTTTGATTAGGAACATTTCACATGGATTAATTAGAATAAAAAAATGGTATGTGATAATGAGCAAGGGATTAATAAATAATGCTCTCGTAGAATTTATAGAAATTCACTGTCACTAATGATTAATGAAACACAGGTTAGTAGGTAGAAGGTCACTATTTGTTCTTGGAATATAAGGGGATTGGGTGATATGGGAAAAAAAGCTGCAGCACTGTCTATGGTTAGATCCTACGGGGCCTCTGTCCTTTGCCTCCAGGAGACCCATCTGACCAATGTTTCCATACCTAGGTTAGGGTGGGGAGAGTTCGCTACACAGTTTCACTCGGTCCATTCATCTTTCTCCAGAGGAGTTAGCATTTTTATTAGTTCAGGGCTTACATTTAACTGTACTCAAAGTAAGATTGACGATCAGGGACGGTATATTTTCTTACACTGCAAGATAGAAAATAAAGTTGTTCTGCTGGCTAATGTGTATATCCCCCCGCCTTTAGATATCGAGGTCTTACTTGACTTTGTGGAGTTTGCGTTGGATAGGCCAGGTCTTCCGATACTGGTTATTGGAGACTTCAATATGGTCCTCGACCCGACAATAGACAGGCTTCCCCAGGGGGTCCAGCGGGGAGGGCTTGTGGATAGCCGTTTGCCTTGTTTTTTGGAGGAACTGGGTTTGAAAGACATTTGGCGATTGAGGAACTTGGGATCCTCTGTAGGCGTCCATGAGTGCTCTGGACGGTGTTGTCAGCACCGTGACAGCCATGTCCCTGACACCCCTGCTCCTATTGCAACCAACCCGGATCATCAACCCTCTCCCCTTACCTTTTACTTCTTTCCTTATATGCGGATGACCTGCTAATTTATGTCACACAACCACACACCAATATCCCCGCCTTAATCCAGGAACTTCAATGATTTGGAGCCCATAGCAGTTTCAAACTAAATACCACCAAAACGGAAGCTCTGAATATTTCCCTCCCCCCAACAACCATATCCACAACTACAATTCCCTTTTCACTGGCGATTTTGCTCGATTAAATATCTAGGGACTGAGATCCCTTGAGACTTTCATGATATCTACTCCTTAAACTACAGCCCCTAAATTACTAAAATTAGACGCTCACTGGAATCATGGCATCACCTCAAACTCTTGTGGTTCGGCCAAATGAATGTCCTCAAGATGGATATTCTCCCCAAATTACTATACCTATTCCAAGCCCTCCCCATCACTCTCCTCAATGCCTTTTTTCACATGCTCCACTCCCTAGAAATCAAGTTCATCTGGCAACACCATCCTTCTAGACTTAAACATAAAAAACTATGCGCCCCCAAATGTAGGGGAGGCATCGGTCTCCCAGACATTCATTTATATCAGGCCTCCGCCGTAATATCAAGACTTCTCAAATGGTTCCCCCAACCCCTGACCAAACCCTCCACGATCATTGAGCAAGATATGGCTTAAGTAGATCTTCGGGCTCTACTATGGGGATCTAACGCTAAACTCTGCACAATGACCAGGATCTCTCAAAGGACACTGGCAGCTATCTCCCTATGGTATGGTAAGCAAACCACCTACACCCTGTCCACAGACCCTAGCCCGTTATCCCCCCTGTTTGATAATTTGACTCTCTCTGCTTACAATACCCAAGGACACTATGGGGGTTATTTACGAAAGGAAAATCCACTTTGCACTAGAAGTGCAAACTACAAGTGCAAAGTGCACTTGAAATTGCACTGAAAGTGCACGTTGAAGTGTGCAGTCGCTGTAAATCTGAGGGGTAGATCTGAAATGAGGGTAAGCTCTGCTGATTTTATTATCCAATCATGTGCAAGCTAAAATGCTGTTTTTTTATTTTCCTTGCATGTCCCCCTCGGATCTACAGCGACTGCACTTCCATGTGCACTTTCAGTGCAATTTCAAGTGCACTTTGCACTTGTAGTTTGCACTTGTAGTGCAAAGTGGATTTGCCTTTAGTAAATAACCCCCTATGGTTCTTACATGAGAGCGCAGTGGCCCACCGCACGACTGTTCGTCCACCCCACAACAGGCCAATTTTGACTGCAACAAGACCAACAGTCCCCCACCTCGAATAACTGGTTATCCATGCTGTCCCTGTCGCAACTTAGTAATTTCTCAGGGTTAGATCCACAGACCACTTGTAACTTTTGAGGATAT
The DNA here is from genome assembly GCA_028564925.1 of Lithobates sylvaticus. Classification (NCBI taxonomy): domain Eukaryota; kingdom Metazoa; phylum Chordata; class Amphibia; order Anura; family Ranidae; genus Lithobates; species Lithobates sylvaticus. Next base: position 319,980,472 of record CM053029.1, on the reverse strand, counting down.
TTGTAGTCTCTCTCAGACCCCCAAACACCCTCACTCTCTGATATACAAAGAAATATAGTCCCATACTTACAATGCACTCCCTAACTTCACGCAAAGGTGGTGCAGGGTCCTGGGTATGGACATACCCCCGGAACAATGGCACACCTCATTCACACTCACACACAAGTCTTCCATCTCCGTGTTTACACAAGAGAAGAATTACAAACTTCTATCTCAGTGGTACAGGGATACAGTCACGGTACACAAAATGTATCCCTATATTGTGGACGTTTGCTGGCGCTGTCACAGAGGAAAAGGCTCCTACCACCACGTGTGTTTCTGGAACAAGGTTTTTGACATATACAATAATATGTATAATGTCTCTCTCATTCCCTCCCCTAAGGTGGCACTTCTATCCATCCTACCAGGCCCCATTAACTCCCATAAAAAATGTCTCCTCAGATTATTTCTATCTGCAGCCCACCATGTCATAAAGCAACATTGGAAAACAGAAGTCATCCCCCCCATCAACAGATGGATAGACATTACCAATGACACCATGCTCATGAAGGTGCTGCAGGCAAAGATGGGGACAGTTGGGATAAGCACATGAAATTATGGTACATATGGCTTCACCACTCATCCTCTGACCCCCTCCTTAACAGCATCTCTGCATAGGGGACATTACTTACCCTATTACTTACCCTCCACTGGGGCTATCTGAAGCACTTGGATCACCAATAATGGGGGCCATCCTACCCCCCCCTGGCACAAGATACCTGAAGTCAGGAATTCACCAGGTGTATACTGCTAGGTCCCCCCCCCTCCCTCTCTCCCGCTCTACCCCCCTCTTTTACTGCTCCTATAACCCCTCTAATATTTAGCTCATGAGTTATATATTATTACCTGTGACCTACTTAATATAGACACTGCATTGTGTTAAGAACTGTTTCAAGCACCTATACATCTGTTTAGAATGTTTTGTATGTTGTGCGGTATGTGTGTACCGCTCCCCCCCTTCTTTTCTTCATTCTGTATCCCCTTTTCTCTTGTTTTTGAAATCAATAAAATATGTCCAACCTTAAAAATATCTGGGAGTTACCAGGACCGCACCCCCTTTGTCATATATAGGGGAAGATTTTTGGTATAATCTTCCCCTTTCAGTAATAGGCTGCATAAATTTAATTAACTACTTGCTTACCGGGCCTATTTTGGCCTATTTTCCTTCATGTAAACATCATCATTTTTTTGCTAGAAAATTACTCAGAACCCCCAAACATTGAGTACGTTTTTTTTAGCAGACACCCTAGGGAATAAAATGGCGGTCATTGCAACTTTTTATCTCACACAGTATTTGCGCAATCATTTTTCAAACGCCTTTTTTTTGGAAAAAAAACGGTTTCATGAATTAAAAAATAACAAAACAGTAAAGTTAGCCCAATTTTTTTATATAATATGAAAGATGATGTTACGCCGAGTAAATAGATACCGAACATGTCAAGCTTTAAAATTGCGCACAACCGTGGAATGGCGCCAAACTTCGGTACTTAATAATCTCCATAGGCGACGCTTTAATATTTTTTACTGGTTACCAATTTAGAGTTACAGAGGAGGTCTAGTGCTAGAATTGTTGCACGCGCTCTAACGCACGCGGCGATACCTCACATGTGTGGTTTGAGTGGCGTTTACATATGCGGGCGGGACTTGCGTGTGCGTTAGCTTCTGATCGCGAGCTACAGGGGACAGGGGCGTTTTAATTTTTTTTTTATTATTTATTTATTTTTATTTTACTTAATTTTTTTTATTTTTACACTTTTAAAAAAAAAAAATAATTTTTTGGATCACTTTTATTCCTATTACAAGGAATGTAAACATCCCTTGTAATAGGAATGTATGTGACAGGTCCTCTTTATGGAGAGATGTGGGGTCAATAAGACCCCACATGCACACAAATGTGTAGTCAGAGGTCAACTCATGGGGTTGGCCTCACAGAAAAAGAAGGCAGCAGAAAAAGAATTAAAAGACCTATTCCACAGAGTCCAAACATTAGAGACCCAACACAAGAGGTCTCTGGCACTAACAGTTGCTGAAGACCTCCTGATAGCTAGAAAAGCCCTACAAGAGAAATTAGATCTACAGGCCAAAAGAATACAATTTTACCGCAGAGGCTTCTTTTATGAACACGGAAACAAGAACAACAAATACCTAGCTAGGGCTTTGCGAGACATTCGGGCTTCCACTACCATCACTCAGATCAAAGATAAAAATCAGACATTGATTCATAACACAGAACGGATTGCGGCAGAGTTCCATGACTTCTACTCCCGGCTGTATAATATTCCCCCCCGCACAAACCTAAGGCGGCAGAGGGAACCAGAGCACAAATAATCGCACAGTACCTGACAAACAGCGGCTTACCGAGCTTGTCTATGTCTGATGCGGAGGAAATTGACAAACCCATAGAGGTGATGGAACTTCTGCATGCGATCAAAACAATGAAATCAGGGAAAAGCCCAGGCCCAGATGGCTTCCCCGCCGGCTACTATAAGACATTTTCGCAACTTCTGACACAACCCCTGCTGAAAGCCCTGAACTCACTTGCCACTCCCCAAGACCTTCCGTCCACCTTTAACGCAGCCCACATCACGGTGCTTCCCAAACCAGGCAAAGACCCCAACTGCTGCTCTAGCTATAGGCCGATCTTGCTCCTAAATCTTGACATGAAACTTCTTTCCAAGCTTATAGCCGTCAGACTAAGTAAACTCCTACCAGATATTATTGGCCCAGAGCAAGCTGGGTTCATGCCGGGGAGGGAAGCCCGGGATAATGTCATCAAGGCCACAAACCTGATTCACACAATGAGGGAAGGGTCTGTCGAGGGTCTTCTCCTATCTACGGACGCGGAGAAGGCCTTCGACAGAGTAGCATGGGACTTTATGTTCGCAGTATGTAGACACATAGGCCTTAGAACGAATCTGCTGACGTGGATCTTGGCTCTATACCAAGCCCCAACAGCCAGACTGATAATAAACGGTACCCTCTCTGAACCAGTAAACATCCGTAACGGAACCAGACAGGGATGCCCCCTATCCCCTATCCTGTTTATTCTCTCTCTGGAACCATGCATCCGTATGATAAATAACAACAACTCAATAGCGGGTATGAGATTGGGGACCAAACACTACAAAATAGCCGCATACGCGGATGATCTCCTGTTTGCGCTCACACAGCCACATATCTCGATCCCCAACCTAGTCAAGGAGTTTGAGATATTCGGCTACCTAACTAACTTTAAAATCAATTACGAGAAATCCGAGGCACTCAACATATCTTTAGACCCAGGTAAGCTACAACAGACCAAGGCCAACTGCCCCTTTAAGTGGGTAGACACTAAACTAAAGTACTTAGGGATATGGCTCACCCCAGACCTAAGCAACCTATACTTACAAAACTTTCAACCCTTCATACAGAACTTGAGCAAAGATCTCAAGGGTTGGAATCTTAAACCATTGTCTTGGTTTGGCAGAGCTGCTGCCATAAAAATGACAATACTACCAAGGGTCCTTTACCTGTTCCACACATTGCCCATTAAATTACCCAAAAACTTCTTCACACAGCTACAGACGACAGTGAGAACCTTTATCTGGGCTGGGAAAAAGTCAAGACTTAAAATGTCGACCTTGATGTCACCAAAAACAGAAGGGGGAATCAACTTGCCCAACTTTAGACACTACTATTACGCCACACAACTGACCCGTATTTTAGATTGGAACTGTCACGCCTCTTCTAAAGACTGGGTGGGAATTGAAGGTCTACAAACATCTACCCCACTAAGATTTACACCATGGGTAACCAAAGGGGCCCTTGATACTGGATTGCTTTCGCACCCCACCATAGGACCGACCTTAGCAACCTTCCATACACTGACCCAAACACATAACCTGGCATCATCTCCGGGCCCCCTGACTCCATTAGCCCACAACAGGGACTTTGCATTAGGGCAGTCGACTACATCATTCCCACACAGAGACGACAACACACCAATGACTGTCGCACACTGTATTACGGGAGGTAAGCTTAAAACCTTCGAAGCACTAAACATGGAACTACAAGCGAGACATTTTACGTTCTGGCAGTATAGACAACTACACAACTACATCCTCTGCACGGCCAACAAACAACAATTCCTTAGGGATCAGTCGTGGTTTGAACAGCTGTGTATCAAGGGAGAGCCGGTGAGCAAAGCCACTTCATTGATGTACGGCTGGTTACAGACTAACAAGAATACACCACCGAGTAAACACAGGGCCAAGTGGGAAGCGGCACTCATGAAAACATTTACTGATGAACAATGGAACAACGCATGCATTCTTGCTCATAAATGTTCCATCAGCACTAGCACACAGGAAACCTCATACAAGGTACTGACGAACTGGTATTTCACCCCGGTCAGACTGCATGCATGGTACCCAGAGACTTCGGAACTATGCTGGAGGTGTGGCACCGACAAGGGAACCATGCTGCACATCTGGTGGGACTGCCCTTCGCTACGCGGATATTGGGACGGGGTCTGTGCTCAGATACGTGCCATCACAGATACCAAGCTTTCTCTTAATGCAGAGTGTTGCTTGCTACATATTTCTGACTACTCACTATCAAGATACAAAAAGACAATGGCCCGACACATGTTGAACGCTGCAAAGACAGTTATCCCCAGACATTGGAGGTCCACTCACGCACCCACGATTAAGGAGTGGGTGTCTGAAGTGGACTTACTATACAAACTGGAAGAAACAGTGACAATAGCATCAGAGAACACTGACAGATTCCATAAAACTTGGAGACCGTGGGTTGCCTTTAAATACTCAGACGCCTTCACCAAGCTTCAAACTGGCTGAAATATATGTTAGAAATCTGTGTTATACTATTCCCTAATGGACTCTCTACTGGAGCCGAGATTAGCAATAACTGTTGGGATCAGAAGGATAGACCTTAATGCTGGTATCCGACAGGGTTAAATTAAGCTAGAAATGATGACACCTGAAGATGAAACTGCATTGGAAATAAACCCAAGGGGTTATCCCTCCCCCCCCTCCCCTCCCCTTACCTCACCTCACCTCTCTCCCTATTCCTTTTCCTACCTCCTATCTCTTTTCATTCTTTTTCTGGGCCTTTGCCCATTAAGACACTGGTCATGGTGACCACCCGTCCCTGGGCCTAAATTTAGGGCAGGGCATGGAGGGCTCATGACTAACTAGGACGAACTCACCAATAAGCACAGTTTTGGTAACATGGTTAGCATAACACAAGTACATTACACAAGGAGCAATTTCCTCAAATGTGATTTATATTGAGTTAAACTGTACGATACCTCGCACAAATGTAATGTTGAACAAATGTTGTTAAGACGAATCTTTTGTTTTGCTTAATAAAAATCTTTTATTGGAAAAAAAAAAAAAAAAATAAGACCCCACATCTCTCCTCCAGGCTGAAAGCATGAGATCGGTAAAACAATTTTTACCGATCTCATGCTGACAGCCGCGATCGCGGCTTTGTTTACTTCATAGAGATGACTGGTGACCATCTGGTCACCGGAAATCTCTATGCTCGTCCGGCGGCGAGCGATTCTTTCTCCGGGCCCCCGATGGCACGGGAGAGCCCGGAGAAGCACCGGATGGCGGCGGGAGGGGGGACGTCCCCTCCCGCTGCCTATAAGAACGATCAGGCGGCGGAACTGCCGCTATGATCATTCTTATGGTGCACAGAATCGCCGGCCGGAAAGAATGATATCTGAATGATGCCAATAGCTGCATGCATCATTCAGATATCATCACTCAAAGTCAAGGACGTCATATGACGTGCTTGGTCGGCAAGTGGTTAAGGTGCTTTGGATGCTGCAAGTTTTATATTTTTTACATAATTCCCCAGTTTGGATTCTTCTGAAGAACTTTATTAAGATCAACAGGATATTTAGAAATTTGAAAGGACCCCCCGTATCAAACTAGTTCTTCTACAATATCCAAATGGGGCTGGGGGGTTAGCGGCTCCACACCTGAGGATTCATTTTCTAGCTGCTCATTTGCAGCATCTAGCACAGTGGGAATTAGAGGCCTTAGCTGCTCCCTCATTTTGCTTAGTTTATTTTGGCTTTCAGGGATGCCAGCCGCTGCTAGCCCTGGAGGGGTCATCAGGATGTTCTGCTATTTCTAATATACCCACTCTAGTACTTAAATACAAGGTGTGGGAATCTGTTAAAAGGATAATGGTCTATGGTCTAAGTCTATATATTGCATAAGGCAGGGCTCAAAATTCACTAGCCAGGCCTTAAGAGTTACTCGCCACCAGTTGCCCCACCCAACCCCTCCCCTGCCCCACCCATAAGCCCGCCTCTAAACACACCCTTGTAAATTATCTCATGAAATTACACTGTTAAATGTTTTAAGCAGAATTAAGTTCCAAAAATAAATATTAACAACAACTTTAACAATATTAACATAAAGCATATCAGTACCCATCAGTGCAGCCTCACTGTGCCCATCAAATGTAGCTTTACTGTGCCCCTTCAATGCAGCTTTACTGTGCCCCATCAAATGCAGCTTTACTATTCCCCTTCAATGCAGCTTTACTGTGCCTGGCCAATGCAGCCTCACTGTGCCCCATAAATGCAGCTTTACTGTGCCCCATAAATGCAGCTTTACTGTGCCCCATCAATGCAATTTTACTGTGCCCCATCAATGTAGCCTCACTGTGCCCCATCAATGCAGCCTCACTGTGCTCCATCAATGCAGCCTCACTGTGCCCCATCAATGCAGCCTCACTGTGCCCCATCAATGCAGCTTTACTGTGCCCGATCAATGCAATTTTACTGTGCCCCATCAATGTAGCCTCACTGTGCCCCATCAAATGCAGCTTTACTGTGCCCCTTCAATGCAGCTTTACCGTGCCCCATCAATGCAGCTTTACTATGCCCCTTCAATTCAGCTTTACCATGCACCATCAATGCAGCTTTACTGTGCCCCTTCAATGCAGCATTGCTGTGCCCCTTCAATGCAGCCTCACTGTGCCCCATCAATGCAGCCTCACTGTGCCCCATCAATGCAGCCTCACTGTGCCTCATCAAATGTAGCTTTACTGTGCCCCATCATCAATACAGACTCACCTGGATGATGGATCACACACACAGCGGGCATGTCCCACTGTGTGTCACAGAGCTGGGTCTGTGTTTGGTGTCCCAGTGTAACAAGGTCTCAGCTCAGCTCAAAGCGGCGCCAGGGCAGTCCGGCCCTGATGCTCTGCTGTGTCCTCTGGCTGACAGTTTCCTGGCTGATCGATTCAGCCAGGAAACAGTCAACCTGGTCCACCCCTGCCCTGCACTAAATTGCCCTTGCAAAATGTGAGCAGGCGAGTGGAATTTTTGAGGGCTGGCATAGGGCATATAAGACCCCAGAATTTTTGTTCAAAATTGGCTTAACAACTGACACGGCTTGCTCCAAATGTGGCAATCGGGGGTCATTGATACATCTATTATGGCGATGCCCAAAACGCCAGAGGTATTGGGCAGAGGTTGTGGGTACACTTAATGGGATCTTAAGCCCTCCCTTTGTGACTTACATTTTTTTTTGGGGGGGGGGGGTCTATTCCTTGGGGGTCTTTTTTATTTTATATTATTTGATGTCTTTGCACAACTGGAAGTGTCCCCAAAAGATAGATTTGGACGATTTAGGAGGATTCAAAGACGTCCCGGTGTGCTCTCGATATTGTAGGGACACGGAAACTCGTACAAGTGACCAGGGGAGGACTCTTCGGAGGAGGGCCAACAAGCTGGCTGCTCGGTAAGAGCCTGGGAGCTGAGTTGTATAGAAAGAATCCACACTTCCACAGTACTGCCAAGAAGACAGAGAAAGTTCCAGGTAGTGTGAGAAAGGTTCCTATTCATCTTTAATTACAATTTAGTCTGTGGCAGAGACTTTTGCAAAGTTTCCGGATCACATGTTGGCTGCTAGATCTCTGGCTAGAGGTTTATCCGGCAGTGAAGCACCCAGCTGCGAGTGGCTACTCTCTGGGTTGATTAGAGACATTCAGTGGATGTCAGCAGTTCAAAGTGCCTGAGTTTATCACCCGTGCCCTCTATTCCCATCAGAGACTGTGTTATGTTGGATGTTACCACTGCAGAATAAAAACCTTTAAAAGTACTTTTATGTGTCAGCATCTGAAGTCGTTGGGTACTAACCCTGGGAACCCCTAGACAAATCACGACAAACCACGAGGAGGTAACTGGTAAGCCCAAAAGTCAAGGCCGCCCCCCAAAGGGTTATGGCCACTACATTGACATCATGTGATATATGACATTATCAGTTCTGCCAAAGCTTTGAAAGAGGAGAAAATGGCTAAATCTATTAAGAAAAGAGAATAAACATTTTTTAGGTACATCAGAGATGGAAGAAAAAAATTGAATGGGGTCATGAAAATTAAAACAGGGCACAACACTTATGTTGAAGGAGACCTGGATGTAGCAAACCTAGCTGGCCCCTGTAGGAGACTAGAATTTATGGCACCTAACATTAGGCTTGCTAAGGCTGGAAAAAAAAAGGATCGTGAAGTATCTATAACTATTCTCTGCACTGTAAAGTAACTCTTTAATCTGTACCCCAACCATGTATCTATTATGTACTACCTTGTAACAGAATAGGATGCTATTGCATACATCCAGGAGGATGTCGGTTTTAGTTTCTGCAGGCACAATCGGATGCTATTGTTTGCCCTCATTTTGCCTTTGTGTAATTATGAGAGGTTCCTTTTATGGGTAGTCCCACCCATGGGTTGCTAGGTATTCTTTATGACTTTCAGCCATGTTCCTTATGAAGAGAAAAAATGACCAGGTGGTTGAAGTCAAGGGGTTCTTGGGAAGAGAGACAGAGAAGAAACAACATTCTTCCCTCCTTAAGAAAAAGCATTGGAGAGTGAGACCTCTTGAATGGGATAGAATGGAAACAGCAGTGATGTGACTTAGGTCACCTATCTCTTATTAGAATTGCGATGTGTGTATACTGCTCCCTTTCACATCTTGCATTGCTAACACAGTACAGATTAATGTTTCCAGTGATGTTTAAAGAGTGGTTTTGAGCTATTATCATTTCTTTGAGTCTGTTCACTATATCTTTAGACTTTTTACCTGTTGCTGCTAAGAAGTTTGATACATTTTATGTAAAAATTGAAACAAGACTCTGTCCCTTTTTCATTTATTACCTATGCAAAATGGCCTATCTACCATGTATACATTTTTTTGCAGGACATCTCTGACAACACCTGCAAAAAATCTTATACATGGTAGATAGGCCATTTTGCATAGGTAATAAGTGAATGCTTTGATGAAGGCTTCTTAGCAGAAACGCATCAGCGTAGCCTGTACCCGTGTACCCATGTAACCAAATGAAGGACTTTTATTCAAGAGCATCCGAGTCGCCAGCCCTTTTCTGATTCAAACAAAACCATTTTACTCTCATGCGCATAAACAATTCTCCCATAACAAATACAATTTTGTCAAAACATCCTCCCTACCCCTGGTTACTGTATCTCATATAATGCCTATCCTGTTGCCTGACCATAATGCACTCCATCTTTCTCTGTACTCCCTACTTTGTAAAAGCACATCCTATGATTAGTCCCTAAATGATTCATGTCTGACAATTTCAACCCTCTTTGAAACCGTATGCTATCATATACAAGATTACATTACCAGCAACTGTGCCGCCGAATCTTGGAGAGCTAAAAAATCAGTGATACAGATAAGCCTTATTAGAATTGCATCTAGCATATTAAGGGAGTGAAAACTCATACTTAGAAATCTAGGCTGAATACAACAGACTATGCCACATCCATTAATCTAACCCCACTAATGCTCATAAAACACATTTTGAGAAGGTCAGGTATGAACTTGACCTACCTAGCAGAAAAAAAAACAGATGCAGAGCACCAAACACAAATTCTACCTAAAAGGGAATAATCAAGATTCCATGCTGGCTTTTAATCTAAAAAATCTTGAACCCGCTCAAACCATTAGTACGACATAATCATTACACTCAGAATCATAAACAAATCAGATGGGAGTGTAGGAAATATATATCTAAGCGTTATAATATTCATACCAACTTTCAAGACCATGCTCTTATTCTCCCACCTTACTCTACTTGAAATACCACAAACCATCCTTCTAACCTTGGAACTTCCAATGGCTTCGGCAGGGCTGGTTCAATGCAGGGACGGAAGGGGCGGATGCCCTGGGCAGCCCATTTTCCTGGAGGAAGGGGGCGCAGGTGAAGTGTCTGTAGTGTGCTGCTAAAACCTTGCTGGTCATCAAGCACATTGTAACCGATTACCACCGGCCGCGCTACAATAAGGTAGAGCCAGAGCTGCTTCCAACGATGTGCCGAGTGCGCTCCTGCACCCAGCACGAGCATGGAAGCTCCCCTTCACTTCCCTGTCAGGCGGAGAGTAATCTCTGGCCAACAGGCGCTTCCTAGGCGCGGCAAGGCTTGATGTCCCCTAGCTGGCTGGGAGGCTGGATAAAGAGGACCATAGAGAGCTGCTGGCCCACTGAGCGCGACCTAGAGGAGGAACCAACACGCTGTATATCAAACAAGTAAGCAGGCATATGCAGATTAATTAGTTAACTCTGAGGGGGGGCTAATTAATTCTGAATTGTATTTGTAATATGCAGCAAGAAGGGGGTTAATGTACTTTCACTGGTCACTGATGCATTAGTTACCAGTGGCAGTTAATTAAGCCCATTGTGCTGCATTAGTGGTGCCATTGGCAGTGTTAATTAACCCCTGTATGCTGCTGCTTGAAGGGGGGTTCATAAACACTGACACTGGTACCACTAATGCAGCACAATGGGGTTAATTAACTGCCCCTGGTAACCAATGCATCAGTGACCATTGAAAGTACATTAACCCCCTTCTTGCTGCGTATTACAAATACAATTCATAATTAACCACTTGCCAACACGCTGCAGTACATATACTGCGACGGGGCGGCAGCTACAGGCACCGCAACATACCCATATATCGCGGCCTGTTTCAGGAACATGCCGGGGGCAGGGATGGGTGCAGTTTGTCAACTTTGCCCTGGGCCCCGGATGACCTTATCCTGGCACTGGGCTTCGGTCAAAGTCAAACTCTCCATAAAACTACTTAAGCCTAACAAAAAGCCAGGACCTGATACCTACATCATAACTTATAAAAAATCCTCCAATTTACACAACATCAACTCTGGGTGAAATACCTCCCTATACCTCCCATATGTGATCCCTGCTTATCAATAACTAGTTGTATATGCAGTTTTTGAACTGTGCTTCTTGATTGGAGATTAAAGAGGATCTCAGTTTTATAATTTTTTTATTGTTTGCTATTCGATTGTATCATCTGTAATATATTGATGCAAATCCCGTTTGTGAAATGTTAAAATGGTGATTTCTTGCTCTAATAGATAATGGACTTATGGGCATATATGGCTTGGTCTGGTTTTCTCACCAGACATTTGGGCGCCCCTGATAGATGGGAAGGCATTACTGTGCTCTTCTGTCTAGTACCTTGCCTAAGCTTATGTCTCCGACCAGGTGAGGGCACTGTGCATACAGCCCCGGGTGCTGCTCTTGCTCCTTGGGCTGTAGGGGTACATTGCTCAAGCGCATGAGCAGGGGCGCCTGCACCAGATGTGATTTCAGTGGGCCGTGATTGGCACAGCCACATCCGGTGGGTTCACACATTTATAGCGTGGTGGCAGGACTAGTAGCTCAGCTGTGTTTCTGCTGGAGTTGTGAGGCAACATGCATTTATTTGGTGAGACTTTTTATGACTATTAACATATTAGTAACGGTGGGATGCCCTATGTTTGGATATGTTTGGGTTCTTTTGTTTCTATGTGTGCTATGTTAATGTGACTTGCAATGGTTGTTTATGTGTCCTTTGTGGTGTGGGGGGGGGGGGGGGGGGGGGTGGTAGGAGTGAGTATATGTAACATATGTTTTGTCTGTACCACCTGGATGGATGATTAGTGGGGTACTATTGGCTGGTTGGCAGCAGGTCTGGTGGTAGTAGAAGGGTGGATTTGACCAGCTAGGCAAAAGTGCCTATTCATGTCCATGTGGCTTGAGTACTTTTGTGTTGGGTAATTTCCCTCTACCATATCCCTAGGGTGTGTAACGTACCTTAGGTGTGAGCCTGACGCGTGGAGGGAGACCTCCCGGAAGACCCCGGCTCAGAGACCACTGGAGTGGGGACAGTGGTGGTAGGAGCACGGTGAGGTAAGGGTGCCTGTTTGGTCTTCACTGCTTGGAGTAGTGTAGCCAAGTGGAAGCTAGAACAGCTGGTACTGGAAGCAGCGGATGCAGGTCAGCAGGAGCAGCGGATGCAGATCAGCAGGTGCAGGTTTTCAGAACAGCTGATGCAGGTCAGCAAGTGCAGAGCAGCAGATGCAGGTCAGCAAGTGCAGGTTTGCAGACAGAAGCGGAGTCAGACTAGCCGGGTCATACACATCAGGATAAACAGCATAAACGGCAGGCAGAGAGTAGTCAGAATCCAGGCTGGGTCTTGGCAAAAGGCAACCAGGCAGGTAACTTAAGCAGGGTCAAACAAGCGGAGGTCAGTACTGGAGACAGAAGCAAGGTCAGGAAGCCGGGTCAAACACAGGATCTGGATACAGGCACAGAATCAGGAACACAGGGAACAGAAGCAAATCAAACCGCAAGGGGCAACATTCCTGGAGCGTCTTTTATAGGCGCCAAATCGCTTCTAATGTGTGTGCGCATTCGTATGCAAAGTCCGTGATTCTCGCGTGCGCTTAGGCGCATGCCTTCTGGAGCGGGCAGTACATCCCTGACAGTGCCCTCCCCTTAAGGGCAACCTCCGGGTGCCTAAGAGAACTGTCTTCTGGGGGTGACTGCGAAAAAAGGCCTGAATTAATTCTTGGGCATGAAGGTTCTGTTAGGGTTCCCAGGAGTTCTCCTCCAGGCGATACCCCTTCTACTTGATCAGGAATTGAAGCTGGTTCCCTCTTCTTCGGCAGTCCAAGACGGCCTCCACCTCAAACTCCTCATCTCCGTCAATGATCACAGGTTCAGATGGTCCCAATCCCCTGTCTGGGAAGGGATTGGGCATTGCAGGCTTCAATAATGACACATGAAATACCGGGTGGATCTTTAACGACTCTGGTAAGGCAAGTTCATAGGAGACCTCATTTAATTTTCGTTTTACTTGGAAGGGACTGATGAATTTGGGTGCCAGTTTCCTTGCGGGGCAAGTCATCTTAAGGTTGGTGGTAGATAACCAGAAGCAAGAGGTGAACTGCACACCTCTATCTGAAACAATGTCCGCAGGGACCCCATGTAGCCTTACTACCTCCTTAATGAAGACTTGGGCAGTTTCCATGGCAGAGGGCATGCTCTTCAGAGGCACGAAGTGGGCCATTTTAGATAAACGGTCAACCACTACAAAAATCCCTGAGCAACCTTCTGATGGGGGAAGTTCCACTATTCAATCCATGGCAATCATCTTCCAAGGACGGTCAGGGACTGGTAAGGGTATGAGCACACCCCAGGCCTTGCTTCTGGTGGTCTTGCTACGGATACAGGTGGCACATGAACTTATATATTCCCTGCAATTTCTTTCAAGATCCGGCCACCAAAACGTGCGTTGAACCAGTTCCAAAGTTTTATGTATTCCGAAATGGCCTGCCAGGGGATGATCATGGCACAAGTTTAACACTGTGACTCGAACCTCTTCAGGCACAAAGATTTTGTTATCTTTCCAAAGTAACCCATCCTTGGGTAACAGAGTAACTCCAGGGGGACCAGACACACCTGTAGAAGCTTGCTTCAAGCCAGACATTAGACTAATTTGCAAAAGTAAGAAGTTACCTTCCGATAGGATGGTATCTGGAGCTGACACTTCCTTCGGATCGTCAAGAATGCGGGAAAGGGGCGTCTGGTTTGGTATTCTTGGAACCTGGCCGGTAAGTTATATGGAACGAAAACCTAGAGAAAAATAATGCCCATCGTGCCTGGCATGGTTTCAGATGTTTGGCAGCTCTCAGATACTCCAGGTTTTTGTGGTCTGTGTAAATGAGTATAGGGTGCGCTGCTCCCTCCAACAAGTACCTCCACTCCTCAAGGGCAGATTTAATGGCCAGAAGCTCCCGGCCCCCAATGTCATAGTTATTTTTGGACGGGGTGAGCTTATGGGAGTAGAAGGCTATTGGGTGCATCAAGTCCTTGAGACCCTGGCGTTGGGAGATGACTGCTCCAACCACTGTCTCTGAGGCGTCTACCTCAAGTAGATAAGGATCAAGAGAAGGATCAGGGTGACTCAGAATAGGAGCAGATGTGAAAAGTCCTTTTAAGTTTGTGAAGGCAGCCTGGGCCTCAGAAGTCCAATGGAACCGGACATTTTGCTTGGTCAGCTGTGTAATTGGGGAAATAATAGCGGAGAATCTCTTGATGAACCTGCGTTAAAAGTTAGCAAAGCCATCAAAGCGCTGCACCCCATTCTTGTCTGAAGGTGCAGGCCAATCCAGAATGTCTGAAACCTTCTGTGGGTACATCTTGAATCCCTCTATTGAGATCACTAGGCCAAGGAACTGGATACTCTGATTTTGCATACAGTCCATGTTGGCGGAGACTACAGAGTACGTTCTTGACATGTTTCCGATGCTGCTCAAGAGAAGTGGAAAAAGTCAAAATATCATCTAGATAAACAACTACATAAATGTCCAGACAGTCTCTGAAAATGTCATTGACTAGATGCTGAAAGGTGGCAGGGGCAAACATAGTCCAAAAGGCATTACTAGATATTCGTAATGGCCGAACCTGGTACGAAAAACGGTCTTCCATTCATCACCTGCACGGATGCGGACCAGGTTGTACGCCCCCCGCAGGTCTAACTTTGCAAAAACAAAGGAAGTCCTGAGTCTTTGAAAAAGTTCAGGTACCAGGGGCAGAGGGTACCGGTTCTTGACCGTGATTTTATTTAATTCCTGGTAGTCCACACAGGGCCAAAGAGAATGGTCCTTTTTCTCCACAAAACTGCTTCCTCCGAAAGGAATTTCAGGACTGGGAAGAAGCTCGATTGGACAGTGGTATGAACGATGAGGTGGGAGGACTTCAGCCCCTCTTTTGCTGAAGACCAAGAACTCATGGTATTGTTTGGGCACAGAAGTGCGTATCTCTGGATCTGGTTCCAGGCATAACAGGTGACCAGAGATGCTGGAACATGAAGGCATGCAGTGATGCAGAGAGTAAGGTGATTGGAACTTAATACTTCCGGTTCCCCAATCGATCTGTGGATTGTGTGCCTGAAGCCAGGGTAGGCCCAAGATGACTGTAAACAGGGGAGATGTAATAGAGGTGATTACAGGCAAAGGAGGGGTTTCCTGGGTCACTACTCCAGACTTAATGTGAGACCCATCTGCCAGGAAGATGGAGAGTCCCCGAGCCTTGGGTTGGAGTGGGATGTGTTGTTGTGCTGCAAAGTCTAAATCGATAAAACAACTACAGTCCCCTGAGTCGATTACTGCAGTAACTGGTATTGTCCTTCCTGGAAATTGGAACAAGATAGATAGGGCCAGGTGAGTGGCATTGGCAGAGGGAGGTGAATAGTTGGGAGAAGAGGTAGCCAGGACCTTGTGCAGCTTAGCAGGACAGGAAGAGACATAATGACCGGCTTCCCTGCAATACAGGCATAGGTAATTCTGCTGCCGACGAAGTCGTTCTTTGGCAGACAGGGAATGCTTCATCAGTCCAAGCTGCCTCGGCTTGGCGGTAACAAAAGTCTGGTTAAGAGGTGAGGATTTAGCTGGAACTGGACTGGCACTGGCAGGGTACACAGGAGCTGGCATCCGGGGTAGCATCCAAGCTGGGCAGAGCTGCTGAATAGTCCTTTCTGTTCTGCGCTCTCAGAGTCCTTGGTCTATCCAGATAGACAAAGTAATTAAAGTCTCTAGAGCATCAGGAACACCGAACTGGGCTAGCTCACCCTACAAACTTTCAGAAAGACCAAGACAGAACTGGTGCCGATGGGCTGCCTTGTTTCACTGTGTATCTGTGCTCCAGCATCTGAAATCGGTCACATAGTCCTCGACCGCTTGACGGCCTTGCTGGAGCGCGTGGAGGGCAGCCTCGGTGGTGGAAGACCGCTGAGGGTCATCATAGAGTCGAGCCATTGACGCAAGCTGCGTAGGGCCCCGCGGCGGATCGGCACTGCTCGGGGCCCCTGGGGCCGCTGCCCCTGCTGTGAGGTCATCGGCGCCTGAAAAAAAGATGGCCGCAGCCTCTGACCACCTGCCCCCCCCCTTCGCAGCCTCTGACCCTCCTCCCCCCCCGCAGCCTCTGACCTCCTGCCCGCCCTCGCAGCCTCTGACCTCCTGGCGCCCCCTCGCAGCCTCTGACGTCTCCTGTCCCCCCCTGCAGCCTCTGACCTCCTGCCCCCCCCCCTTCGCAGCCTCGGACCTCCTGCCCCCCCTCGCAGCCTCGGACCTCCTTTCCCCCCTGCAGCCTCTGACCTCCTGCCCCCCCTCGCAGCCTCTGACCTCCTGCCCCCCCTGCAGCCTCTGACCTCCTGCCCCCCCCTCGCAGCCTCTGACCTCCTGCCCCCCCTCGCAGCCTCTGACCTCCTGTCCCCCCCCCCCCCCAGCCTCTGACCTCCTGTCCCCCCCCCCCCCCCGCCCCGCAGCCTCTGACCTCCTGCCCCCCCCCGCAGCCTCTGACCTCCTGTCCCCCCCCCCCCCCCCCAGCCTCTGACCTCCTGTCCCCCCCCCTGCAGCCTCTGACCTCCCCCCCCCCCCTGCAGCCTCTGACCTCCTGCCCCCCCCCCCTTCGCAGCCTCGGACCTCCTGCCCCCCCTCGCAGCCTCGGACCTCCTTTCCCCCCCTGCAGCCTCTGACCTCCTGCCCCCCCCTCGCAGCCTCTGACCTCCTGCCCCCCCTGCAGCCTCTGACCTCCTGTCCCCCCCCCCCTCGCAGCCTCTGACCTCCTGCCCCCCTCGCAGCCTCTGACCTCCTGTCCCCCCCCTGCAGCCTCTGACCTCCTGTCCCCCCCCCCTGCAGCCTCTGACCTCCTGTCCCCCCCCCCCCTGCAGCCTCTGACCTCCTGTCCCCCCCCCCCCCTGCAGCCTCTGACCTCCTGTCCCCCCCCCCCCCCTGCAGCCTCTGACCTCCTGTCCCCCCTGCAGCCTCTGACCTCCTGCCCCCCCCCCCCCCCCTTCGCAGCCTCGGACCTCCTGCCCCCCCTCGCAGCCTCTGACCTCCTGCCCCCCCCCTCGCAGCCTCTGACCTCCTGTCCCCCCTCGCAGCCTCTGACCTCCTGCCCCCCCCCCCCTCGCAGCCTCTGACCTCCTGTCCCCCCCCTCGCAGCCTCTGACCTCCTGCCCCCCCCCTCGCAGCCTCTGACCTCCTGCCCCCCCCAGCCTCTGACCTCCCCCCCCTCCCCCCCCCCCCAGCCTGCCCCCTCCCCCCCCGCAGCCCCTCCCCCCCTGCCCCCCCCCTCCAGCCTCTGACCTCCTGTCCCCCCTCTGAGCCTCTGACCTCCTGGCCCCCCCCCCCGCAGCCTCTGACCTCCTGTCCCTCCCCCCTTGCAGCCTCTGACCTCCTGTCCCCCCCTTGCAGCCTCTGACCTCCTGTCCCCCCCCCCTTGCAGCCTCTGACCTCCTGTCCCCCCCTTGCAGCCTCTGACCTCCTGTCCCCCCCTTGCAGCCTCTGACCTCCTGTCCCCCCCCCCTTGCAGCCTCTGACCTCCTGTCCCCCCCCAGCCTCTGACCTCCTGTCCCCCCCCTTGCAGCCTCTGACCTCCTGCCCCCCCCCCCCTCGCAGCCTCTGACCTCCTTCCCCCCTCGCAGCCTCTGACCTCCTGCCTCCCCCCTGCAGCCTCTGACCTCCTGTCCCCCCCCTGAAGCCTCTGACCTCCTGTCCCCCCCCCCCCCCCACAGCCTCTGACCTCTCCTGTTGCCCTCCCCCACAGCCTCTGACCTCTCCTGTTGCCCTCCCCCGCAGCCTCTGACCTTTCCTGTTGTCCCATCCGCAGCCTCTGACCTCCCCTGTCCCATCCGCAGCCTCTGACCTCCCCTGAGTCAAGAGAGGGAGTGCAGCCAGGATGGGGGTCACGGGAGAAGTCAGACATGTATGGACTGCAGAGAGGAAACTATAGGATAAAACCAGAGCCACCAAGCTGGAGCCAACTGAGAGGAAGTCAGTGACAGCACCGCGCTCTCTGGGGACCCCGATATATAGAGGGGCTTTATAGGGATGCTCTCTGGGGACCCTATGTAAGGGGGGGCTCTCTGGGGACCCCGATATATAGAGGGGCTTTATAGGGATGCTCTCTGGGGGACCCTGATGTAAGGGGGGTGCTCTCTGGGGACCATAATGTAAGGGGGGTGCTCTCTGGGGACACTGGGGACCCTGATGTAAGGGGGGCTCTCTGGGGACCCTAATGTAAGGGGGGTGCTCTCTGGGAACCCTAATGTAAGGAGGGGCTGTAATGGGGACCCTAATGTAAGGGGGTGCTCTCTGGGGACCCTGTAAGGGGAGGCTCTCTGGGGACCCTGGTGTAAGGGGGGGGGGCTCTCTGGGGACCCTGGTGTAAGGGGGGCTCTCTGTGGACCCTGGTGTAAGGGGGGGGCTCTCTGGGGACCCTGGTGTAAGGGGGAGCTCTCTGGGGACCCTGGTGTAAGGGGGGCTCTCTGGGGTCCCTGGTGTAAGGGGGGGGCTCTCTGGGGACCCTGTTGTAAGGGGGGGCTCTCTGGGGACCCTGATGTCAGGGGTGGCTCTCTGGGGATCCTGATGTAAGGGGTGGCTCTCTGGGGACCCTGGTGTAAGGGGTGGCTCTCTGGGGATCCTGATGTAAGGTGGCTCTCTGGGGACCCTGGTGTAAGGGGGGGGGCTCTGGGGATCCTGATGTAAGGGGTGGCTCTCTGGGGACCCTGGTGTAAGGGGGGGCTCTCTGGGGATCCTGATGTCAGGGGTGGCTCTCTGGGGACCCTGATGTAAGGGGGGGATCCACACTCAGATATGTAAAGATAAATATATAATGTCTGTTCTATATTGTTGTACTTATTCTTTGACTGTTTTGTTTAAAGGAGGATTGTATTGGGAGCGCTGAAGTGTCAGGTGTGACTGTGTCAATGGCAAATGGTTTACACGGGTCAGGTAAAGGTCCCCTCAGCAGAATTTTGCTTAGGGCCCCAGGGAGGTAAGGATCGGCACTGCATGGAGGACTTCAAGTAGATAGAGGCTCCCCCTGCAGCAGAGCGATAACAAAGCCCACTTTGGTGACTTCAGATGAGAAAGTCAGAGGTAGCAACGAAAAGTACAGTTCACATGCGTTGCGAAACGCCCAGAATTCGCTTTGATTCCCAGAGAACTTCTCAGGAACAGGCACCCTATGCTCAGGAGGTGGTATCATTCCAAAGGAGGAAGTTGGGATTGAAGGCAGGTCTGCAGAGATGGCCTGGGTTTGTGTGTGCTTATTCACTCGTGGCTACCCTGCAGAGACTTCCCAACCTGGGTGAGGGCTGTGAGGTGTTGCTAGACGTTATCCATAGGCAAGGTCCCTCCCGCACGCTCAGGAATGGAGGTTTGATACTGTAACATACCTTAGGTATGAGCCTGACGTGCAGAGGGAGACCTACCGTACGACCCTGGCTAGGAGACCACTGGAGTGGGGACCGTGGTGGTAAGAGCACGGTAAGGTAAAGGTGCCTGTTTGGTCCTCACTGCTTGGAGTAGTGTAGCCAAGTGGAAGCTAGAACAGCTGGTACTGGAAGCAGCGGATGCAGGTCAGCAGGTACTAATAGCCTTTCAGTGCCTTTGTATTATAAGCCTTAATAGTTGTGTTTTTTCTTTACTATAACCAACAACAAGAGCTTTTGTAACCAAAAAAATAAATAAAATGAAAATGTGTATATAGAGTGTTATGATTGTAATGGTGTTTTTCTTTCAATCTAACAATAAATAGATACATACCAAGTTTCCCTGACAAAGCGGAGATACAGCCTTGTGAAGCGCGTTGGATTACTCTGTATCAGTCAAACATATGAATGCATTGGCTGGAAACAAGTGTTAACTATAGCTCTGTGTTTTTTTTGTTTGTTTTTTTGTTCAATACTTTTTATTAAACATTTTCAATAGGTAAAAACAAACAATACATAAGAAACAGAATGGTGGGGCGGTACAAACATGTATATCATCTATTCTTACTTTGGAAGGAGATGAATAACTGTGTTTTTGATTACACACAGCAATCTGCTTTTATATCTCTTTATGGTAATTTTATTATGTTTGTTGGTATTATTATTTTGCGTGCCCACCTCAGTGACAATATTATACCCTTTAGCCCCCGTTCACACCTATGCGAATTAGATGCGGCTTACACCACATCCAATTCGCAGGACATTGTAAAATACATTCAAATAAATGTATCTTGTTCACATATGTGCGTTGCATTCGCACTGCGCATTGTAGAAAAAACGTGTGCGTTTTTTGGGCATTGCGGTGCGAATTACCAGGCCATTATCTTCTATGGGCACGCATCTCATTCGGAGCTGTGTTGCTGTGTGAACATAAATTTGCTCCCCTCCTACACCTCCCCATCTTCCTGTTCCTCCCCTGTGTGTTTTGTGATCCTGACTGGAACCAGCATGGTGAAAAGAAGACGAAAAGCAGCATCAAAGGCGAAAGAATCCGTCGATTGTGAGGAGCTGATAAGACTTGTGAGGGAGAAACCGATGATTTATGACACACGGCATCCTAAATATAAGGACAACATTCTTAAAAAACTTGCGTGGCTGGAAATTGCCAGAAACTTGTGGAGCATGTGCTCTTCACAAGTTCAGGCTGACAAATTTTTTCCCCTTTCACTACCTGTAGATGCTGTCCTGTATTTTTTTTATGGTGTACATTTATTGCATTTCTAATATTGTAAAAAACAGCATATGGTCACCCACAAATCTATACCAGGCCACATGCTCTAAACATTGTGCACATAACAGCTTTAGACAGCGACGGAGGAGTCCCTAAAGAAAAGCATAATCTTCTAATTTTTAAGGTTACCAATATAATATACACCACAAATGTGATGAACATCATTTTTATTTGTCATGGCCAAAATTACAGCAAAGATTTTTCATACAGCACACTTTTCACTTTGTAAAGGCCTGATAATATAATGCTAACAACTACATACTTTTTATGATTAAATAGAATTCATCTGCCAAGGCACCTCCCCAGCTGGTGACAAAAAAATTTTTTGGGAAATTCCCCACGAATATGTGTACCAGTAGTGGTGCCCCTAGTAACATTCCACTGTGCTGCCTCCATGTTATGGCTCAGGGAATCCTCAAATAAAAATCCATCTCGTTCACGCACATAGTTGTGCAGTGCACAGGCTGCTTTAATCGCACTGATAGCATGATCAATACTGAGGTTTATAGAAGTATGCATGAATCTCCACTTATTGCATAGTATACCAAATGCACATTCTACTACTCGTCGTGCCCTAGTCAGCCTATAATTAAACACTCTTTTTTCTGTTGTCAGAGAACGACTTGAAAAAGGCCTGAGCATGTGCTGCGAAAGTGCGAACGCTTAATCTCTGACAAATACATGTGGGAGGGGAGGCTCTGTAGTCCCGGGCAGGGGAGAATGATTGGGCAAGTCTAGTGTATTCTCACGCAGCATGCAGCCAAATGAGGAATGTGCAAATGCACTAGAATCCGAGCAGCTGCCATAAGAACCCACATCAATATAAAAAAATTTATAATTTGCGTCTGCCACTGCCATTAATACCAACGAAAAATATTTTTTGTAATTAAAATATTGGCTCCCACTAGCTGGAGGCTTGAGGATGTGGACATGCTTCCCATCAATGGCTCCCAGACAGTTGGGGAAGTTGCATCGCTCCCAGAATAGCTCCACTACCTTCAACCATTTTTGTTTTTTGGGCTTCTTCATAACCATATCCTTCACAGTTCTTCCCATATGACTAGGCAGGTATCATTGACAATGCCACTAATAGTTGATTTTCCAACCTTGAATTCATAGTGCAAACTTCCAAATGAATTTCCTGTTGCTAAGTACCTAAAAGCAAAAAAAAAATTATGTTGTTTTATATTTTTCAGTGCACTACTTACAGACAAGATGGCGTAGCATGCGTGATGCTTACAGAAAATATATGCAGCACCTCAAAGAATCAAGGAGTGGCTCGGGGGCAGCGCCTAGGGTACCCTATATGTTTGCCAGGGACTTAGATTTTCTGCAACCCATTGTGGAGATGAGGGAGTAAGTTTTCATCTATATCATCTATGTATCGCACAACCTATTAACAATGAATATGCCTAGTTAATTTAATAATTTTTTTAAATATAAAACCGGACAGAAGCTAGTTGGGAGGAGCAAGATGTTTTTGATGATCAACCAGAAGCACAAACAGAGGACGAAGCACCGATTGAATTTCCAGAAGGCACAGAGGATTTATCACTAACCCAAACATCTTCCAATCTTTGGGAAGCTAATCCAGATGAAAAATGTGCAGTGACAGAGGCTATCCCTGGGCAATCCTCTGCTCCGGCACACATTGTTCTGCCAGGCAAAGTGCCACGGAGGCGACCACCTCTATCCCAACCTGACCTAAGTGAGCGCTTATTAGAAATGTTAAAAAACATGACAGAAAAGGTGGATGCATTTTTATGTCCCGATACAATCTTAAAAAGATACCCCCAGAGCATTACTTTGAAATGCGAAAGACTATAGAACAAGTGCTGCACTCCTTCTCCCAGCCACAGGAGGAAGCTGCATTTAAATTATCAAATGTGCCCCAACCAAGACCTCCCCTTAACTACCCAAGATACATGCACTACCCTGAGCAGCAACACCATCCTTACCCCTATAATCCACCATCCTATCCCTCAAGTTATGAAAAGCCAATCTCCAGATATGAAGTGCCACACAGTAACCTTCCCTATCCCATCCCATCCCCAATTCCTTCAATCAGGCCCCCCCCCACAAAATCAGGGTATGTATGTGCCAAGTCAACATGGGGAGGCTAGGCCTGCTCCCCACACTGCCAGTGATGACCCAGCTTCCGCAACTCAATACTCCTATGAGGCCCCTTTCAAAAAAACATATAAGAATCTGTGATGAGGTCTGTTCAAGGTTAAGTACCAAGATGACACATTTTTTAAAAAATTTAAGGAATAGGCCTACTTGACAGCCAAGTTTATTTTTGTACATTTTTCAGAGTTAATTTATGTTTAATACATGAGTAAATTTTATATTTATCTATGATTTTGGGATACGTGAATAAATACTTATTCCACCATTTTTTGTGGCGTCATATATTTGAAAATACACAGGTTTGCATAATTAAAAAGCCATTCGATTACATGGTCAATAAATCACATGACAAAGGACATCAGTGATGAAACTTACCTTAATGTGATCAGTAATCTTTCAGCAGGCTGGATACTTGATCTGTAGCACATGTTCTGACGCTCCAAGCGAGGGGAGATTAATCCAAGCAATTCGTCAAAACTAAGTAAAATAATATTAAATTAATACATACATGTCTGGAAAACATTCGGGCCTACTGTCTAAAAAATAGTAAGGTAAGTGGTTAAAGACATCATTTCTGGGAAGAAGGCATGCGTCCTTCGTTAAAATATAATTATGGTTAAATAAGTGGCCTACAACCAACAAAAACTTTGCAGATGGGTCCTCATTTCAACAGAGATTAAGCCACTGGCCTTTGAATTTAACAATAACAATTGTCTGATCCAAAACTGCACAACAAAGCAGCATGGGAACCCCACCACCCACAAAGCACCTTGTCACCATCAACTTGGGGACAAGGTGTTTGGGGGGTAAAAAATCACACTATACATGTTAAGGGCATATGACCTGGTTTGCACCAGGAGGGGGGTGCTAGCTGATGCTCTTTTTGTGCCATTTTAGGCTGCATGCTCAAATAATGTTGAGTTTGTATTTTGTGGGGGGGGGGGGGGGGGGGGACAACAACGCTTAGTTACAATAATATAAGAATGACATAATCACACATAGGTTAGACTTGATGGACTTGTGTTTTTAAAATATAAAACATACTATAGATCAATGGCTACAAATAAAGTATGGTTTGGCAGAAAAATTACTCACCTACTTATTGACATGCGTGTGAAATTGAAAAATGTATCTTCATGCACACGGAGGTCTCCATACAAGATCATGAACTGGCCTCTCTCCTCACGATTTGCAATGATGGGATGAACCCAGTATCTTCTTCTTCTCCTCCTCCTCCTTCTCCTATTCTCTACTTCAAGCAAGATTGCTGCTGTTGCAGCAACAACTGTTGGCATTATCATAGGCAGAGCAGCACACATTTTGCAAAGAAAGACAAAACACACACTACAGACTCCTGGACAACCAGGAAGTGTACACAAAAATCAAACTTTTTATTAGCAGCCAGACAAAAACATAACAAGTGATTGGCTAGCTCAAAATTTGCATCTCTAATTAGACACTTCAGGGGTTACTAATGAATTTGCAGCTGATTCGCACCTTAAACGCTGACAAACCGCTGAACAACTGACTTTTTTGTGCGCAGTGAAAGCGGACATTCAATTCGCAACGCACTGGTGTGAACCCTGGCTTAAAGTCCTACTCTTGATATGGGAGATATTTCTCTCCCTTTCTATTCATTTTTACAAATTGCAAAACATGTTGTTTTCTTCAAACAAAACTAAATATATCACAAACATTTAACCACTTCAGCCCCAGACCAATTGGCAGCCAAAGGACCAGGCCCCTTTTTGTGATTCGGCACTGCGTCGCTTTAACTGACAATTGCGCGGTCGTGCAACGTGGCTCCCAAACAAAATTGGCGTCCTTTTTTTCCCACAAATATAGCTTTCTTTTGGTGGTATTTGATCGCCCCCCCCCCCCGGCGGTTTTAATTTTTTGCGCTATAAACAAAAATAGAGCGACAATTTTGAAAAAAATGCAATATTTTTTACTCTTTGCTATAATAAATATCCCCAAAAAATATATAAGAAAACATTTTTTTTCCTCAGTTTAGGCCGATATGTATTCTTCTACATATTTTTGGTAAAAAAAAATCACAATTAGCGATTATTGATTGGTTTGCACAAAAGTTATAGCGTTTACAAAATAGGGGATAGTTTTATAGTATTTTTATTAATATTTTTTTTTTTTTTTGTTGACTAGTAATGGCGGCGATCAGCGATTTTTATTGTGACTGCGACATTATGGCGGACACATCGGACATTTTTGACACATTTTTGGGACCATTGTTATTTATACAGAAATCAGTGCTATTTAAATAGCACTGATTCCTATGTAAATGACAGTGGCAGTGAAGGAGTTAACCACTAGGGGGCGAGGAGGAGTCAGTGTGACGTGTTGTGTTTTTTTTTACAGTAGGGGGCGTCGCTGACGTCTGACATCACTGATTGGCTGTTCCCGATGACAGTGATCAGCAAATCAGTGACAGGCAGTGTAGGAAACGTGGGGAGAGGTTTGTTTACACAGACCTCTCCCCATTCTTCAGCTCTGTGAATCGATCGCGGGACACCAGTGGCGATCGTGTCCACTGGTCCTGCGGCCGTGGTCACGGAGCTCCCGACCGTGTCGTGAGCGCGCTGCCAACGGCGACCCCGCGGCTAGGCAATTAAAGGGCACGTATATATACATGCTTTTGCCTAGCCGTGCCATTTTGCCGACGTATATTTACATGCGGCGGTCGGGAAGCGGTTAAGCTAGGCTCAAGTGCCTATGACTCTTCCACATCTTCTGAATCCAATAAATGACTCACACTTCCCTAATCTCTTTGCTTAACCATACATTACTAACAACACCCCCACCCATTCAACCCTTATATACAATAAAATTAACAGAAGAACTAGAGATATTAGAACCAGAAGACTGAAACCAAATTTGGAAATTTACAAAATCATGTCCAAGTAATGTATATGCACTAGAGTCAAACTACAAGTTACTTTCACAATGGTACCTTGTTTCAACCTGCATATGCACATATTGGCCTTAAGCCTTCCCTAAATGCTTTGGGTGTGTGATGACCTAGGTACTTTCTACCACAACTGATTGTCCAGTACCTGTCAAATGATATCTAAAATTCAACAGTTACTGCCACTTAAACCTGCATTTCCAAATATTTACTACATAGGTAAAACTTAAACCTGCATCTCCAAATATTTACTACATAGGTAAAACTTACTTATTTTGACTACTATTGACTACTATTGGGCTGTGCTTGAAGCAATTTTCCTGTGACAAGCCTATAATGCAACTGATGACCCTCATAAACTTTTCTTGTAATGCTGTAATGGTTTTGGGTCTGCTAGACCTGCTCCTGTATGATTCAGTATAATTCCGTTTCCACATTTCCTTTTGGTGACATGGGAAACTGTACTTACTGACACCTTGGATTTCTTCCTGGATTTTTCTAAGGAAAGACTCACATTTGTATAATTCTAAAATTACATTATTTTTCAGTTTATGGTAACCTAAGCCTTAGGTAAAAAAAAAAAAAACAAGCCTTTTTCAACTTTTTGCCAGTTTGCCGCTTACCTTTGTACCATATTAGGTTATGCACTTGACTTAAGCTGCTTTTAGTAAAAACTGGAAATGCAATGGTTTTATTAAACTTTCCCCAATAGTATACATAAACAGACATCTTTTTCTTGTATATGAAATATGAACGGTGGCCTTTAAAGCTGTGACAGTAAATATAAACAGATCTGTGGCAAGAATGGATTGTATACCTTTGCAATGGTTCTGCGTTAAACAGTGCCTGTGTGTTATATGCCTGATCTCTGGCAGGTACACATTAGTCAAATTGTGGAAAGGAAATGGTGTTATATTTTATGCACAACATTTACATTCATTGTGTAGGCAATTGCACTTGCCAGCTGCTATTACCTTCTGATAGTACACACGATAACAATATGAAGACTTCACTCTAAATCGCAATCTTGCTAACACTTCTACTAAGATGCTCATACTCATTAACTTTCACAGATTCCTGTTGCTTTCTTCTGATGTTTCTTTCCTTGTAGCAGAATCTGTTGTCAATGTCATTATTTACTTGCCTGCCATCTGTGCGGCTTCCCATTGCATTTCAGATGTCATACATTCTGCCTCGTGTAGCCCATACATGTTTTCTTCCAAACAACAAAAACACCAACTAATTCTGCATCACGAATGAATTTGATTTTACAACAATTTTTAAAGCAATTCATTGTGTACACATGGCTAATTTTAGTATGTTTGTCTATTGTGTTGTTCTTCGAATATTTACTAGCTGAACATTTGAAAAAAAATGCATGATTGTCAAAGTTAGCACTGATAACAATGCATTACTGTTTTTAGCTGATTTTGGCTTTATCTGCTTTTCGGCTTTCTATCTCAGTCTCAGGCTTACACTGCCATGGTCAGTATGGGCAATCACCACAATTAAGCCATTCTATAGGATTCAACTATAAATAAGATATATTTATGCTCAGTGTCAGATGAGCTATGATGATTTACAGATTTAGCAGATACATTTACAATACAGCAGAGCCTAGGAGTTCCTGGAACTCATAGGCCAACTTTGAAGTGGACCTAGCATCAGATATGCTAAGTAATGTGCATGTGTATTTTTATATTCCTTTCATAAATCACAGTACTCTCCCTCATAATGCCTTCATCTGCATTTCTCATCATAAGGTTGGCACCATCTTTGTTTGGGCATCATCCAAGATCATCCTCTATTTCCTCTGGAACTGGCTCAGAAAGGACACAATTATGTAAATGCTGTATATTTACACAGATTAGCCTCATAAACTCTCATATTTTGACTTAGTACAAAGTTAGCCTAGGGCTACATGGGTTATTAAATCTCTTTGCTATTGATAGGTTTAACCACTTGTTGGTAATCGTCTCATTTGCATCTGAAATTAATGTGATGTTGATACAATAACTGTCAACAAGCAATTAAATCTGTCAGTAGCAGCAATTTAATTGCCAATGTAGCCCTAACCATACAATAGTCCTGAATGATCAATGGTGGAGAGAAATGAGAAAGGAAGACCCATATCAGCCTAAAGCCCCATACACACGGTCAGATTTTCCGATGGATTCTGTCCTATCGGACAATGTTGTCGGAAATTCCGACCGTGTGTAGGCACCATCGGACAGTTTCCATCGGATTGTCCGACGGACAAAGTTCTATCTCCTGCTGGATAGATTTTCCGACAACAAAGTCCGATCACACCAATTCCGATCGTGTGTAGCGAATTCCGACGGACAAAGTGCCACGCATGCTCAGATCACATTACAAGACCAAAGCTATTGGCTACTAGCCTCTACGTAGTTCCGTCGTAGGCAACGAATGTCACCACGTTCAGAATGATCGGATTTTCCGACAACTTTGTCCGACCGTGTGTATGCAACACCAGTGTCGGACTAAATCCGTCTGACCAAATCCGATGGATTTGGTGGTCGGATTTTCCGACCATGTGTATGGGGCTTAAGTCAGGTGACTAAAGTGCAATAGCTGTTTTTAAACTGAAAAAAAATTATACTGTTGATGTATTTTGTGGAATGTCAGAAATGTACCACATTTATTGCTAAAAGGTCCACATTGAAGTGACAGTAAACTCTGGATTAAAAAAAAAAAATATTCAAGTATGTATTCTTGACTCGAAATAGTACCTTCTATAACTATCATTCACCTGCACATCCCCAAATTCCTTTTTTTTTTGTTGCTGAGATATTACTTCATGTTAGAGGATGGCTACGGTTGCTATCCATGATTCCACTGTATGTAAGAATGCAGCCACCCTCTCTTGCTGGCTCCTGAGATCGAATATGGACTATAGAAAAAGGAAAGGTTCAGTAGCTCACAGAATACTTGACACAGGAGGAAGAAAAGTAAAATAAGACATGACCTCATGAAAAAAATAATTACAGGGTCATTACAGTCATTAAAGCAGACCTTCAGTAATTTCTTCAACTTTCCATCTATTAAATCTTCTGCCCTTGTTGTTTTAACTTTGGATAGCAAAACATTTTTTTTCTGCCAGTAAATACCTTATAAAGCCCGCTTCCTTTTTATGTCTGGTAAAAAGCCTAGGCTTATGAGATCACGAGTCATGAGGGCCAATGAGAGCTGCGGGCTGCAGAGCTGGAGGTGTGCCTCTGTGTGTCTGTGTAAATCCAGGAAGTGAACAGGCAGCAGCTTCAGCTGCCCACAGTAAAAATGGCTGTAGCCAGACTTAGTGGAGGGAGATGTCTGCAGCATATTTGGCAATAGGGATGAGCCGAACACCCCCCCGTTTGGTTCGCACCAGAACCTGCGAATGGACCGAAAGTTTGCACGAACGTTAGAACCCTATTAAATACAATGGACGCGAACGTTCAAAATCTAAAGTGCTAATTATAACGTCTAGTATGCATGTTATTGTCCTAAAAAGGGTTTGGGGACCTGGGTTCTGCCCCAGGGGACATGTATCAATGCAAAAAGAAGTTTTAAAAACTGAAGCTTTTTCTGGAGCAGTCATTTTAACCACTTGCCGACCGCCTCGTGTAATTATACGTCGGAAAAATACATATACGTGCTTGCCTTCCGGCGGGAGGGGGGTCCTTTAGGACCCCCCCCCCCGCCGGCGGAGACGGTCGGCTTCGCTTCAGGAGCGATCTGAGATGAGGGGGCGGCCAGTGATTTCTGGCCACCCCCTCACGATCGCTCATGGCGAATGAGATGCTTCCCCTGCCTGTGTATTGTAAACACAGGCAAGGGGAATTGAAGACATTAAGGTTAGTGCACAAACAGTACACTGACACTAGGACACGTAGGCACATATTTCACCCCCCTGTCACCCCCTGATCACCCCCCAGATCACCCCCTGCCCCCCCAGTCACAGTGTCACTGATTGCAGTGATCATTTATTTACTGATCACTGCATTTAGTGTCAGTTGTGACTGTAATAACTGTCAGGGCAGTTAGTTTTAGGCCCCTTTAGGTCTAAGGTAGCCCGCTACCCCCCCCCCCCAAATAAAGGTTTAACCCCTTGTTTGCTCCCCAGGTAACCCTTTCACCCCCTTTTGCCAGTGTCACTAAGCGATCGTTTTTTCTGATCGCTGCATTAGTGTCACTGGTGCCGATAGGTAGCCAGTTTTTTTAGGTTAACCGCCAGATTTATATAGGTTCATAAATAGGTTTATAGGTTAGGTACCCCCATATTACAACCTAAATAAAGGTTTTAACCCCCTGATTGCCCCTAGAGTTAACTCTTTCACCAGTCATCACCGTATAAGTGTCACTGGTGACGCTGGTTAGCCAGTTAGTTATTTCGTTATTTAGGTTCCCCGTCAGGTTTTTATATAGCGTCAGGTACCCCCATAAATTACCTAATAAAGTTTTTAACCCCCTGATTGCCCCTAGTTAACCCTTTCACCAGTGATCACCGTATAACTGTTATGGGAGACGCTGGTTAGTTAGTTTGTTTTTTACACTGTCAGGGCACCCGCCATTTATTACCCAATAACGGTTTAACCCCCTGATCGCCCGGCTGGTGATATCAATTAGCTTTTAGGGTCAAATAAGGTCTGCATCGCCCCAGGTTAGTGCCAGTACTGCAAACACCCACGAGCAAAGCATACACCCCCCTTAGTGGTATAGTATCTGAACAGATCAATATCTGATCTGATCAGATCTATACTAGCGTCCCAGCAGTTTAGGGTTCAAAAAAACGCAGTGTTAGCGGGATCAGCCCAGATACCTGCTAGCAACTGCGTTTCCCCCTCCGCCCAGCCCACCCAAGTGCAGTATCGATCGATCACTGTCACTTAAAAAACACTAAGCACACATAACTGCAGCGTTCGCAGAGTCAGGCCTGATCCCTGCGATCGCTAACAGTTTTTTTGGTAGTGTTTTGATTCAGTCGCTAACAGTCAGGAGCTTTTTTACCTGTGAATCTCACTAGTGTACTACTAAATTTAGAGCCCAAATGGCAAATTGAAAGTACACTAGTGAACAGGCCTACTTGTTTCTGAGTATGACAGATAGTGAAGAGGAGGTCACTCATCTGTAAGAATCAGGCTCAGAATACGATCCAGTAGACGACAGCGGCTCCATGACAGATAGCTCTGACGACAGAGGTGTGGTCCCTGCTAAGGTCAGGCGTACCCGATCCCCTGCTGTTGTTGAGATGCAAGAACCGCAGGTCTCTCGTATGGAGCAGAGAAGTACTAGCGCCGCTATTCCTTCTGGTGAACTGGCAAGCACCAGCAGCCTAGTACACCCTGGACGTACATCCAGCACTGCAGTAACATGTGGTGACGTGGCGAGTCCCATAAGTGCAGTTCAAGCTGGCGAGGTGGCAAGCACAAGTAGTGTCCCGCTGCCACCAAGAAGAAGAAGACAAAGGCAGGCCCATCGATCACATAGTGTCCGTCCTGCAGAATTCGCCAATCCTGATTGGGTGCCCACCACGTCTGCAGAACCCGTACTTCCCGCATTCACTGGCCAACCCGGTATTCAGGTGGAAACAGCTGATTTTATGCCATCCGATTTTTATTCACTGTTTTTCACGGAAGATCTCTATAGATCTATTGTGGACCAAAGTAATATATATGCTGGTCAATACATCGCCGCTAATCCCCAGTTGCCTTCCCTTGCCAGAGATTGGAAACCAATTACGGTTTCCGAATTGAAGTCCTTTCTGGGCCTTTCCCTCAACATGGGCATACATAAATTCCAGACTCTGAGGACTTATTGGTCCACCTCACCAGTCCACCATATGCCCGTGTTCTCTGCCTCCATGTCCAGGGCACGATACGAACAGATCTTGCGGTTCATGCACTTCAGTGACAATGAACTCTGTCGTCCTCATGGAGACCCTGAATTTGATCGGCTCTACAAAATTCGGCCCCTCATAAACCACTTCAACCAACGTTTTGCAGCCTTGTTTACTCCCAATCAAGTTTTCTGCGTTGACGAGTCCCTGATTAAGTTTTCTGGCCG
Organism: Lithobates sylvaticus; assembly: GCA_028564925.1. NCBI lineage: Eukaryota > Metazoa > Chordata > Amphibia > Anura > Ranidae > Lithobates > Lithobates sylvaticus. The sequence goes on along the minus strand of CM053029.1, from coordinate 319,948,410 downwards.
CTTTTCTTTCAAACAGTACCTTCCCAGCAAGCGTGCCAGATACAGGGTCAAGCTCTATAAGCTCTGTGACAGGGCAACAGGCTATACATGGAGCTTTTCGGTTTATGAGGGAAAAGATAGTCACGTAGAGCCGGAGAACTGTCCAGATTACATAGGGAGCGCTGGCAAGATAGTGTGGAACTTGGTGTCACCCTTCGGAAAAGGGTACCACTTGTATGTGGACAATTATTACACGAGCGTGCCACTGTTTAGTCACTTGTTTGATCAGCAGATTGGAGCATGTGGCACCGTGCGACCTAATCACCGGGGCTTTCCCCAGCGGCTTGTAGATTCCCGTCTTAGGCTGGGGGAGAGAGCCTGCTTTCAGTGTAATAATTTGCTTGCTGTGAAGTGGAGGGATAATAAGAATGTTTTCGTTCTTACCTCCCTTCATGCAGACACAACAGTCCAAATTCGTACGGCCGCTGGTGTTGTGGAGAAACCCCTCTGTGTCCACGAATATAACCAAAATATGGGAGGGGTGGATCTCAACGGCCAGTTGTTGGCGCCGTATCTAGTTGCCCATAAGGCTAGACGCTGGTACAAAAAAGTGTCTATTTATTTATTCCAATTGGTTTTGCTGAACGCTCATGTGCTATACGGAGCTTCAGGCGGGACTTTACCCTTCCTTGAATTCCAGGGAGAGGTTGTCACAGAACTTCTGTATCCAGACGGTTCTGCACCTCACCATACCCTACCAAATGCAGTAAGCCGGCTGCATGAGCGGCATTATCCTTATGCCGTCCCGAGTACCCCTACCCAACGAACCCCCCAAAAAAGATGTCGTGTCTGTACCAAACGCAGATTTAGGCGTGACACCCGTTATTATTGTCCACGCTGTCCTGACAATCCTGGTCTTTGCATTGGTGAATGTTTTGAACGCTTCCACTCACTAGTAAAGTTTTAGCGTAGGGTACAGCATTTCACAGGCTAGGATACACTTTCACAGGATCTCAAGAATGCCATCGCATTTTGAGACCCGACCGTTAAAGTTAAATTATAGTTACAAAAAAAAGTGTAAAAATAAAAGTACAAAAAAACCCCCCCAAAAAAATATAAAATAAAAAAACAAAAATAGTTGTCGTTTTATTGTTCTCTCTCTCTCTATTGTTGCTCTTTTTTTACTGTATTCTAATCTGCAATGTTTTATTATGTTTTATCATGCTTGCTTTTCTGGTATGTAATTTTGTTATACTTTACTGTTTACTGTGTTTTATTGTTAACCATTTTTTTGTTTTCAGGTGCGCCATTCAGCTGCAGCGCGGATTTATTTATCTTGACAGCAACAGCGTTTGCTCCCACGATACATAAAGCCGTGACTCCAGTCGGAGGTTATTTCACCACCACAGTTAAAAAAAAGAGCATATATGCCGAAGCATGGGGGCAGCAGGGGCGGAGGAGCGATTTGCTCCTAATGCCACGTACATGCGGTCGAAATTCCGACGGAGGCTTGCCCGTGGCAATGTGTACGTGGCATAACTTTTTTGCGGGAGGATACCCCCATGCTTCGGCATATATAAATGGTGCATGTATGCCCATCATTAGAAGTGGGTGGATGAAGGGAGGTATTCTAATGGTGGGCATACCCACCGATCAATCTCTTTTTTTCGTTCAGCCAAGAGGCTGCATGAAAAAAAAAAAGATTACAATATATATATATATATATATATATATATATATATATATTATATGTCCAGTATGTTGCTGGACTTTGAATGGTTATACCAGAATGATGCCTGCAGGTTTAGGTATCATCTTGGTATCATTCTTTTCAGCCAGTGATCGGCTTTCATGTAAAAGCAATTATAGCGGGTAATTAGCCTCTAGACTGCTTTTACAAGCAGTGGGAGGGAATGTTCCCCCTCTCAGATATAAACAGCGCCATTGGGAAATTGGGAAAAAAAAAGCACCCCTGCCCCCCCTTCTCTTGCACAAAGGCGAACACAAGCGTCGGTCTGGCGTCATATGTAAACAGCAATTGCACCATGCATGTGAGGTATCACCGCGAAGGTCAGATCGAGGGCAGTAATTTTAGCAGTAGACCTCCTCCGTGAATCTCATATGGTAACCTGTAAAGGCTTTTAAAGGCTTTTAAAAATGTATGTAGTTTGTCGCCACTGTGTGTTTGTGCGCAATTTTAAAGCATGTCGTATTTGGTATCCATGTACTCGGCCTAAGATCATATTTTTAATTTCATCAAAAATTTGAGCAATATAGTCTGTTTTAGTGCATTAAAATAAAAAAAAGTGTATTTTTTCCACAAAAAATGCATTTGAAAAATCGCTGCGCAATTACTGTGTGGAAAAAAAAATGCAACATGCACCATTTTAATCTGTAGGGTCTTTGCTTTAACAATATATATAGTGTTTGGGGGTTCAACGTAATTTTCTTGCAAAAAAAATATGTTTTCATGTAAACAAAAAGTGTCAGAAAGGGCTTTGTCTTCAAGTGGTTAGAAGAGTGGGTGATGTGTGACATAAGCTTCTAAATGTTGTGCATAAAATGTCAGGACAGTTCAAACCCCCCCTAAAATGACCCCATTTTGGAAAGTAGACAAACTGCTGCTAAGAGAGAGGATTTTAGGAGTTAGTGTGATAAAGTCAGTCAGTCAGTCCACATTCCTTTAATTTTCTTCAAATTAGTTAGATCAGTGAGCGATCTAGATAGCTAGAGTAGAGTAGGGAGTTTCTTTATTAAGGAAAAGAAAGAGGCAGAGAGAATTATTGAAGAGATTCCTAAATCAATTGTACACTGGCTGGGGTGCAGTGCACAGTCTTTTAACAGTGCCATGAGGCCAGTGCCAGACAAAATATAAAAGTTTTACCTGCAAGCTCAGTGCACCATTACTGCACTGCATATAGTAAGAGATACACCATAGTCTGTGTGTATTCTGATATTGGAAAAACCTTGCAAAAAAATTTAATTTTGCTGTGTTTTTTTTTCCCCAATAGCATTTTCTGCGTGTTCATACACGCTTTAGATACTGTCCGTGTATTCTGATATTGGAAAAACATTGCAAAAAAATTTAATTTTGCAGTGTTTTTTTTTTCTTTCCAATAGCATTTTCTGCGTTTTCATAAACGCTTTAGACACTACCGTGTATTCTGATATTGGAAAAACATTGCAAAAAAATTTAAATTTTGCGGTGTTTTTTTTCTTCCAAATAGCATTTTCTGCGTTTTCATAAACGCTTTAGACACTATCCGTGTATTCTGATATTGGAAAAACATTGCAAAAAAATTAATTTTGCGGTGTTTTTTTCTTCCCAATAGCATTTTCTGCGTTTTCATAAATGCTTTAGACACTATACGTGTATTCTGATATTGGAAAAACATTGCAAAAAAATTAAATTTTGCAGTGTTTTTTTTCTTCCCAATAGCATTTTCTGCGTTTTCATAAACGCTTTAGACACTATACGTGTATTCTGATATTGGAAAAACATTGCAAAAAAATTAATTTTGCGGTGTTTTTTTTCTTCCCAATAGCATTTTCTGCGTTTTCATAAACGCTTTAGACACTATCCGTGTATTCTGATATTGGAAAAACATTGCAAAAAAATTTAATTTTGCAGTGTTTTTTTTCTTCCCAATAGCATTTTCTGCGTTTTCATAAATGCTTTAGACACTATCCGTGTATTCTGATATTGGAAAAACATTGCAAAAAAAAAATTTTTATTTTGCAGTGTTTTTTTTTCTTCCCAATAGCATTTTCTGCGTTTTCATAAACGCTTTAGACACTATACGTGTATTCTGATATTGGAAAAACATTGCAAAAAAATTAAATTTTGCGGTGTTTTTTTTCTTCCCAATAGCATTTTCTGCGTTTTCATAAACGCTTTAGACACTATCCGTGTATTCTGATATTGGAAAAACATTGCAAAAAAATTTAATTTTGCAGTGTTTTTTTTCTTCCCAATAGCATTTTCTGCGTTTTCATAAACGCTTTAGACACTATCCGTGTATTCTGATATTGGAAAAACATTGCAAAAAAATTTAATTTTGCGGTGTTTTTTTTCTTCCCAATAGCATTTTCTGCGTTTTCATAAATGCTTTAGACACTATACGTGTATTCTGATATTGGAAAAACATTGCAAAAAAATTAATTTTGCAGTGTTTTTTTTCTTCCCAATAGCATTTTCTGCGTTTTCATAAACGCTTTAGACACTATACGTGTATTCTGATATTGGAAAAACATTGCAAAAAAATTAAATTTTGCGGTGTTTTTTTTCTTCCCAATAGCATTTTCTGCGTTTTCATAAACGCTTTAGACACTATCCGTGTATTCTGATATTGGAAAAACATTGCAAAAAAATTTAATTTTGCAGTGTTTTTTTTCTTCCCAATAGCATTTTCTGCGTTTTCATAAATGCTTTAGACACTATCCGTGTATTCTGATATTGGAAAAACATTGCAAAATTTTTTATTTTGCAGTGTTTTTTTTTCTTCCCAATAGCATTTTCTGCGTTTTCATAAACGCTTTAGACACTATACGTGTATTCTGATATTGGAAAAACATTGCAAAAAAATTAAATTTTGCTGTGTTTTTTTTCTTCCCAATAGCATTTTCTGCGTTTTCATAAACGCTTTAGACACTATCCGTGTATTCTGATATTGGAAAAACATTGCAAAAAAATTAAATTTTGCGGTTGTTTTTTTCTTCCCAATAGCATTTTCTGCGTTTTCATAAATGCTTTAGACACTATACGTGTATTCTGATATTGGAAAAACATTGCAAAAAAATTAAATTTTGCAGTGTTTTTTTTCTTCCCAATAGCATTTTCTGCGTTTTCATAAACGCTTTAGACACTATACGTGTATTCTGATATTGGAAAAACATTGCAAAAAAATTAAATTTTGCGGTGTTTTTTTTCTTCCCAATAGCATTTTCTGCGTTTTCATAAACGCTTTAGACACTATCCGTGTATTCTGATATTGGAAAAACATTGCAAAAAAATTTAATTTTGCAGTGTTTTTTTTCTTCCCAATAGCATTTTCTGCGTTTTCATAAACGCTTTAGACACTATCCGTGTATTCTGATATTGGAAAAACATTGCAAAAAAATTAAATTTTGCGGTTGTTTTTTTCTTCCCAATAGCATTTTCTGCGTTTTCATAAATGCTTTAGACACTATACGTGTATTCTGATATTGGAAAAACATTGCAAAAAAATTAAATTTTGCAGTGTTTTTTTTCTTCCCAATAGCATTTTCTGCGTTTTCATAAACGCTTTAGACACTATCCGTGTATTCTGATATTGGAAAAACATTGCAAAAAAATTTAATTTTGCAGTGTTTTTTTTCTTCCCAATAGCATTTTCTGCGTTTTTATAAACGCTTTAGACACTATCCGTGTATTCTGATATTGGAAAAACATTGCAAAAAATTTTTATTTTGCAGTGTTTTTTTTCTTCCCAATAGCATTTTCTGCATTTTCATAAACGCTTTAGACACTATCCGTGTATTCTGATATTGGAAAAACATTGCAAAAAAATTAAATTTTGCAGTGTTTTTTTTCTTCCCAATAGCATTTTCTGCGTTTTCATAAATGCTTTAGACACTATCCGTGTATTCTGATATTGGAAAAACATTGCAAAAAAATTAAATTTTGCAGTGTTTTTTTTCTTCCCAATAGCATTTTCTGCGTTTTCATAAACGCTTTAGACACTATACGTGTATTCTGATATTGGAAAAACATTGCAAAAAAATTAAATTTTGCGGTGTTTTTTTTCTTCCCAATAGCATTTTCTGCGTTTTCATAAACGCTTTAGACACTATCCGTGTATTCTGATATTGGAAAAACATTGCAAAAAAATTAAATTTTGCGGTGTTTTTTTTCTTCCCAATAGCATTTTCTGCGTTTTCATAAATGCTTTAGACACTATACGTGTATTCTGATATTGGAAAAACATTGCAAAAAAATTAAATTTTGCAGTGTTTTTTTTCTTCCCAATAGCATTTTCTGCGTTTTCATAAACGCTTTAGACACTATACGTGTATTCTGATATTGGAAAAACATTGCAAAAAAATTAAATTTTGCGGTGTTTTTTTTCTTCCCAATAGCATTTTCTGCGTTTTCATAAACGCTTTAGACACTATCCGTGTATTCTGATATTGGAAAAACATTGCAAAAAAATTTAATTTTGCAGTGTTTTTTTTCTTCCCAATAGCATTTTCTGCGTTTTCATAAACGCTTTAGACACTATCCGTGTATTCTGATATTGGAAAAACATTGCAAAAAAATTAAATTTTGCGGTTGTTTTTTTTTCCCAATAGCATTTTCTGTGTTTTCATAAATGCTTTAGACACTATACGTGTATTCTGATATTGGAAAAACATTGCAAAAAAATTAAATTTTGCAGTGTTTTTTTTCTTCCCAATAGCATTTTCTGCGTTTTCATAAACGCTTTAGACACTATCCGTGTATTCTGATATTGGAAAAACATTGCAAAAAAATTTAATTTTGCAGTGTTTTTTTTCTTCCCAATAGCATTTTCTGCGTTTTCATAAATGCTTTAGACACTATCCGTGTATTCTGATATTGGAAAAACATTGCAAAAAAATTAAATTTTGCGGTGTTTTTTTTCTTCCCAATAGCATTTTCTGCGTTTTCATAAACGCTTTAGACACTATCCGTGTATTCTGATATTGGAAAAAACATTGCAAAAAAATTTAATTTTGCAGTGTTTTTTTTTCTTCCCAATAGCATTTTCTGCGTTTTCATAAATGCTTTAGACACTATCCGTGTATTCTGATATTGGAAAAACATTGCAAAATTTTTTATTTTGCAGTGTTTTTTTTTTCTTCCCAATAGCATTTTCTGCGTTTTCATAAACGCTTTAGACACTATACGTGTATTCTGATATTGGAAAAACATTGCAAAAAAATTAAATTTTGCGGTGTTTTTTTTCTTCCCAATAGCATTTTCTGCGTTTTCATAAACGCTTTAGACACTATCCGTGTATTCTGATATTGGAAAAACATTGCAAAAAAATTAAATTTTGCGGTGTTTTTTTTCTTCCCAATAGCATTTTCTGCGTTTTCATAAATGCTTTAGACACTATACGTGTATTCTGATATTGGAAAAACATTGCAAAAAAATTAAATTTGCAGTGTTTTTTTTCTTCCCAATAGCATTTTCTGCGTTTTCATAAACGCTTTAGACACTATACGTGTATTCTGATATTGGAAAAACATTGCAAAAAAATTAAATTTTGCGGTGTTTTTTTTCTTCCCAATAGCATTTTCTGCGTTTTCATAAACGCTTTAGACACTATCCGTGTATTCTGATATTGGAAAAACATTGCAAAAAAATTTAATTTTGCAGTGTTTTTTTTCTTCCCAATAGCATTTTCTGCGTTTTCATAAACGCTTTAGACACTATCCGTGTATTCTGATATTGGAAAAACATTGCAAAAAAATTTAATTTTGCGGTTGTTTTTTTCTTCCCAATAGCATTTTCTGCGTTTTCATAAATGCTTTAGACACTATACGTGTATTCTGATATTGGAAAAACATTGCAAAAAAATTAAATTTTGCAGTGTTTTTTTTCTTCCCAATAGCATTTTCTGCGTTTTCATAAACGCTTTAGACACTATCCGTGTATTCTGATATTGGAAAAACATTGCAAAAAAAATTTAATTTTGCAGTGTTTTTTTTCTTCCCAATAGCATTTTCTGCGTTTTTATAAACGCTTTAGACACTATCCGTGTATTCTGATATTGGAAAAACATTGCAAAAAATTTTTATTTTGCAGTGTTTTTTTTCTTCCCAATAGCATTTTCTGCATTTTCATAAACGCTTTAGACACTATCCGTGTATTCTGATATTGGAAAAACATTGCAAAAAAAATTTAATTTTGCAGTGTTTTTTTTTTCTTCCCAATAGCATTTTCTGCGTTTTCATAAATGCTTTAGACACTATCCGTGTATTCTGATATTGGAAAAACATTGCAAAAAAATTTAATTTTGCGGTGTTTTTTTTCTTCCCAATAGCATTTTCTGCGTTTTCATAAACGCTTTAGACACTATCCGTGTATTCTGATATTGGAAAAACATTGCAAAAAAATTTTATTTTTCTGTGTTTTTTTTCTTCCCAATAGCATTTTCATCGTTTTCATAAACGCTTTAGACACTATATCCGTGTATTCTGATATTGGAAAAACATTGCAAAAAAATTTAATTTTGCAGTGTTTTTTTTCTTCCCAATAGCATTTTCTGCGTTTTCATAAACGTTTTAGACACTATCCGTGTATTCTGATATTGGAAAAACATTGCAAAAAAAATTAATTTTGCAGTGTTTTTTTTCTTCCCAATAGCATTTTCTGCGTTTTCATAAACGCTTTAGACACTATCCGTGTATTCTGATATTGGAAAAACATTGCAAAAAAATTTAATTTTGCAGTGTTTTTTTTCTTCCCAATAGCATTTTCTGCGTTTTCATAAACGCTTTAGACACTATCCGTGTATTCTGATATTGGAAAAACATTGCAAAAAAATTTAATTTTGCGGTGGTTTTTTTCTTCCCAATAGCATTTTCTGCGTTTTCATAAATGCTTTAGACACTATACGTGTATTCTGATATTGGAAAAACATTGCAAAAAAATTTAATTTTGCAGTGTTTTTTTTCTTCCCAATAGCATTTTCTGCGTTTTCATAAATGCTTTAGACACTATCTGTGTATTCTGATATTGGAAAAACATTGCAAAATTTTTTATTTTGCAGTGTTTTTTTTTCTTCCCAATAGCATTTTCTGCGTTTTCATAAACGCTTTAGACACTATACGTGTATTCTGATATTGGAAAAACATTGCAAAAAATTTTAATTTTGCAGTGTTTTTTTTCTTCCCAATAGCATTTTCTGCGTTTTCATAAACGCTTTAGACACTATCCGTGTATTCTGATATTGGAAAAACATTGCAAAAAAATTAAATTTTGCAGTGTTTTTTTTCTTCCCAATAGCATTTTCTGCGTTTTCATAAACCCTTTAGACACTATCCGTGTATTCTGATATTGGAAAAACATTGAAAAAAAATTAAATTTTGCGGTTGTTTTTTTCTTCCCAATAGCATTTTCTGCGTTTTCATAAATGCTTTAATTTTTTTGCAATGTTTTTCCAATATCAGAATACACGTATAGTGTATACGTGTATTCTGATATTGGAAAAACATTGCAAAAAAATTAAATTTTGCAGTGTTTTTTTTCTTCCCAATAGCATTTTCTGCGTTTTCATAAACGCTTTAGACACTATCCGTGTATTCTGATATTGGAAAAACATTGCAAAAAAATTTAATTTTGCAGTGTTTTTTTTCTTCCCAATAGCATTTTCTGCGTTTTTATAAATGCTTTAGACACTATCCGTGTATTCTGATATTGGAAAAACATTGCAAAATTTTTTTATTTCCTGACAGACTCCATGGCAGCCTACGTGTGGGTTAACCCCGCCTCCTCTCCAATGCTATAGGACCCCATTCCCATAAATGAACACTCACCAATCCATACTGTGTTCCTTTTTTGTCCTCCTCCTATGGACCTTCACATTCTGTTCGCGTCGGGTAGGATCTCGGATTTTTCCTGGAAAAGCATACCTGTGCGGTGCAAAGCTCTGTGCTCAGCCATGGGCGGGCGAGTAAGCTTTTGAGGCTGGATGTTTTTCCCCCCCAGAACGGGGTGGTTTTGCCTCTGTATGCTCAACAGACGGTTCGCACGGACGTCGGACGGATGAGTCATCAGCGGCTGGCAAGGTCTGCATCTTTATATTACTGGCTCCATGGCAGTTATATTTGTTTTATATGTGTATCCCTGGCGTCTAGTGTACTTTCCCCCCTGGATGGCGGCTGGAGCGCTTCTGCGTTCCAGCTCGCCGTATGTTTCCGGGTTCTCAGCCGCTTCGGCGGCCTGCGCATGCGCACCAGCCTCTGGCGAAATCGAGGCCTGGTTCGCGCAGGCGTGGTCTGACGGTCGCGCATGCGCAGTACGGCATTCTCCACGGCGCAGGTGCGAGTTGGAGGGGCGGTGACGTCACGGGCGGGGAATTCAAATTCAGGGCTGCTGCTTCAGTTTTCTCTGGGTTCTCCAGGGTATTGGAAGCAGCAAGCCCGTTCCCCAGCCCACGGCAGGCTTATCTACAAGGTCAGTGCATGTTATACCTTTGGTTATATTGGACAATTTCTTAAAAAAAATAAAAAATAAATATATATATATAAGAGGAATTAAAAAATTTAAATTGAAATGCTTATATGTGTTTTAAAAAAAAAAAAAAAGGTGGAATTTTTTGGCTCTGGCGGATATATATATATATGTGTATATATTTAAATAAAAAAAAAAGAAAAATATAATAGGTATATATATATATATATATATATATATATATATATGGATATTTATGTTCTTGGCATGCATTTTCCTTGCTAGTTTTACCGGCTCGTTGCTTAGGTCGCATTTTCTCTTGCAGACTGCAGTATTCATATTGTGACGCTCTTCGTCCAGAGATTATGGACAATTCACCGCCTTTAAGTGGCCAGCCCTTACGCACTAGGTATGTGCTGGTAAGGGAGGGGTTGAGGTACAACTGCATTTTTATTTGCATTTTGATGCCAATGTTTTTCCCCTCCCCCCACCCTGTTTGTGCTTTAGCCCTTCCAGACCGGATTCGCAGGTTAGGGACCTTGCCAGGCCACAACAAAAACAATCGTCCAGATCCAGGCAGGGATCTTCGCATGGGTCTCATCATCAGAGGAGAAGTTCACATTCCTCCTCCAGACACCGCTCCCACCGCCATGATGAACGCTCTGATCGCAGAGCATGCTGGGGTTGCAAGACGCGAGTCCCGGATGGCAAGTCATTATGTGACAGATGTTTTGCCAAGGCGGTCGGGGAAAAAGACACGGAAAACCAGCGCATGGAGTCCCTGGTAAAGCGTGTCGTGCAGCAGTCGCTTAAGGACATGGAGGTTCCTCACACCTCGAGCCAATCAACGACTGCATCTGGTCCCCAGACTGACGAACCCCGTGATGACCCGGGTACGTCCCAGCCCTACGGGGCTTCCGGTGAGTCCTCTGGAGAAGAATTCCCAGCCGACGAGGAGATTGGGGGCTTTGACTTTGCCATGGTCTCGCCACTGATTAAGGCAATTAAGGAGGCCCTCAAGTGGGAAGAAGCATCTACCCCCCCCAGCCAAACAGAAGAAATTCTTCAAGCAGCTGGGTAAAGAGCGGCCGAACTTCCCTCTACTCACTGAACTGAAAGACGTTATAGAAGAAGAGTGGAGCAAGGTGGATAGGAAATCCTCCATGACCAACAAGACTTCCAGGCTGTACCCCTTTAAGATGGAAGAGGTGAAGTATCTGGAGAACGCTCCGCTCTTGGACGCAGCGTTGATGCGTCTGGCTAAGCACGTCACTCTCCCGATGGAGGACTCTGTGTCCTTTAAGGATGGCCTAGAGAGGAAGATCGACCAAAACCTCAAAAGGATCTACGGTCTTGCTGGAATGGTCTGTAAACCTGCCTTAGCCCTAGCGGCTATGTCCAAGGCCATGGAGGCTTGGACTGAAAATGTTGACTCCTTCCTGAATGTTGTGTCGGCCGAATTGGCCAGGAGTTCAGCAGCAGCAGAACTAAAGCTCGCAGCGGTCTTCCTGGGGGAGGCTTCCATCGACTTGATACGTCTGCTAGCACGCATTATGCTGTCCTCGGTCGCGGCTAAGCGCACTTTGTGGCTACGTCCCTGGCTCGCCGATCCTGTTTCCAAACAAGCATGGTGCAAAATCCCCTTTGAGGGATCTACGTTATTCGGTAACAAGCTGGATGATGCCATAACGCGTGCGACAGGCGGTAAGTCGGGCTTCCTTCCCCAGGACAGAAGATTGCTCGGGCGGAAGAAGCCCCAGTTTAAAAGGCGCAGTCCAGAGCGCTCAAGGGATGCACGCTCCTACAAGCCTGGAAGGGACTTCAGGAGGAATTGGAGCAGAGGGCAGAGTTCCTTTCGCAAGTCCGTCAAGAACCAGTCGTCTGGTGGACGTGAGCCACCCAAGTCCTTCTGGGATTGCGCCCGCCCAGGCGGGTCGGGTGGGGGCCCGTCTATCCCTCTTCCGGCACGTCTGGGTGGCCTCGATCTCAGATTACTGGGTTGTCAAGACGGTCTCGTCGGGTCACAGATGGACCTTCTCCAGCGTTCCTCCTCCCAAGTTCATGTCCACCCTACTTCCTCGTTCGGAAGAACAGAGACAAGTTCTACTGTCATACGTGGAGCTGTTAAAGGCTCAGGGCGCAGTGGTCTGGGTGCCAGAAAAAGAACGGTTTCAAGGAATCTATTCCACCCTCTTCTTGGTACAGAAGAAAAGTGGATCGTGGCGCCCGGTGATAGATCTAACATACCTTAATCGGTTTATAGAGTACGGAAAATTCAAAATGGAAACCCTCCTAACTATACAGCGAGACATCCAACCAGGGAATTGGATGGTCTCGATCGACTTAAAGGACGCTTACTTTCACGTCCCGTTAGAGGAAGGCTTCCAAAGATTCCTAAGATTCCATGTCGGTCAAGACCATCTACAGTTTATTTGCCTCCCCTTCGGGTTGACGACCTCCCCTCGGGTCTTTTCAAAAGTGCTCCTGGCAGTGGTGGCCCTGATCAGGCTAAAAGGGATAAGGCTGTATCATTACCTGGACGATCTTCTGGTTCTGTTGCAAGACAAAGAACAGCTGTCGGTTCATGGCGAGCAGGTGATGTCCACATTGTCCAGCTTCGGGTGGCTTCTAAACATGGCAAAAAGCCAGTTAGTACCAACACAACGGCTAGTTTATCTGGGTGCCCAGTTCGACACTCTGCAAAGTACGATCTCGCTCCCGGTAGAAAAAATCCCGACCATACGGGAAAGAGTCTCTCGAGCTCTTCACACTCAGTATCTAAGGGCCTCGCAGTGTCTCAAGATTGTAGGGACAATGGTCTCTACGACTCCTATGGTCAAGTGGGCTTTGTGGAGACTACGCCCGTTCCAGTCAGGGTTTCTGAGACAGTGGAAGACGGGAAACAAAAACCAAGACATACGGATAACTTCAACAATGAGGAACAGCCTCTTCTGGTGGCTCCAACGCAGGAATCTCCTGACGTGTCACTCAATAGCTCCCATTTCTTGGGTAACGGTCACGACCGATGCCAGTGGGACCGGCTGGGGGGCCCTCTGCGGATCGGACCTTGCACAGGGCAAATGGGACGCAAGTCTCCCTGTTCCAGGGTCGAATATTTTGGAACTCCGAGCAGCTTGGTGCGCTCTCCAGCACTTCTCCCATCTCTTGAAGGGGAAATCGGTGTTGTTACGGATGGACAACACCACAGCTGTCTCCTACGTGAAGAGGCAGGGGGGCACCCGGAGCTCTACTCTCCTTCGGGAAGTGGAACCAATTCTATCATGGGCACAGAAGAACCTGGTGAATATCTCTGCAGTTTTTCTCCCAGGGGTTCAGAACACGCAAGCAGACTTCATGTCACGCACCCAGTTGGACAACAACGAGTGGTCCCTCCACATTCAGTCCTTCGAGTGGATCATATCGCTGGGGGTCAATCCCGAGGTAGACCTATTCGCTACCCCCTGCAATTTCAAAATAGAGAAGTTCTACACGCGGAATCGCTGCGGCCAGGCCTTAGGGACAGATGCCCTAACAGACCAATGGAAATTCAAGAGGGCCTATGCCTTCCCTCCACTCACTTCCACTAATTCTCAGGTTCCTTCAGAGGCTCCAGACAGAAGCAGTAGAGGTAGTGACGGTAGCTCCTTACTGGCCCAACAGGCCTTGGTTCCCTCTGCTAGTCCAGCTAAGTGTACGGAAGCCGATGCCTCTCCCTCTCAGGCCGGACCTTCTTTCTCAGGGGGCGGTACTGCACCCTTGTCCGGCAGTACTGAGACTGATGGTCTGGTTCTTGAGAGGAAGAGGCTAGAGTCCATCGGTTGTGCTTCTAGTGTAATTTCTACCTTATTAAGCTCCAGGAGATCGAGTACGAACAAGGTTTATGGCAGAATCTGGTCCAAATTCGTGAAGTCCAGGACATCCTCTGGTCCTTACAAACTGGCCTTGACCTTCCCTTGTCCATAGGCTCTATCAGGGTGCAAGTTTCAGCCTTATCAGCCTTCTCTGGTACCTCCTGGGCAGTCCATCCATTGATTCGTTAATTTTTTTGGGGGTTGCCTCAAGACTCAAGCCCCAAAGGAAGTCTAGATTCCCCAAATGGGATCTTCCCCTTGTCCTCGACTCTATCTCTGGACTAAGTACGACGGGGCCATCCCCGCTTTCCGTCAAGGACTTTTCAGAAAAAGTTGCCTTTCTAGTGGCAGTCACTTCGGCCAAGAGGGTATCGGAAATTGGGTCGCTGGGCTTCGAAGAACCTTTCCTGACTTTCTTTCCGGACCGAGTGGTCCTCATCCCTATGTTGGGATCCAACCCTAAGGTAACTTCGGTGTTCCATCAGAACCAAGAGATCGTTCTACCTACCTTCAGATCACCAGGATCCGGTGATGTTCATCCTTTGGACGTTGGGGAAGCTCTGAGAGAATACCTTCGCATTACTTCCGCCTTTAGGCGTTCGGATCATCTCTTTATACTGCACTCAGGCAGCAACAAGGGGAACAAAGCTTCAACCAGGACTCTGGCATCCTGGATCGTAAGAACCATACAACAGGCTTATAGGGCTAAGGGCTTGGCTCCTCCTGAGGCGGTGACGGCACATCCATGGCCCGGCACGTGGCTCCTGATACCATCTGCAAGGCAGCTTCTTGGGCCTCTATTAATACATTCATGTCGCATTATTGCGTTGAACCTGCTTCTTTATCCTTTGTAAACTTTGGTTTGAAAATTCTATCGGCTGATAGATCAAATTAAATATTTTCTGTTTAAAGCATACCCACCCGTGTGGTCGGCTAGTTATTTCCCACACGTAGGCTGCCATGGAGTATGTCAGGAAAAAGGAAACTTTATTATCAAATACTTACCGTAATTTTCCTTTCCTGATGGACTCCATGGCAGACGGAGTTCCCACCCATGAGTCATATGAGTAGGCTAGTTACGGAACACAGTATGGAGTGGTGAGTGTTCATTTATGGGAATGGGGTCCTATAGCATTGGAGAGGAGGCGGGGTTAACCCACACGTAGGCTGCCATGGAGTCCATCAGGAAAGGAAAATTACGGTAAGTATTTGATAATAAATTTTCCTTTTTTGCAGTGTTTTTTTTCTTCCCAATAGCATTTTCTGCATTTTCATAAACGCTTTAGACACTATCCGTGTATTCTGATATTGGAAAAACATTGCAAAAAAATTTAATTTTGCAGTGTTTTTTTTCTTCCCAATAGCATTTTCTGCGTTTTCATAAATGCTTTAGACACTATCCGTGTATTCTGATATTGGAAAAACATTGCAAAAAAATTAAATTTTGCAGTGTTTTTTTTCTTCCCAATAGCATTTTCTGCGTTTTCATAAACGCTTTAAACACTATCCGTGTATTCTGATATTGGAAAAAAACATTGCAAAAAAATTTAATTTTTCGGTGTTTTTTTTCTTCCCAATAGCATTTTCATCGTTTTCATAAACGCTTTAGACACTATATCCGTGTATTCTGATATTGGAAAAACATTGCAAAAAAATTTAATTTTGCAGTGTTTTTTTTCTTCCCAATAGCATTTTCTGCGTTTTCATAAATGCTTTAGACACTATACGTGTATTCTGATATTGGAAAAACATTGCAAAAAAAAATTAAATTTTGCAGTGTTTTTTTTCTTCCCAATAGCATTTTCTGCGTTTTCATAAACGCTTTAGACACTATCCGTGTATTCTGATATTGGAAAAACATTGCAAAATTTTTTTATTTTGCAGTGTTTTTTTTCTTCCCAATAGCATTTTCTGCGTTTTCATAAATGTTTTAGACACTATCCGTGTATTCTGATATTAGAAAAACATTGCAAAAAAATTAAATTTTGCTGTGTTTTTTTTCTTCCCAATAGCATTTTCTGCGTTTTCATAAATGCTTTAGACACTATCCGTGTATTCTGATATTGGAAAAACATTGCAAAAAATTTTTATTTTGCAGTGTCTTTTTTCTTCCCAATAGCATTTTCTGCGTTTTCATAAACGCTTTAGACAC
Organism: Lithobates sylvaticus; assembly: GCA_028564925.1. Classification (NCBI taxonomy): domain Eukaryota; kingdom Metazoa; phylum Chordata; class Amphibia; order Anura; family Ranidae; genus Lithobates; species Lithobates sylvaticus. Next base: position 319,932,248 of record CM053029.1, on the reverse strand, counting down.
TATCCGTGTATTCTGATATTGGAAAAACATTGCAAAAAAATTTAATTTTGCGGTTGTTTTTTTCTTCCCAATAGCATTTTCTGCGTTTTCATAAATGCTTTAGACACTATACGTGTATTCTGATATTGGAAAAACATTGCAAAAAAATTAAATTTTGCAGTGTTTTTTTTCTTCCCAATAGCATTTTCTGCGTTTTCATAAATGCTTTGGACACTATCCGTGTATTCTGATATTGGAAAAACATTGCAAAATTTTTTTATTTTGCAGTGTTTTTTTTCTTCCCAATAGCATTTTCTGCGGTTTCATAAACGCTTTAGACACTATACGTGTATTCTGATATTGGAAAAACATTGCAAAAAAATTTAATTTTGCGGTGTTTTTTTTCTTCCCAATAGCATTTTCTGCGTTTTCATAAACGCTTTAAACACTATCCGTGTATTCTGATATTGGAAAAAACATTGCAAAAAAAATTTAATTTTTCGGTGTTTTTTTTCTTCCCAATAGCATTTTCATCGTTTTCATAAACGCTTTAGACACTATATCCGTGTATTCTGATATTGGAAAAACATTGCAAAAAAATTTAATTTTGCAGTGTTTTTTTTCTTCCCAATAGCATTTTCTGCGTTTTCATAAATGCTTTAGACACTATACGTGTATTCTGATATTGGAAAAACATTGCAAAAAAATTAAATTTTGCAGTGTTTTTTTTCTTCCCAATAGCATTTTCTGCGTTTTCATAAACGCTTTAGACACTATCCGTGTATTCTGATATTGGAAAAACATTGCAAATTTTTTTTATTTTGCAGTGTTTTTTTTCTTCCCAATAGCATTTTCTGCGTTTTCATAAATGTTTTAGACACTATCCGTGTATTCTGATATTAGAAAAACATTGCAAAAAAATTTAATTTTGCTGTGTTTTTTTTCTTCCCAATAGCATTTTCTGCGTTTTCATAAATGCTTTAGACACTATCCGTGTATTCTGATATTGGAAAAACATTGCAAAAAATTTTTATTTTGCAGTGTTTTTTTTCTTCCCAATAGCATTTTCTGCGTTTTCATAAACGCTTTAGACACTATCCGTGTATTCTGATATTGGAAAAACATTGCAAAAAAATTTAATTTTGCGGTTGTTTTTTTCTTCCCAATAGCATTTTCTGCGTTTTCATAAATGCTTTAGACACTATACGTGTATTCTGATATTGGAAAAACATTGCAAAAAAATTAAATTTTGCAGTGTTTTTTTTCTTCCCAATAGCATTTTCTGCGTTTTCATAAACGCTTTAGACACTATCCGTGTATTCTGATATTGGAAAAACATTGCAAAAATTTTTTATTTTGCAGTGTTTTTTTTCTTCCCAATAGCATTTTCTGCGTTTTCATAAACGCTTTAGACACTATATCCGTGTATTCTGATATTGGAAAAACATTGCAAAAAAATTAAATTTTTCGGTGTTTTTTTTCTTCCCAATAGCATTTTCTGCGTTTTCATAAACGCTTTAGACACTATCCGTGTATTCTGATATTGGAAAAACATTGCAAAAAAATTAAATTTTGCGGTTGTTTTTTTCTTCCCAATAGCATTTTCTGCGTTTTCATAAATGCTTTAGACACTATACGTGTATTCTGATATTGGAAAAACATTGCAAAAAAATTAAATTTTGCAGTGTTTTTTTTCTTCCCAATAGCATTTTCTGCGTTTTCATAAACGCTTTAGACACTATACGTGTATTCTGATATTGGAAAAACATTGCAAAAAAATTAAATTTTGCGGTGTTTTTTTTCTTCCCAATAGCATTTTCTGCGTTTTCATAAACGCTTTAGACACTATCCGTGTATTCTGATATTGGAAAAACATTGCAAAAAAATTTAATTTTGCAGTGTTTTTTTTCTTCCACAATAGCATTTTCTGCGTTTTCATAAACGCTTTAGACACTATCCGTGTATTCTGATATTGGAAAAACATTGCAAAAAAATTAAATTTTGCGGTTTTGTTTTTTTTCTTCCCAATAGCATTTTCTGCGTTTTCATAAATGCTTTAGACACTATCCGTGTATTCTGATATTGGAAAAACATTGCAAAAAATTTTTATTTTGCAGTGTTTTTTTTCTTCCCAATAGCATTTTCTGCGTTTTCATAAACGCTTTAGACACTATCCGTGTATTCTGATATTGGAAAAACATTGCAAAAAAATTTAATTTTGCGGTTGTTTTTTTCTTCCCAATAGCATTTTCTGCGTTTTCATAAATGCTTTAGACACTATACGTGTATTCTGATATTGGAAAAACATTGCAAAAAAATTAAATTTTGCAGTGTTTTTTTTCTTCCCAATAGCATTTTCTGCGTTTTCATAAACGCTTTGGACACTATCCGTGTATTCTGATATTGGAAAAACATTGCAAAATTTTTTTAAAAATTTTTTTTTTTTTTTATTTATGCAGTGTTTTTTTTCTTCCCAATAGCATTTTCTGCGTTTTCATAAACGCTTTAGACACTATACGTGTATTCTGATATTGGAAAAACATTGCAAAAAAATTTAATTTTGCGGTGTTTTTTTTCTTCCCAATAGCATTTTCTGCGTTTTCATAAACGCTTTAGACACTATCCGTGTATTCTGATATTGGAAAAACATTGCAAAAATTTTTTATTTTGCAGTGTTTTTTTTCTTCCCAATAGCATTTTCTGCGTTTTTCATAAACGCTTTAGACACTATATCCGTGTATTCTGATATTGGAAAAACATTGCAAAAAAATTTAATTTTTCGGTGTTTTTTTTCTTCCCAATAGCATTTTCTGCGTTTTCATAAACGCTTTAGACACTATCCGTGTATTCTGATATTGGAAAAACATTGCAAAAAAAATTTAATTTTGCAGTGTTTTTTTTTCTTCCCAATAGCATTTTCTGCGTTTTCATAAACGCTTTAGACACTATCCGTGTATTCTGATATTGGAAAAACATTGCAAAAAAATTTAATTTTTTGCGGTGTTTTTTTTTTTTCCCAATAGCATTTTCTGCGTTTTCATAAACGCTTTAGACACTATCCGTGTATTCTGATATTGGAAAAACATTGCAAAAAAATTAAATTTTGCAGTGTTTTTTTTCTTCCCAATAGCATTTTCTGCGTTTTCATAAACGCTTTAGACACTATCCGTGTATTCTGATATTGGAAAAACATTGCAAAAAAATTTAATTTTGCAGTGTTTTTTTTCTTCCCAATAGCATTTTCTGCGTTTTCATAAACGCTTTAGACACTATACGTGTATTCTGATATTGGAAAAACATTGCAAAAAAATTAAATTTTGCAGTGTTTTTTTTCTTCCCAATAGCATTTTCTGCGTTTTCATAAACGCTTTAGACACTATCCGTGTATTCTGATATTGGAAAAACATTGCAAAAAAATTTAATTTTGCAGTGTTTTTTTTCTTCCCAATAGCATTTTCTGCGTTATCATAAACGCTTTAGACACTATATCCGTGTATTCTGATATTGGAAAAACATTGCAAAAAAATTTAATTTTGCAGTGTTTTTTTTCTTCCCAATAGCATTTTCTGCGTTTTCATAAACGCTTTAGACACTATCCGTGTATTCTGATATTGGAAAAACATTGCAAAAAAAATTAATTTTGCAGTGTTTTTTTTCTTCCCAATAGCATTTTCTGCGTTTTCAGAAACGCTTTAGACACTATCCGTGTATTTCTGATATTGGAAAAACATTGCAAAAAAATTGCAAAAAAAATTTTTGCAGTGTTTTTTTTCTTCCCAATAGCATTTTCTGCGTTTTCATAAACGCTTTTAGACACTATCCGTGTATTCTGATATTGGAAAAACATTGCAAAAAAAATTTAATTTTGCAGTGTTTTTTTTTCTTCCCAATAGCATTTTCTGCGTTTTCATAAACGCTTTAGACACTATATCCGTGTATTCTGATATTGGAAAAACATTGCAAAAAAATTTAATTTTGCAGTGTTTTTTTTTCTTCCCAATAGCATTTTCTGCGTTTTCATAAACGCTTTTAGACACTATCCGTGTATTCTGATATTGGAAAAAACATTGCAAAAAAATTTAATTTTGCAGTGTTTTTTTTTTTGTTTTTTCTTCCCAATAGCATTTTCTGCGTTTTCATAAACGCTTTAGACACTATCCGTGTATTCTGATATTGGAAAAACATTGCAAAAAAATTTAATTTTGCAGTGTTTTTTTTCTTCCCAATAGCATTTTCTGCGTTTTCATAAACGCTTTAGACACTATCCGTGTATTCTGATATTGGAAAAACATTGCAAAAAAATTTAAATTTGCAGTGTTTTTTTTCTTCCCAATAGCATTTTCTGCGTTTTCATAAACGCTTTAGACACTATCCGTGTATTCTGATATTGGAAAAACATTGCAAAAAAATTTTTAATTTTGCAGTGTTTTTTTTCTTCCCAATAGCATTTTCTGCGTTTTCATAAACGCTTTAGACACTATCCGTGTATTCTGATATTGGAAAAAACATTGCAAAAAATTTTAATTTTGCAGTGTTTTTTTTCTTCCCAATAGCATTTTCTGCGTTTTCATAAACGCTTTAGACACTATCCGTGTATTCTGATATTGGAAAAACATTGCAAAAAAATTTAATTTTGCAGTGTTTTTTTTCTTCCCAATAGCATTTTCTGCGTTTTCATAAACGCTTTAGACACTATCCGTGTATTCTGATATTGGAAAAACATTGCAAAAAAATTAATTTTGCAGTGTTTTTTTTCTTCCCAATAGCATTTTCTGCGTTTTCATAAACGCTTTTAGACACTATCCGTGTATTCTGATATTGGAAAAACATTGCAAAAAATTTAATTTTGCAGTGTTTTTTTTTCTTCCCAATAGCATTTTCTGCGTTTTCATAAACGCTTTAGACACTATCCGTGTATTCTGATATTGGAAAAAAAACATTGCAAAAAAATTTAATTTTGCAGTGTTTTTTTTTTCTTCCCAATAGCATTTTCTGCGTTTTCATAAACGCTTTAGACACTATCCGTGTATTCTGATATTGGAAAAACATTGCAAAATATTTTAATTTTGCAGTGTTTTTTTTCTTCCCAATAGCATTTTCTGCGTTTTCATAAACGCTTTAGACACTATCGTGTATTCTGATATTGGAAAAACATTGCAAAAAATTTAATTTTGCAGTGTTTTTTTTCTTCCCAATAGCATTTTCTGCGTTTTCATAAACGCTTTAGACACTATCCGTGTATTCTGATATTGGAAAAACATTGCAAAAAAATTTAATTTTGCGGTGTTTTTTTTCTTCCCAATAGCATTTTCTGCGTTTTCATAAACGCTTTAGACACTATCCGTGTATTCTGATATTGGAAAAACATTGCAAAAAAATTTAATTTTGCGGTGTTTTTTTTCTTCCCAATAGCATTTTCTGCGTTTTCATAAACGCTTTAGACACTATCCGTGTATTCTGATATTGGAAAAACATTGCAAAAAAATTTAATTTTGCGGTGTTTTTTTTCTTCCCAATAGCATTTTCTGCGTTTTCATAAATGCTTTAGACACTATACGTGTATTCTGATATTGGAAAAAACATTGCAAAAAAATTTTTTAATTTTGCAGTGTTTTTTTTCTTCCCAATAGCATTTTTCTGCGTTTTCATAAACGCTTTAGACACTATCCGTGTATTCTGATATTGGAAAAACATTGCAAAAAATTTTAATTTTGCAGTGTTTTTTTTCTTCCCAATAGCATTTTCTGCGTTTTCATAAACGCTTTAGACACTATCCGTGTATTCTGATATTGGAAAAACATTGCAAAAAAATTTAATTTTGCTGTGTTTTTTTTCTTCCCAATAGCATTTTCTGCGTTTTCATAAACGCTTTAGACACTATCCGTGTATTCTGATATTGGAAAAACATTGCAAAAAATTTTAATTTTGCAGTGTTTTTTTTCTTCCCAATAGCATTTTCTGCGTTTTCATAAACGCTTTAGACACTATCCGTGTATTCTGATATTGGAAAAACATTGCAAAAAAATTTAATTTTGCAGTGTTTTTTTTCTTTCCAATAGCATTTTCTGCGTTTTCATAAACGCTTTAGACACTATCCGTGTATTCTGATATTGGAAAAACATTGCAAAAAAATTTAATTTTTCTGTGTTTTTTTTCTTCCCAATAGCATTTTCATGCGTTTTCATAAACGCTTTAGACACTATCCGTGTATTCTGATATTGGAAAAACATTGCAAAAAATTTTATTTTGCAGTGTTTTTTTTCTTCCCAATAGCATTTTCTGCGTTTTCATAAATGCTTTAGACACTATCCGTGTATTCTGATATTGGAAAAACATTGCAAAAAAATTAAATTTTGCTGTGTTTTTTTTCTTCCCAATAGCATTTTCTGCGTTTTCATAAACGCTTTAGACACTATCCGTGTATTCTGATATTGGAAAAACATTGCAAAAAAATTTATTTTTGCAGTGTTTTTTTTCTTCCCAATAGCATTTTTTGCGTTTTCATAAACGCTTTAGACACTATCCGTGTATTCTGATATTGGAAAAACATTGCAAAAAAATTTAATTTTGCGGTGTTTTTTTTCTTCCCAATAGCATTTTCTGCGTTTTCATAAATGCTTTAGACACTATACGTGTATTCTGATATTGGAAAAACATTGCAAAAAAATTAAATTTTGCAGTGTTTTTTTTCTTCCCAATAGCATTTTCTGCGTTTTCATAAACGCTATAGACACTATCCGTGTATTCTGATATTGGAAAAACATTGCAAAAATTTTTTATTTTGCAGTGTTTTTTTTCTTCCCAATAGCATTTTCTGCGTTTTCATAAACGCTTTAGACACTATCCGTGTATTCTGATATTGGAAAAACATTGCAAAAAAATTAAATTTTGCGGTGTTTTTTTTCTTCCCAATAGCATTTTCTGCGTTTTCATAAACGCTTTAGACACTATCCGTGTATTCTGATATTGGAAAAACATTGCAAAAAAAATTTTATTTTGCAGTGTTTTTTTTCTTCCCAATAGCATTTTCTGCGTTTTCATAAACGCTTTAGACACTATCCGTGTATTCTGATATTGGAAAAACATTGCAAAAAAAATTAATTTTGCAGTGTTTTTTTTCTTCCCAATAGCATTTTCTGCGTTTTTATAAACGCTTTAGACACTATCCGTGTATTCTGATATTGGAAAAACATTGCAAAAAAATTTAATTTTTCAGTGTTTTTTTTCTTCCCAATAGCATTTTCTGCGTTTTCATAAACGCTTTAGACACTATCCGTGTATTCTGATATTGGAAAAACATTGCAAAAAAATTTAATTTTGCAGTGTTTTTTTTCTTCCCAATAGCATTTTCTGCGTTTTCATAAACGCTTTAGACACTATCCGTGTATTCTGATATTGGAAAAACATTGCAAAAAAATTTAATTTTGCAGTGTTTTTTTTCTTCCCAATAGCATTTTCTGCGTTTTCATAAACGCTTTAGACACTATCCGTGTATTCTGATATTGGAAAAACATTGCAAAAAAATTTAATTTTGCAGTGTTTTTTTTCTTCCCAATAGCATTTTCTGCGTTTTCATAAACGCTTTAGAACACTGTACGTGTATTCTGCTATTGACAAAAACACCCATTTAGGGCGAGATCATAAATTTTGAAAATATGAGGAGATCATCAAAAAGGGGACGTGGCCCGGGTCTAAGTGCTGCTGGTGGCGCTCCTGTTGCAGGGAGAGGACGTGGTCGATCTGTGCCAGCTACACGCACTAGTGAAACACCTTCCTCAGGTGCGAGTAGGCGACAGAGCCTGCAGCGGTATTTTGGCACGCCTAATGAGGCTGTACGAATGTTGAGGCCAGGACAAGTACAGGCGATAGTAGATTGGGTTGCTGCTGACAGTGCCTCCGGTTCCTTCACATTGTCTCCCACCCAGGACAAGTACAGGCGATAGTAGATTGGGTTGCTGCTGACAGTGCCTCTGGTTCCTTCACATTGTCTCCCACCCAGTCTCCTGATGAAAGTTCAGAGTTGGCACCTGCAGCCGATGTCCATCAGTCTTTCACCTCACCCCCTTGCAAATCAGCCAATCAGTCTGAGCCCCAAATCATGCAGCAGTCTCTTCTGCTTTTTGATGACTCTGTTAGCAGGGTTTCCCAGGGCCATCCACCTAGCCCTGCCCCAGAAGTGGAAGAAATTGTGTGAACCGATGCCCAACCACTTATGTTTCATGATGAGTACATGGGAGGACCATCGCAGCACGTCTCGGATGATGACGAAACACAGGTGCCAACTGCTGCTGCTTTTGCCATTGTGCAGACCGACAAGGAGGGCAGGGGTGATTACTGGGTGTAAGATGATATGGAGGACGATGAGGTCCTTGACCCCACATGGAATCAACGTCATGCAGGTGACCAGTGTAGTTCAGAGGAAGAGGCGGTGGTCGCACAGAGCCACCAGCACAGCAGAAGAGGGAGCAGGGTGCAAAAGCGGAGCGTCCGTCCCCTAGACAGTACATCTGCTACTGCCCAACGCAGCAAGGGACCAAGCACACCAAAGCCAGGTCCAAGGAGTTCCCTAGCGTGGCAGTTCTTCAGACAATGTGCTGATGACAAGACACGAGTGGTTTGCACGCTGTGCAATCAGAGCTTGAAGCGAGGCATAAACGTTCTCAACCTGAGCACAACCTGCATGACCAGGCATCTAAGTGCAAAGCACGAGATGCAGTGGAGTAGACACCGCAAAAACCAAGAAAGGTCTCTGGCTCCTCCTGCTTCCTCTTCTGCTGCAGTCTCGGCCTCTTCATCTACCTCTGTAGTGACAGTGACACCGGCCAACCCGCAAACAGAGGATCTGCCAGCAACACTACCACCTGGGTCACCAATCATCTCCACAATGTCCCATGGAAGCGTTCAGCTCTCTATTTCCCAAACACTGGAGCGGAAGAGGAAGTACCCCCCTAGCCACCCGCGATCCCTGGCCCTGAATGCCAGCATTTCAAAATTCCTCGCCTTTGAAATGCTGTCATTCCGCCTGGTGGAGATGCAGAGTTTTAAAAGGCTGATGTCATTGGCTGTCCCACAGTACGTCGTGCCCAGCCGCCACTACTTTTCCAGACGAGCTATCCCTTTCCTGCACAACCAAGTGGGGGACAAAATCAGGTGTGCACTGTGCAACGCCATCTGTGGCAAGGTCCACCTAACTACGGCTGCGTGGACCAGTAAGCACGGTCAGGGATGTTATATCTCCCTAACAGCACACTGGGTAAAGGTAGTGGCAGCTGGGCCTGAGGCGGATAGCAGTTTGGCGCATGTCCTTCCACCACCGAGGATTGCAGGGCACTTCAGTTTGCCTCCTGTTGCTAACTCCTCCTACTCCGCCTCCTCATCCTCTATCGCCTCCTCATCCGGTCAGCGTAACACCTTCACCACCAACTTCAGCACAGCCAGGGCTAAACGACAGCAGGCAGTTTTAAAACTTTCCTGTTTTGGGGAAAAACCCCACACCGCGCAGGAGTTGTGGAGGGACATGGAACAACAGACCGATGAGTGGTTGGTGGCAGTGAGCCTCAAGCCCGGCCTGGTGGTGAGCGATAATGGGCGAAATCTTGTAGCAGCTCTGGGCCTTGCCGGTTTGACACACATCCCTTGCCTGGCACATGTGCTGAACTTGGTGGTCCAGAGGTTCCTTAAGAATTACCCCGATATGCCAGAGCTGCTGCAGAAAGTGTGGGCTGTCTGTGCGCACTTTCGACGTTCTCACCCTGCTGCTGCTCGCCTGTCAGCGCTGCAGCGTAACTTCGGCCTTCCCGCTCACCGTCTCATATGTGACGTGCCCACAAGGTGGAACTCCACCTTGCACATGCTTGCGAGCAGCAGCAGGCGATAGTGGAGTTTCAGCTGCAGCACGCATGCCTGAGTCGCTCTGCGGAACAGCACCACTTCACCGCCAATAACTGGGCCTCCATGCGAGACCTGTGTGCCTTGCTGCGCTGTTTCGAGTACTCCACCAAAATGGCCAGTGCCGATGACGCCGTTCTCAGCGTTACTATCCCAGTTCTATGCCTCCTTGAAAAAACGCTTCAGGCGATGATGGAAGAGGATGTGGCACAGGAGGAGGAGGAGGAGGAGGAGGAGGAGGAAGAGGGTTAATTTCCAAGGCTTTCAGGGCAGTCATTTACAAGTGGCCACCAGGGTGGGTTCCTGCACCAACCAGCGCCAGGTACACAATTGTCTGGCAGCAAGGGCACAGTTCTGGAGGATGACGAGGTGGAGGATGAGGAGGAGATAGAGGAGGAGGAACCATGTTCACAGCAGGGTGGCACCCAGACCAGCTCATATCCATCACTGGTGCGTGGCTGGGGGGATACTGTGGACACAGACGATACACCTCCCACAGAGGACAGCTTTTCCTTGCCTCTGGGCAGCCTGGCACACATGAGCGATTACATGCTGCAGTGTCTCCGCAACGACCGCCGAGTTGCCCACATTTTAACTGGTGCTGATTATTGGGTGGCCACCCTGCTGGATCCCCGTTACAAGGACAACGTGCCGTCCTTAATTACCTAATTGGAGCGTGATCGTAAGATGCGCGAGTACAAGCGCACGCTAGTAGACGCGCTGCTGGTGGCATTCCCACTTGGAAGCGGGGGTACGGTGGAAGCACAAGGCGAAGGCAGAGGAGGAGGAAGAGGTCGCCAACGCAGCCGGGGCACCGCCAGCACCTCGGAAGGCAGGGTTAGCATGGCCGGAATGTGGAAAAGCTTTGTCAGCACGCCACAACAACCAGAACCACCAGCTGAGATGGAACGTCTTAGCAGGAGGCAGCATTTCACCAACATGGTGGAGCAGTATGTGTGCACACGCCTACACGTACTGCATGACGGGTCTGCCCCCTTCAACTTCTGGGTCTCCAAATTGGGCACATGGCCTGAGCTTGCCCTATACGCCTTGCAGGTGCTGGCCTGCCCTGCCGCCAGTGTATTATCTGAATGTGTATTTAGCACGGCAGGGGGCGTTATCACACAAGCACAGCCGCCTGTCCAGAGCCAATGTGGACAAGCTCACGTTCATTAAAATGAACCAGGCATGGATCCCACAGGACTTGGCCGTACCTTGTGCAGAATAGACATATATACCGGTGTTCTGACGAAAACTGTCTTGCTATCGGATAGTGTCCGGCCACTTACTGCGCAGGTGCAGTGCTTGCACAGTACGGAGGACAAGGAGATTCACAAAATCTCCAAAGATGAACGTCGCCTGCGCAGTGAGTGCAGGTTCAAGCCCGACCATCCAAGTGGACATACGGTAGCACATAGTAACAGGGCCCCTCACGGGCTCGCTTGGCTAGGCTTCAACCTCGGATGATGTGGCTTGAACCTGGAGTCACCGCGCATCGTCTTCGGAGAGTTTCGAAATCCCCTTGTCCTACGTACTGAGCAAGTGCAGTACAGGGCGGACACTATGCGACGGGGGACAGAATTCGACACATCATTTAGCACTAGCCTTACCCAGCCATTGTTGTATTTTTGAACCAGTGTTGGCTACCTCGTCCTCCTCCACCGCCGCTTCCACCTACACCGCCACATCCACCGCCACCTCAACCTCCTACTCCATTTGAATTTTGTCCTCCTAGGTCAAGATTATAATTTTTTCATTTTTTTTAATTTCCAAGTATTTTATTTTCCCACTATCTTATCCATTAAATTGAATAATTTTTTCCAGAAAGTGCGTATTCTGGGGTATTCCCACTATATGTGCGGCATCGTGCTGTTGAGTTTCTGAGGTTCTTAATGACTTCCTGTACCTCTTCTGCTGAGAAGGGGGCCTCCAGCATTTTATTTTTATTTTTTATTTTTTTATGTTATTTTAAGTTATTTCCCTATCCACATTTGTTTGCAGATCACTTGCCATGCTCTTAACAACATTTTGTTGCCATTTGCAGCCCTTTCCATGACTTTTTTACAGCCATTTTAGTGTTCAAAAGTCCGGGTCCCTATTGACTTCAATGGGGTTCGGAGTTCGGGGTCAAGTTCGGTCCCGAACCCGGACTTTTTTCCGAAGTTCGGCCGAACCCGAACATCCAGGTGTCCGCTCAACTCTAGTTATAACGCCTGTAACATTTGTTTTGCTGTCTGTGCACCTGTTCAGAACATTTCAACTCACTTTCCGTCCCAATGACAAATGTTTTTGGAAAAGTGGTTTTTTTTATTGAAACAAGGATTGGTGATAAAGCATCAGTAGCGAGGAGACACCTTTTTCCCATATTAACTCTTACAGGATAGAATTTCCCTTCCTAGGGGTAGATTTCCTCTCACTTCCTGTTGTCTCCTTCCGTTTGTAAGTTGGATGTTTGAAAGTAGGGGCCTGCCGTTTATACTCTGCAGAAATTTGCCCCTTAGATGTTGGTGTTGCCACAACACTGTAAGCCCTCACAGTTACTCTTGGTGGGCGCTGGAACGCCCTGCTGTGAACTATTAAATCAGGAATTGTAATTACATGCCATTGTTGAACAGTGGTAGGAAAAATTGGGCCTTTGGTGGTGGTGGTGGTGCTGGTGCTACAACACTGTAAGCCCTCACAGTTACTCTTGGTGGGCGCATGAATGGGCCCTGCTGTGAATTATTAGATCAAGAATTGTAATTGCATGCCCCTGTTAAAGAGGAAAAATTGGGCCTTTGGTGGTGGTGGTGTTGCCACAACACTGTAAGCCCTCACAGTTACTCCTGGTGGGTGCAGGAATGGGCCTTGCTGTGAATTATTAGATCAAGAATTGTAATTACACGCCCCTGTTAAACAGGGACTGAAAAATTGGGCCTTAGGCACTGGTGCTGGTGCCATAACACTGCAACCCCTCACAGATACTGTACTTGGAGCACAGCAATGAGCCCTGTTGCAAAGTATTGCATCAAAAATTGTAATTACATACCCCTGTTAAACAGGGGCTGAAAAATTGGGCCTTAGGCACTGGTGCTGGTGCCACAACACTGCAACCCCCTCACAGATACTGTACTTGGAGCACAGCAATGAGCCCTGTTGCAAAGTATTGCATCAAAAATTGTAAATACACGCCCCTGTTAAACAGGGGCTGAAAAATTGGGCCTTAGCCACTGGTGGTGGCACCCAGAAACAAAAATGTTCTTCCAAGCTATCATTCAGGATCATTGAGGAGGAAGAGGATAGTCAGTCAACATAACAGGGCAGTCACTCAGCATCAGCATAGGCAGTCTTGAAGGGATGTGACATTTCAAAATAAATTATTCGGTTACATCAGCTTCAGGTACCTGGTAGCTGGTGGTGATCCAAGACTGATTCATCTTTATGAAGGTCAGTCGATCAACCAAGTCGGTGGACAGGCACACCCTGTGATCGGTGACAAAGCCTCCAGCAGCACTGAATGTGTGTTCTGAATGAACGCTGGATGCAGGACAGGCCAGTAGCTCAATTGCTTACTGTGCAAGCTCTTGTCAGTGATCCATCCTCAAGACCAAGTAAGCCAGAGGATTTTCGGTGGGAAAGGTGTCCAAGTCTGACCTTGCCCATAGGTATTCCTGCACCACGTACATCTGACACTGGCAATTGTTGCTGGAACCGATCATACCTTGGGGCTGCGGACTAAAAAGTTGTCTGAACGCATCGGTCAGACGGCCACCTTCTCCACCACTCCTTCTGCTACTGACCGAAGCCTCAGCAACTCGTTGTCCAGGACCAGGAATTTGTAACCTCCCAGTCTCTGGGAACGCGTTGCACAGACCTTTCTGCAAGGCCTCCCGGAGATGTCTCATCCTCTACTCCCTCTGCGACGGCAAGATAAGGTCCGCAACCTTACCCTTGTACCGTGGATCAAGGAGAGTGGCCAGCCAGTAATGGTCCCTCTCCTTGATCCGAAGAATACGAGTATCCTTCCGCAGGCTTTGCAGGATCAGGGAGGCCATGCAGCATAGGTTAGCTGAGGCATTCGGTATGGAGTCCTCTGGGTCACTAAGGACGACATGATCCGCAGCCACCTCCTCCCAGCCACGTACAAGTCCACCGGTTTCTTGGGACTGTAAATCATCCCTAAAAGACTGCTGATGCTGAGTGCCAGGCTCCACCTCCATGCTGACACAATCCTCCTCATCCTCCTCATCCTCTTCCTGTGTGATGGGTGGGGCAGAAGGAACACTGTCTGGATAAAGGGGGCCTTGTATGCTCCAACAGGTGGAAAAGAGGTGGACAAGAGGTACAGTTTCACTGATGCATGCACTGTCACTGCTCACCATCCTCGTGGCCTCCTCAATTGGTTACAGGACACTGCATGCATCCCTGATCATGCCCCACTGGCGTGGTGAAAAAAATCCAAGCTCCCCTGACCCTGTCCTGGTGCCGTAGTCGCACAGGTACTCATTGATGGCCCTCTGCTGTGTGTGCATTTGCTGCAGCATGGCCAACGTTGAGTTCCACCTGGTGGGCATGTCACATATAAGGCGGTTCTTGGGCAGGTTCAACTTCTTTTGCAGCTCAGCCAGACGAGCACTGGCATTATATGATTGGCGGAAATGCACAAAGACTTTCCTGGCCTGCCTCAGGACATCCTGTAAGCCTGGGTACCTACCCAAGTACAGCTGCACCACCAGGTTAAGAACGTGAGCCACACAGGGCATATATACACACACTAACTCCTGCAGATGGCTGTATTAGAGAACACCAGCAAATATGGGTAGATACTGGTGTATACTGTGCTGTGCTGGAGGCACACAACACACACTAACTCCTGCAGATGGCTGTGTTAGAGAACACCAGCAAATAAGGGTAGATACAGGTGTATACTGTGCTGTGCTGGAGGCACACAACACACACAAACTCCTGCAGATGGCTGTATTAGAGAACACCAGCAAATATGGGTAGATGCAGGTGTATACTGTGCTGGAGGCACACAACACACACTAACTCCTGCAGATGGCTGTATTAGAGAACACCAGCAAATATGGGTAGATACTGGTGTATACTGTGCTGGAGGCCAGCAAATATGGGTAGATACTGGTGTATACTGTGCTGTGCTGGAGGCACACAACACACACAAACTCCTGCAGATGGCTGTATTAGAGAACACCAGCAAATAAGGGTAGATACAGGTGTATACTGTGCTGTGCTGGAGGCACAGAACACACACTAACTCCTGCAGATGGCTGTATTAGCGAACACCAGCAAATACGGGTAGATACAGGTGTATACTGTGCTGTGCTGGAGGCACACAACACACACAAACTCCTGCAGATGGCTGTATTAGAGAACACCAGCAAATATGGGTAGATACAGGTGTATACTGTGCTGTGCTGGAGGCACACAACACACACAAACTCATGCAGGTGGCTTTATTAGAGAACACCAGCAAATATGGGTAGATACTGGTGTATACTGTGCTGTGCTGGAGGCACACAACACACACAAACTCCTGCAGATGGCTGTATTAGAGAACACCAGCAAATATGGGTAGATACAGGTGTATACTGTGCTGTGCTGGAGGCACACAACACACACAAACTCCTGCAGATGGCTGTATTAGAGAACACCAGCAAATATGGGTAGATACAGGTGTATACTGTGCTGTGCTGGAGGCACACAACACACACAAACTCATGCAGATGGCTGTATTAGAGAACACCAGCAAATATGGGTAGATACTGGTGTATACTGTGCTGTGCTGGAGGCACCGAACACACGCTAACTCCTGCAGATGGCTGCATTAGAGAACACCAGCAAATATGGGTAGATACAGGTGTATACTGTCCTGTGCTGGAGGCACAGAACACACACTAACTCCTGTAGATGGCTGTATTAGAGGACACCAGCAAATAAGGGTAGATACAGGTGTATGCTGTGCTGGAGGCACATTACACACACTAACTCCTGCAGATGGCTGTATTAGAGAACACCAGCAAATAAGGGTAGATACAGGTGTATCCTGTGCTTTGCTGGAGGCACAGAACACACACTAACTCCTGCAGATGGCTGCATTAGAGAACACCAGCAAATATGGGTAGATACAGGTGTATACTGTGCTGTGCTGGAGGCACACAACACACACAAACTCCTGCAGATGGCTGCATTAGAGAACACCAGCAAATATGGGTAGATACAGGTGTATACTGTGCTGTGCTGGAGGCACAGAACACACACAAACTCCTGCAGCTGCCTGAGTAAATAACACACTGTCCCTGCCTATCTAGCTCTCTCCCTGCACGCCTGAACACACTACACAAGGCCACCGTGCTGGTGGCCTTATATAGTGTGGGGCGTGTACTAAACCCCCTGAGCTATAATTGGCCACAGGCATACTGCCTGTGGCCAATTAAGGCTCTCCTCGCTGCCGGCGCTGTGATTGGCCAAGCATGCGGGGTCACAGTGCATGATTGGCCAATCATGAATGAATGATTTGTATAGCGCTGCAAATGCGAACTGAATTGCGTCAAGGCGCTTGTCTGCCCTTGTTGTCCTGCTATATTAGAAGAGGTGGGTCTTGAGTTTTTTCCTGAAGGCCTGTTGGTTTTCTTCCAAGCGGATGTTGTTTGGTAGAGCATTCCATAGCCGAGGTCCCTGTACTGCGAATCTTCGTTCTCCCTTCGATTTGTAGCGGGCTTTGGGGATGAGTAGGCGATTTTGGTTTGTCGATCGAAGTCTGCGATTCGGTATGTATTTTTCTATTTTCTCACAAAGGTATTGTGGAGCAATTCCTTGTGTACATTTGTAGGTGAGGCAGAGGGTCTTGAATGCGATCCTATCTTTTACCCTGAGCCAATGAAGGGACCTTAGGGATGGGGAGATGAATTCCCAGGGTTTCTTTCCGGTGACTAATCTTGCTGCTGCGTTTTGGATGACTTGTAGGTGTGCAATCTGGTAATCCGGTAATCCTATGTAGAGGGAGTTTGCGTAGTCGAGACGCGAATTCATGATGGTTCCTACTACTACTGCTTTCTCCTTTTCCGCGATGAATGGGATAAGTCTGCGAAGCATGCGGAGGAGATGATGGGATCCGCTGGTTACTGATCCTATTTAAGCATCAATGGTCATCTCTGAATCAAAGATGACTTTTGGCTTTGGTGCTTGGGAGGATGGTCTGTCCAAGGATGGTTGGTGGGATCCATGGGGTCTTCGTTTTTTTACTTCGGTTTGCGCTGAGGAGCAGTTTTCGATCCATTAAGTTTGAGGGAGCTAGTGGTCATCCAGTCATCTATCAATGTGAGACATTTTCCTAGTTCCTGGTATTGGTCTTCTTCATCAGCCAGCAGTGCACTGCGACTGGCGCAGTGCATTGTGGGCCGTTTGTATCACACAAATTTGATGCGAACGGCCCACAAAGTTCTGGTTTCGTTGAACGGACGAACGGACGATGTTCGATTCGAACATGGGTTTGAATCGAACACCGAGCTCATTCCTATTTGGCAAGTACAGAATCACAGTATATATAAAATAATAGGCAAAGTGGTTGGAGGGAAGCTTCACAATGGCAAAGATGTTTTATTGCAAATTATGTCAGCAGACTGCAGTTCCACTTTAAATAGCGGATTTGTATGAAGTATTTTTGGAGAAAAATTATATAATTTTGTATTACTGTAAGGGAAAAGGTATAAATATAGCTATAGCATAACAATCTGCTCTGGGTCCAACAGAAAAAAAAGGCCAAATGTCCCATTGCTTGTATAATCATTTACATAGGAAGCAATAATATTTGTCAAATATTTTTTAAATAAACTTGCTGTGATTTTAGTTTAAAATGTGTGTATAATTGCAAGGAGAGACAATTGTGAATTAAAGAATTATTAACGGGTATTTTTCTTAGAAGTGGGATTAACCTTAAAGTGGTTGTAACCCCTTACAACACACTTTCACCTACAGGTAAGCCTAGATTAAGCCCTACCTGTAGGTGCTGAAAATATCTCCTAAACCTACATGGCTTAGGAGATATTTACAATTCCCTGTACGAGGATTCCTTCGACGCATGTCCACTTTAGAAGGGTCACAGCGTGCCGTTTTCATGCTGTGATTGGCTGCTTCCGCGCGCATGCATGGGAGTGACATCACACGACTCCAGCCAGTCACAGAGCCGGAGTCGGCGACCCCGGAAGGAAGATGGACACTTCCAGCCGGAAAGGAAATCGGGGACATCGCAGGCTCCTTTGTCAGATAAGTGACACATAATGGGCTACTATGCGATGCATAGTAGCCCATTATGCTTTGCCTTTGCAGGGAAACAAAGAGGAAGTAAACCCATCAGGGTTTACTTCCTCTTTAACAAAGCACATTTAACAAAGAACATGTCAGTCAGGTCTATAATATTTTTGCTATGGGCTATATGTTTTATGCTTAGTTCTCAGCTTTAGGCTCCATTTCTTATTCTACTTGTCTAAATAACACTAATTAACGACATGGATGTGATCTACTGACTACATGATACCTGATTAATTTTTAATTCTGTGCAATAGGGTTGATTTTCAAAAACTGTAGAGTGCAAAATTTGGTGCAGCTGTGCATGATAGCCAATCAGCTTGTTCAATTAAGGCTGGCCATACATGTTCAATTTTCTTGTACAGTTTTCCTTTAGATTTACCTTAAACGGTGTAGTGCCAGCGCCTGTCTAATTGTATACAATAGAAAATAGTTTTGTTTGTTTGACCTCATATTATTTGGTTTTTGGTAAGTCTATTTATTGTTTGAATATCCCTTAACAGAAGGCAGTGAGGGAGTAATACAAAAAGAAGAGTAATTTAGTCCACATTGTCTGCAGCTGGTTTCCCACGAAAATAGGGGTGAACTTGTATTTGTTAAGGAACACAAATATGTTCTACAGGGGATAACCCTGAAGAAATTTTGACTGTTTTTGGAAAACAGGGACACTTTAAAATATGTTATTGCAGCTTACAGTGTTATCCCAAGCAGATATATAACTGTGCCTTTCCTAAATGCATTACATTATTCTATGGTATTTTAACATGCATAAAATTACCATAGTACAGTAGGAGCTTTCTTTACTCTTCTCTTGTATCTGCTGTTCTGTCAAATAGCAAATTGTAATGACAAGAATAGTCTCAGACAGTTTGTGATGGTTATTGAGTACTGGAAAGCTACTGTTCAGTTACCCTGTAGTGAAAAAGTATGTAAGCTGCCATTGTTGATCTCTTTAAAAAATTAAATAATAAAAATAAAACAACACTGCATCCATGTTTCCCTATTAATACAAGAACCAAAACATATTTGGTATATATTATTTATATATTACACAGATGTACACAATTTAGAACAAAGCATTAAAAGGTTAAAGGTTGATAAATGATTCTCTTAATAGCACTATAAACACTGTTTCGCATGACCATTCGCAAAATCATTACCTTGGTGAGTACTTAATTAAACCTTTATTCATCAGTACAATATCATTCTGTATGTATCAAGATCATGGCCAATGATGAGATGGAACAGTGGAATTATTTAGGTATAGTGATGTATCTACTAATATCATATCAAGAACTGCCTTAAAAAACATATGGGTGGTTTCTGCCCAGGAATCTGAGGACCTCTTCCACAGGGCACTTGTGAATACTTGTGAATAACCCTGTCACTCTTATATCTGTTGCTCAAGTGTAGTGGGAGAAAACTCATGATGTTGGGTGTTCCCAACTCAAGCAACTACTATAAGGCTACTTTCACACTGGAGCGGTGGGGGCGCTGGCGGTATTGCGGCGCTATATTTAGCGCCGCTTTACCGGCGAAAACGAAAAAAAAAGGGTCAATACCGCCCGCAAACCGCCGCTATTGCGGCGTTTTGCGGGCGGGTTCGGCGCGCTCCCCCATTGTTTTCAATGGGCCCGGGCGCTATAGGAGCGGTAAATATACCGCTCCTATAGCGAGCCAAAGATGCGGCTTGCAGGACATTTTTGAGCGTCCTGCAAGCGCACCGCTTCAGTGTGAAAGCCCTCGGGCTTTCACACAGGAGAGCTGTTTCGGGTCGGTTTGCAGGCGCTATTCTTAGCGCAATAGCGCTTGCAAACCGCCCAGTGTGAAAGGGGCCTCATTAGTCATTGAGATGTATGTATTGCATATAAATAATCAAATATCTGGGATTCTCCAATCAGTGTTGCCTTTGGTTGTCCCTGTGTCTGCCCAGTAAGTTTTATTTTTTTTCCGGCAGTTCAGGTTATGATATTAGTACATATATCTCTATACAACTATTAATAATTCCACCTCTCCATCCTGAGTAAATGGACCATGTCTGTGAAATGTATTAAGTTGGACTGTCACCTCACCATTGGCCATGATCTTGATAAATACAGGATTATATTGTATTCATCATAAAAAGTTTAAATAAGTACTAACCAAGGTAATGGTTTTAAGCATGTCATGCACAATGTTGTTTATAGTACTTTGATGAAAACCATGTGTTAAAGAAAAGTATGGGTATTAAAAAATGCATACTCACTGCAGCACCTGTCCACCTCCATCTCTAAGACTGAGAACCGAGCGATGTCTTCACTGAGCAGGGAGACAGTGATTGTCAGTCACTGGCATCCTGCTCTGCCCTTTCAGTGCCTAATGGAGCACTGGGCTGGGCAGGAGGTGAAAACTGCTGCCTTAGGCTCTCAGTGGCATGCTGAAAGGCTGAGCCAGCTGCCGCTCAGGCATCTGGGTGGATCCTAACATTAAAGTCAGGATCTCTCTAGAGCCTGGACTGGCTGAGTGACCTCAGCCAACAACAGACTTTAGCATGTTGTTGGCTGAGTATGGGTCACCGGAATGCAGAACTTAGTGCACTCCTGTGATTCCCAGGAGAAGTAGAGCCAGCTTTGGCCCTACTTCTCCTTTAACGTGAAACTTTTGAATGCTTTGTTCTAATTTTTTACAGTTGGTATAATAAATATTAAGTGGTTTGTGTATAAGCTATCCCTGTGTCTATGTCTGAATATATGTTTGTTCTTGTATTGACTCTTTAAAAAAGAGTTCCCTGGCTGAAAAAGTGACCCAGTGGCTTCTATACTTTCTAGGCTTGTCTAACCTTACTCTAAGTTTCCTGGTCTAAATTGTTGTTGAGGGTCACTGTCTCAAAGTATTAAAGCCAGAGAGAGACAGGGAACTAGCATTTACTCTAAACTTAACACAGTTAAAGCAGTTATATTTTCTGTTCCCTTAAAAGTGTTGTGGTTTTGTCACCGCCTTCATAAAACACAACATGGCAGGCATTATTTTGTAAATGGCCAGGAAGGGAGAGAGAGGAAGAGACATTTTTGCAGAATTGCAGTCTGCAGCGCTTACATCTGAGTGGTCCAGAAGTACAGTGGGAGCCGTACTTCCCCCAACATATAAATGAGCAGATTTGCCAATTGTACAAGAAAGCCCACATGATGGTGGTTTCTTTTAAAGGAAAGGAAAGAATACCTGCTTTAACCATGGCAAGTTTATTGTGCCTGGAGTTAGGCTGGCCATAGACCATTTGAATCTTGGACAGTTCAGCAGGAACCAGCCGAAATTCAAATTGTACGTGGGCAGGCTAAATATATCAAGTTGGTCAAAGTTGAGTAAAACCAGCCTGCTTGATTTAATTGCGACTATCGCTAGTGGCTTCTATAGCCGCTAGCAATAATCACCATCTTCTACTGGCAGGGATGGCTTCTGTGGTTGCAGGAGAGAAATTTGCCCTGTCTATGGCCTGCTTAGGCTTAAACACATCACTATAATTAGACTGGGGTTCTGCTTTACCAAATAAAGCCCTCAACATTAAAAGTTATTAGATGGTAAAATTAGTTTAACCATGTGCCACGTAAGAATTCCCCTGAGGGGAAATGGGCAGTGAGGCTGCCACACTGTCCACTGAGATACTACATCAGAAGCAGAATTTTCACAAGTACGAGTGTATGGCCAGGGGTTGTATAACCGGGGGTAGTTAGTGCAGAGTTGAGGAAGAGGAGTGCAATACCACCTCCTGATAGTCTGTCAGCCACTGCTATACCACCTTGGTGGTGGGGCACTCTGAAGGATGTAAGGGAGCAATCTGGAGGAAGTAAAGGGGCACTCTGGAGGCACTAAGGGGGCACCCTGGAGGTTGTAAGGGGGATGTAAGGGGGCACTCTGGCGGTACTAACTTAGTCAGAGCCCCTTACATCCTCTGGGGTGCCCACTTAGTCCCTTCTTACATCCTCTGGAGTCCACCTTACATTCTCCTCCTTAGAGCCCCCTTACATCCTCCTCCAAAGTGTCCCCTTACATCCTCCACCAGAGCGCCCCCTTACATCCTCCTTCAGAGTCCCCCTTTACTTCCCTCTCCTGAGTGCCCCCTTACACCCCCCTCCAGAGTGCCCCCTTACATCCTCCTCCAGAGTCCCCCTTTAGAAAGTAAGGGGAGGAAGTAAGGGAGCACTCTGGAGGCACACAGATAGTACCTCCAGAGTGCCCCATGCAGAATGATGTCCATTAATCCATGCCAGGTGAATGTTAGGAAAAGCAGAGCACACCACCCACCTCATGGCTGCCCTATTCTACTACTGCTTGCTCTCTCCCTGCCACAGCCCCGACATAAGCCCGTTCCAGTCTGTGGTGTATGTCCCCATGTTTTCTGTACCTGAATTACTGCAGTTCCTCCGGGGGATGCTGCACCCACTGCTGCTCAGGTCAGGGTGGCCGGCAGTGAGGTCTTCTCCCACTCCCTCCTGGACTGTTTGTTCTAGCCAGCCTCTTGCTGCTCACCGGGGCTGCCGTTTGCTGTTTCAGGATGCTGCTGCTGCTTTAGCCCCACTTCCGCTGCCCTGCACCCCGCCGCCACTAGACAAGTGAGGGACTGTCACTAGGAATACCACCTGTTGTTCAAGCCAAACCCGAACACTTTTCTGGCGCACTGCATTTTTTTTTGTAGTATACACTATATAGACAATAGGATTTTAAAAGACCTTGCATACCTTTGGGTGGCTTAAAGGGGTTGTAAAGGTTTTTTTTTTTTTTTTTTTTCTAAATAGGTTCCTTTATGCTAGTGCATTGTTGGTTCACTTACCTTTTCCTTTGATTTCCCTTCTAAATGCTTTTTTTTCTTTGTCTGAATTTCTCACTTCCTGTAAGCTTGTTCCCATCATCCAAGCAGTTCTGGCTGGGAGTTAGTCAGTGTGCTCGCCCCCTCCCTTGGGACTACATCCCTGCAGGGAGAAGCTGTGAACGTTCACAGCCTCTCCCCGCAGGGTTGTAGTCCCACAGCATCTCCCCGCAGGGATGTAGTCCCAAGGGAGGGGACAAGCACGCTGACTAGGGATGAGCCGAACACCCCCGGGTTCGGTTCGAACCAGAACCTTCGAACGGACCGAAAGTTCGCGCGAATTTTCGAACCCTATACGTTATAATGGACGCGAACGTTCGAAATCAAAAGTGCTAATTACAACGGCCAATATGCATGTTAATGTCATAAAACAGGTTTGGGGACCCGGGTCCTGCCCCAGGGGACATATATCAATGCAAAAAAGAACTTTTAAAAACTAACGTTTTTTCGGGAGCAGTCATTTTAATGATGCATAAAGTGAAAAAAAAAAAAGTGACATTTTCCTTTAAATATGGTACCTGGGGGGTGTCCAAAGTATGCCTGTGAAGTGGCATGTGTTTTCCCGTGTTTAGAACTGTCCTTGCACAAAATGACATTTGTAAAGGAAAAAAAGAAGCCATTTAAAACCACTTGCGGCTTTAGGTTTGATCTTAAGTAGAATCTGAACAGGTACATTATGAAGTGTAGCTCCATCCCAAAAAAATCTATTTTTAAGCTTTTTGGAGAACATAGGGAGGGGTTATCACCCCTGTAACATTTGCTGTCTTTGCACATCTGTTCAGAACATGTCACCTCACTTTCCGTCCCAATGACAAATGTTTTTGGAAAAGTGGGGTTTTAATTGAAACAAGGATTGGTGATAAAGTATCAGTAGAGAGGAGATACCTTTTTCCCAAATTAAATCTAACAGGATAGAATTTCCCTTCCTAGGGGTAGATTTCCTCTCACTTCCTGTTTTCTCTTTCCATTTGCAAGTAGGAGTCGTTTGTAAGTTGGATGTTTGAAAGTAGGGGCCTGGCGTATATACTCTGCAGAAATTTGCCCTATTAGATGTTGGTGTAGCCACAAGACTGGTGGGCACAGGAATGGGCCCTGCTGTGAGTTAATAGATCAAGATTTGTAATTGCATGCACCTGTTGAACAGGGCAGAAAAATTGGGGGTGGTGGTGGTGGTGGTGGTGGACGGTTTTGCCACAAGACTGTAAGCTCTCACAGTTACTCTTGGTGGGCGCAGGAATGGGCCCTGCTGTGAGTTATTAGATCAAGATTTGTAATTGCAAGCACCTGATGAACAGGGCAGAAAAATTGGGCCTTTGGCGGTGGTGGTGGACGGTGTTGCCACAAGACTGTAGGCCCTCATAGTTACTCTTGGTGGGCGCAGGAATGGGCCCTGCTGTGAGTTATTAGATCAAGATTTGTAATTGCAAGCACCTGATGAACAGGGCAGAAAAATGGGCCTTTGGCGGTGGTGGTGGACGGTGTTGCCACAAGACTGCAGGCCCTCATAGTTACTCTTGGTGGGCGCAGGAATGGGCCCTGCTGTGAACTATTAGATCAAGATTTGTAATTACCCGCCCCTGTTAAACAGGGGCTGAAAAATTGTGCCTTAGGCACTGGTGCTGGTGCCACAACACTGCAACCCCTCACAGAGACTGTACTTGGAGCACAGCAGTCACACGTGTTGCGAATCATTTTTTTTTTAAATAATTGTAAGTACACGCCCCTGTTAAACAGGGGCTGAAAAATTGTGCCTTAGGCACTGGTGCTGGTGCCACAACACTGCAACCCGGCCCTCACAGATACTGTACTTGGAGCACAGCAGTCACACGTGTTGCGAAGCATTTTTTTTTTAAAAATTGTAAGTACACGCCCCTGTTAAACAGGGGCTGAAAAATTGTGCCTTAGGCACTGGTGCTGGTGCCACAACACTGCAACACGGCCCTCACAGAGACTGTACTTGGAGCACAGCAGTCACACGTGTTGCGAAGCATTTTTTTTTAAAAAATTGTAAGTACACGCCCCTGTTAAACAGGGGCTGAAAAATTGTGC
The DNA here is from genome assembly GCA_028564925.1 of Lithobates sylvaticus. Classification (NCBI taxonomy): domain Eukaryota; kingdom Metazoa; phylum Chordata; class Amphibia; order Anura; family Ranidae; genus Lithobates; species Lithobates sylvaticus. Next base: position 319,907,188 of record CM053029.1, on the reverse strand, counting down.
CTTAGGCACTGGTGCTGGTGCCACAACACTGCAACACGGCCCTCACAGAGACTGTACTTGGAGCACAGCAGTCACACGTGTTGCGAAGCATTTTTTTAAAAAATTGTAAGTACACGCCCCTGTTTAAACAGGGGCTGAAAAATTGTGCCTTAGGCACTGGTGCTGTGGCATGGATCATTGAGGAGGAGGAAGAGGATAGTCAGTGAACATAAGAGGACAGTCACTCAGCATCAGCATAGGCAGTCTTGAAGGGATGTGACATTAAAAATTATTCGGTTATATCCGCCTCAGGTGCCTGGTAGCTGGTGGTGATCCAAGACTGATTCATTTTGATGAATGTCAGTCGATCAACCGAGGCGGTGGACAGGCGCACCCTATGATCAGTCACAAATCCTCCAGCAGCACTGAATGTGCGTTCGGAAAAGAACGCTGGAGGCAGGACAGGCCAGTAGCTCAATTGCATACTGTGCAAGCTCTGGCCAGTGATCCATCCTCAGGACCCAGTAAGCCAGAGGATTTTCGGTGGGAAAGGTGTCCAAGTCTGACCTTGCCCCAAGGTATTCCTGCACCATGTATATCAGACGCTGGCGATGGTTGCTGGAACCGATCATACCTTGGGGCTGCGGACTAAAAAATTGTCTGAACGCATCGGTCAGACGTCCACCTTCCCCACCGCTCCTTCTGCCACTGACCGAAGCCTCAGCAACTCGTCGCCCAGGACCAGGAGTTTGTAGCCTCCCAGTTTCTGGGAACGCGTTGCACAGACCTTTCTGCAAGGCCTCCCTGAGATGTCTCATCCTCTGCTCCCTCTGCGACGGCAAGATAAGGTCCGCAACCTTACCCTTGTACCGCGGATCAAGGAGAGTGGCCAGCCAGTAATGGTCCCTCTCCTTGATCCGAAGAACACGAGGATCCTTCCGCAGGCTTTGCAGGATCAGGGAGGCCATGCAGCGTAGGTTAGCTGAGGCATTCGGTCCGGAGTCTTCTGGGTCACTGAGGATGACATGATCGCCAGCCACCTCCTCCCAGCCACGTACAAGTCCACTGGCTTGTTGGGACTGTACATCATCCCTAAAAGACTGCTGCTGCTGATGCTGAGTGCCAGGCTCCACCTCCATGCTCACACAATCCTCCTCCTCCTCCTCCTCCTCCTCCTCCTCATCCTCTTCCTGTGTGATGGGTGGGACAGAAGGAACACTGTCCGGATAAAGGGGGCCTTGAGAGGCAAGGAAGTCCTCCTCTTCCTGCCTCTGTTCTGCCTCAAGTGCCCTGTCCATTATCCCACGCAGCGTATGCTCCAACAGGTGGACAAGAGGGACAGTGTCACTGATGCATGCACTGTCACTGCTCACCATCCTCGTGGCCTCCTCAAATGGTGAGAGGACAGTGCATGCATCCCTGATCATGCTCCACTGACGTGGGGAAAAAAAACCAAGCTCCCCTGACCCTGTCCTGGTGCCGTAGTCGCAAAGGTACTCATTGATGGCCCTCTGCTGCGTGTGCAGTCGCTGCAGCATGGCCAACGTTGAGTTCCACCTGGTGGGCATGTCAGATATTAGGCGGTTCTTGGGCAGGTTCAGCTCCTTTTGCAGCTCAGTCAGCCGAGCACTGGCATTATAAGATCGGCGGAAATGCACACAGACTTTCCTGGCCTGCCTCAGGACATCCTGTAAGCCTGGGAACCTGCCCAAGAACCGCTGCACCACCAGGTTGAGGACGTGAGCCATGCAGGGCACATGGGTGAGCTGCCCCTGTCGCAGGGCGGAGAGGAGGTTGGTGCCATTGTCAGAAACGACCATTCCTGGCTTAAGCTGACGTGGCGTCAACCACCTCTCGGCCTGCCCCTGCAGAGCTGCCAGAACCTCTGGCCCAGTGTGGCTCCTGTCCCCCAAACACACCAGCGCAAGCACGGCATGGCATCTTTTTGCCTGCGTACTTGCGTAGCCCCTTGTACGCCTACGGAGCACCGCTGGTTCCAAGGACAGAGCACTGGAGGAAGAAGAAGAGGAGGGGGTGGAGGAGAGAGGTGTGTCACAACCAGTAGCAGTAGTCGCGTTTTGGAGGCGTGGTGGCGGAAACAACCTCCAACACTACTGCACCTTGTCCTGCATCCCTCCCAGCTGCCAATAGAGTGACCCAATGGGCCGTGAAAGAAAGGTACCGTCCCTGTCCATGCCTGCTGGACCATGAGTCAGCGGTAATATGCACCTTACCGCTGACCGCCCTGTCCAGCGAGGCATGGACATTGCCCTCCACATGCCGGTAGAGAGACGGAATCGCCTTCCGCGAGAAAAAGTGGCGTTTGGGAACCTGCCACTGAGGAACCGCACATTGAACAAACTCACGGAAGGGGGCCGAGTCTACCAACTGAAAAGGCAGCAGTTGAAGTGCTAGCAATTTAGCAAGGCTAGCATTCAACCGCTGGGCATGTGGATGGCTGGGAGTGTACTTCTTTCTACGGTCCAGCAGCTGGGGCAGGGAAATTTGCCTGCTGCATTCGGACGTCGGTGTACTGCAAGTACTTGGTTGTGACACACCGAATTCTACACCTTCAGTCCTCTCAGAGCAGCTTTCAGAGAGGACTGAAGGTGTAGTGGGGATGGAGATCCCAGCTGAGGAGGAGCAAGTAGAGGTCCGCTTAGTTCTTTGGTGTGGGTCTTTTATGTGTGCCTGCCAACGAGCTGCATGGCAGGTCGCCATATGTCTGGTCATGCTTGTCGTGCCCAAGCGGCTGATGTTTTGGCCACGCGAGATACGCTTGAGACAAATATTGCAAATAGCAGTGGTGCGATCTGCTGCACTCGTCTCAAAAAAGGCCCACACCAAAGAACTTTTCTGATAACGTGCAGAGGCAGCGCCCTGCACAGGCGGAGCTCTGCGGTGTTGTACAGTTGCTGTGCTGGCCTCTACCTGGCCTCCAGGGGGCATCCTGCCTCGTTGGACATGTGACGCCGCATCCTCCTCCTCCTCGTCCTCCTCCTCATCCTCTCTCCCTTGAGGCACCCACGTGGAGTCAGTGACCTCATCATCCCCTCCCTCTTCACCACTAGAGCAAACCTGGCAGTAAGCTGCAGCTGGTGGAACTGTACTGCCAGATTCCTCAAGCTGGGTATCGTCATCCGAGCCTTCGAATCGTTGGGCATCCTCCTGGAGCATGTACCCAACACTGTGCTCAAAGAGTTCGGGGGACTCCTCAGGAGGACATGGTGGGTCTAGGGAAGGGGTGGCTGATGATGCTCTGTCAGTACCCTGAGCCTGGGTGAGAGAGGATGAGGAGGATGAGGAGGGCTTGGTCATCCATTCTACCAAGCCTTCAGCATGATGCGGCTCCACATGTCCAGCTGCCGAAAACAAAGACGCGCGTGTCCCATGGCCACGTGCTGATGACGATGCACGACCACGTCCACGTCCACGGCCACGTCCACTAGAAACAGAGCCTGCCTGCCCTGTGTTCTTGGCTCTGCACGCTCTGCCTCCCCTTGGCGGTCTTCCAGCCATTGTAGTCGGTAGTCCTGTGGGTGCTGCTGAGAAGAAAATATAGGAGCTCTGTGTGATGCCACTAACACACTAGAAGTCCTATAGGTGCTTCTGCAAAGAAAATATAGGAGCTCTGTGTGATGCCACTAACACACTAGAAGTCCTGTGGGTGCTGCTGAGAAGAAAATATAGGAGCTCTGTGTGATGCCACTAACACACTAGAAGTCCTATGGGTGCTTCTGCAAAGAAAAAATAGGAGCTCTGTGTGATGCCACTAACACACTAGAAGTCCTATGGGTGCTTCTGCAAAGAAAATAGAGGAGCTCTGTGTGATGCCACTAACACACTAGAAGTCCTGTGGGTGCTTCTGCAAAGAAAATAGAGGAGCTCTGTGTGATGCCACTAACACACTAGAAGTCCTGTGGGTGCTGCTGAGAAGAAAATATAGGAGCTCTGTGTGATGCCACTAACACACTAGAAGTCCTATGGGTGCTTCTGCAAAGAAAAAATAGGAGCTCTGTGTGATGCCACTAACACACTAGAAGTCCTGTGGGTGCTGCTGAGAAGAAAATATAGGAGCTCTGTTTGATGCCACTAACACACTAGAAGTCCTATGGGTGCTTCTGCAAAGAAAAAATAGGAGCTCTGTGTGATGCCACTAACACACTAGAAGTCCTATGGGTGCTTCTGCAAAGAAAATAGAGGAGCTCTGTGTGATGCCACTAACACACTAGAAGTCCTGTGGGTGCTTCTGCAAAGAAAATAGAGGAGCTCTGTGTGATGCCACTAACACACTAGAAGTCCTGTGGGTGCTGCTGAGAAGAAAATATAGGAGCTCTGTGTGATGCCACTAACACACTAGAAGTCCTATGGGTGCTTCTGCAAAGAAAAAATAGGAGCTCTGTGTGATGCCACTAACACACTAGAAGTCCTGTGGGTGCTGCTGAGAAGAAAATATAGGAGCTCTGTGTGATGCCACTAACACACTAGAAGTCCTATGGGTGCTTCTGCAAAGAAAAAAATAGGAGCTCTGTGTGATGCCACTAACACACTAGAAGTCCTGTGGGTGCTGCTGAGAAGAAAATATAGGAGCTCTGTGTGATGCCACTAACACACTTGAAGTCCTATGGGTGCTTCTGCAAAGAAAATATAGGAGCTCTGTGTGATGCCACTAACACACTAGAAGTCCTATAGGTGCTTCTGCAAAGAAAAAATATAGGAGCTCTGTGTGATGCCACTAACACACTAGAAGTCCTGTGGGTGCTGCTGAGAAGAAAATATAGGAGCTCTGTGTGATGCCACTAACACACTTGAAGTCCTATGGGTGCTTCTGCAAAGAAAATATAGGAGCTCTGTGTGATGCCACTAACACACTAGAAGTCCTATAGGTGCTTCTGCAAAGAAAATAGAGGAGCTCTGTGTGATGCCACTAACACACTAGAAGTCCTGTGGGGTGCTTCTGCAAAGAAAATAGAGGAGCTCTGTGTGATGCCACTAACACACTAGAAGTCCTGTGGGTGCTTCTGCAAAGAAAATAGAGAGGAGCTCTGTGTGATGCCACTAACACACTAGAAGTCCTGTGGGTGCTGCTGAGAAGAATATATAGGAGCTCTGTGTGATGCCACTAACACACTAGAAGTCCTGTGGGTGCTTATGCAAAGAAAATAGAGGAGCTCTGTGTGATGGGACTAACACACTTCAAGTCCTATAGGTGCTTCTGGGAAGAAAATATAGCTCTGTGTGTGTGATGGGACTAACACACTTCAAGTCCTATAGGTGCTTCTGGGAAGAAAATATTGCTCTGTGTGTGTGATGGGACTAACACACTTCAAGTCCTATAGGTGCTTCTGGGAAGAAAATATAGCTCTGTGTGTGTGATGGGACTAACACACTTCAAGTCCTATAGGTGCTTCTGGGAAGAAAATATAGCTCTGTGTGTGTAATGGGACTAACACACTTCAAGTCCTATAGGTGCTTCTGGGAAGAAAATATAGCTCTGTGTGTGTAATGGGACTAACACACTTCAAGTCCTATAGGTGCTTCTGGGAACAAAATATAGGAGCTCTGCCTGCCTGCCACGAACACACTACAAGTCCTATAGGTGCTTCTGGTAACAAAATATAGGAGCTCTGCCTGCCTGCCACTAACACACTACAAGTCCTATAGGTGCTTCTGGGAAGAAAAATATAGCTCTGTGTGTGTAATGGGACTAACACACTTCAAGTCCTATAGGTGCTTCTGGGAACAAAGTATAGCTCTTTGTGTGTAATGGGACTAACACACTTCAAGTCCTATAGGTGCTTCTGGGAAGAAAATATAGCTCTGTGTGTGTGATGGGACTAACACACTTCAAGTCCTATAGGTGCTTCTGGGAAGAAAATATAGCTCTGTGTGTGTGATGGGACTAACACACTTCAAGTCCTATAGGTGCTTCTGGGAACAAAGTATAGCTCTTTGTGTGTAATGGGACTAACACACTTCAAGTCCTATAGGTGCTTCTGGGAAGAAAATATAGCTCTGTGTGTGTGATGGGACTAACACACTTCAAGTCCTATAGGTGCTTCTGGGAAGAAAATATAGCTCTGTGTGTGTGATGGGACTAACACACTTCAAGTCCTATAGGTGCTTCTGGGAAGAAAATATTGCTCTGTGTGTGTGATGGGACTAACACACTTCAAGTCCTATAGGTGCTTCTGGGAAGAAAATATAGCTCTGTGTGTGTAATGGGACTAACACACTTCAAGTCCTATAGGTGCTTCTGGAAGAAAATATAGCTCTGTGTGTGTAATGGGACTAACACACTTCAAGTCCTATAGGTGCTTCTGGGAAGAAAATATAGCTCTGTGTGTGTAATGGGACTAACACACTTCAAGTCCTATAGGTGCTTCTGGAACAAAGTATAGCTCTTTGTGTGTAATGGGACTAACACACTTCAAGTCCTATAGGTGCTTCTGGGAAGAAAATATAGCTCTGTGTGTGTGATGGGACTAACACACTTCAAGTCCTATAGGTGCTTCTGGGAAGAAAATATAGCTCTGTGTGTGTAATGGGACTAACACACTTCAAGTCCTATAGGTGCTTCTGGGAACAAAGTATAGCTCTTTGTGTGTAATGGGACTAACACACTTCAAGTCCTATAGGTGCTTCTGGGAAGAAAATATAGCTCTGTGTGTGTGATGGGACTAACACACTTCAAGTCCTATAGGTGCTTCTGGGAAGAAAATATAGCTCTGTGTGTGTGATGGGACTAACACACTTCAAGTCCTATAGGTGCTTCTGGGAACAAAGTATAGCTCTTTGTGTGTAATGGGACTAACACACTTCAAGTCCTATAGGTGCTTCTGGGAAGAAAATATAGCTCTGTGTGTGTAATGGGACTAACACACTTCAAGTCCTATAGGTGCTTCTGGGAACAAAGTATAGCTCTTTGTGTGTAATGGGACTAACACACTTCAAGTCCTATAGGTGCTTCTGGGAAGAAAATATAGCTCTGTGTGTGTGATGGGACTAACACACTTCAAGTCCTATAGGTGCTTCTGGGAAGAAAATATAGCTCTGTGTGTGTGATGGGACTAACACACTTCAAGTCCTATAGGTGCTTCTGGGAACAAAGTATAGCTCTTTGTGTGTAATGGGACTAACACACTTCAAGTCCTATAGGTGCTTCTGGGAAGAAAATATAGCTCTGTGTGTGTGATGGGACTAACACACTTCAAGTCCTATAGGTGCTTCTGGGAAGAAAATATAGCTCTGTGTGTGTGATGGGACTAACACACTTCAAGTCCTATAGGTGCTTCTGGGAAGAAAATATAGCTCTGTGTGTGTGATGGGACTAACACACTTCAAGTCCTATAGGTGCTTCTGGGAAGAAAATATAGCTCTGTGTGTGTAATGGGACTAACACACTTCAAGTCCTATAGGTGCTTCTGGGAACAAAGTATAGCTCTTTGTGTGTAATGGGACTAACACACTTCAAGTCCTATAGGTGCTTCTGGGAAGAAAATATAGCTCTGTGTGTGTGATGGGACTAACACACTTCAAGTCCTATAGGTGCTTCTGGGAAGAAAATATAGCTCTGTGTGTGTGATGGGACTAACACACTTCAAGTCCTATAGGTGCTTCTGGGAAGAAAATATAGCTCTGTGTGTGTGATGGGACTAACACACTTCAAGTCCTATAGGTGCCTCTGGGAACAAAATATAGGAGCTCTGCCTGCCTGCCACGAACACACTACAAGTCCTATAGGTGCTTCTGGTAACAAAATATAGGAGCTCTGCCTGCCTGCCACTAACACACTACAAGTCCTATAGGTGCTTCTGGTAACAAAATATAGGAGCTCTGCCTGCCTGTCACTAACACACTACAAGTCCTATAGGTGCTTCTGGTAACAAAATATAGGAGCTCTGCCTGCCTGCCACTAACACACTACAAGTCCTATAGATGCTTCTGGTAACAAAATATAGGAGCTCTGCCTGCCTGTCACTAACACACTACAAGTCCTATAGGTGCTTCTGGTAACAAAATATAGGAGCTCTGCCTGCCTGCCACTAACACACTACAAGTCCTATAGGTGCTTCTGGTAACAAAATATAGGAGCTCTGCCTGCCTGTCACTAACACACTACAAGTCCTATAGGTGCTTCTGGTAACAAAATATAGGAGCTCTGCCTGCCTGTCACTAACACACTACAAGTCCTATAGGTGCTTCTGGTAACAAAATATAGGAGCTCTGCCTGCCTGTCACTAACACACTACAAGTCCTATAGGTGCTTCTGGTAACAAAATATAGGAGCTCTGCCTGCCTGCCACGAACACACTACAAGTCCTATAGGTGCTTCTGGTAACAAAATATAGGAGCTCTGCCTGCCTGCCACGAGCACACTACAAGCCCCTCTTTGTCAATCAATCTTTGTAACTGAATCTATCTAACTCAATCTCTGCAAGTGAATCTCTCTCTCTACCTAACTAAATCGAGCAGAGTGTCACAGAAACAGCCTGCTCAATCTGCGCCGGAACAGCATGTGACCGGCGCAGACGGCGTGGCGGCGTTTTATAGGGGGGGGCGTGTACTACAGCCCCTGAGCTGTAATTGGCTACAGGCGTCCTGCCTGTAGCCAATTATGGCTCTTCGAGTTTCCGGGGCTGTGATTGGCCAAGCATGCGGGGTCACAGTGCATGCTTGGCCAATCATCAGCCAGCAATGCACTGCGTCGGCCGCGCCGGCCGCAATGCATTGCGGGGCCGCGCGCAGCACACGAACGTGATGCGAGCGGCCAAAATAGTTCTGGGCTCGCCGAGCGAGCGAACGCCCGGTGCTCGATGCGAACGTGGGTTCGCATCGAGCACCGGGCCCATCCTTAACGCTGACTAACTCCCAGCCAGAACGGATCGGATGATGGGGGCAAGCTTACAGGAAGTGAGAAATTCAGACAAAGAAAAAAAACATTTAGAAGGGAAATCGAAGGAAAAGGTAAGTGAACCAACAATGCACTAGCTTAAAGGAACGTATTTAGAAAAAAAAATAACCTTTACAGCCCCTTTAAAGAGAGTAGTAACAAAAGGGGGCTGAATTAAACCCACCCCCCTTACTATCCACTGCACCTTTCCACTGACAGTTCAAAGTAGTCCATCCTACCTATATCAACCCACACTATCAACACCACACCAAAGTGGCCCATTCTATCTCAACACTCCAAATCAGTCTATCATATCTAAGGCACCCCAAAGTGGACCACCCTAACCACAGCACCCCAAAGAACCCGTGAAATGTAGATATAGTATTCCCGCGCTAGTGAAAAAAATGTGATAGACAATGGGTAAGGTGCAGCGAACACCGAATGGGTTGAAACCAGAAAACCCAGATACAGGTGAATGAAGAAAATCAATATGTGGTGTCGCGCTCCTAGTATGGATACTGCATAAATTGGCTGTGTGTGTCAGATCAGCAGACAAGAGGTAATATGCAGGTACACTGGTACAACTCTGGCTGAACCATCAATAAAACAGTACAGTAAATGTAATAAAATACGCTAGTAACTGTAAAAGGGCAATCATCAATAAGAAAGAATGCTTAAAATATATAGGTATATAAATATATAAAGTGACTAGTGTGTAAAAAACCTTAGTAAAAACACACTAGAATGCATAAAAAATAAATGTGCAAAACCACATAAAAATTTATGTGGTTTTGCACATTTATTTTTTATGCATTCTAGTGTGTTTTTACTAAGGTTTTTTACACACTAGTCACTTTATATATTTATATACCTATATATTTTAAGCATTCTTTCTTATTGATGATTGCCCTTTTACAGTTACTAGCGTATTTTATTACATTTACTGTACTGTTTTATTGATGGTTCAGCCAGAGTTGTACCAGTGTACCTGCATATTACCTCTTGTCTGCTGATCTGACACACACAGCCAATTTATGCAGTATCCATACTAGGAGCGCGACACCACATATTGATTTTCTTCATTCACCCCAAAGAACCCCACACCAGCAGGATGCACAGGAAGAGGCAGTGGGCTGGAGGGGGGCTGCAGAGTGGTCAGGGGGACCGCAGAGTAGTCAGAGGGGCAGTGGGTTGGACAGGGAGACAGTGGGGTGCACAGGAGAACAGTGGGATGGACAGGGGGGCAGTGGAATGGACAGGGGGCCCATGGGATGGACAGGGGGACTGTGGGATGGACAGGGGGACTGTGGGATGGACAGGGGAACAGTGGGATGGACAGGGGGACAGTGGGATGCACAGGGGGACAGTGGTATAGACAGGGGGCAGTGGGATGGAAATGGGGACTGTGGGATGGATAGGGGGACAGTGGGATGGACAGGGGGACACTTACACATACGGACTTGTCTCTGACTGTCTCCCCAACCTATCGATTCTCACTTAATAGTAGTCTGTTCCCTGAAGCTTGCTCTCTCCCTGCAGGACTCTTCTTCCTCCTCACTGTCCTGGGACGAGGTGAGCGTCCCCTCCACGCCTCCTGTCTGCCATGTCAGTGAGAAGAGAATCTGTGGGGCTGTGCTGAAAACTACACTTCCCTGCGTACAGCGTGGCACATAGAGCCCTCCATAGAGATGAATGGGGGAGGCGGCTTGTGTTGTGTAGCTTGTCTGAGCAGAGCGGACATGCTTCCAGCCGGAGCAGAGTGGACCTGCCCAAGCTGAGCCGACCTGGCCCAGGCCCGAGCCAAGCAGATCCGCCCCTCGTTCGAGCCGTTTATTAGTGGGGCTGTGTGTCCTTATTTTGTTCCGGGACACTGTATTGTCCCGGAATGAAGGTGCTCAGGACACAAATATGAATTAAGGGACAATCCCAGGCAGTCCGGGACACGTGGTCACCCTAGTCTTAATATGTCCTGTGATTATTACATAATTTTTATGACACAATCCACATTCACCCCAATATCCAAGTGTTACCTTAAAGTGCAAAACCTAACAATTAACTTTTCTTATTTCCTCCTGTTTGGTCTGTTAAATATACTATTGAACACATTTGTTTTTTGCCAGAAATCCAGTGCACTTGTTATTTCCTGTGCCTGTGCTGTGCTGAAATTCTAAGCAGTGTTGTCATTCTAGGACAGGAAATATGTAACTGTAAGTTCCCCAGGTCAAATAAAAAGGGAAAAAAAACCTGGAAAATAAAACAAAGTCATCCATCATATCTGAGGGCTGACAAGCTGCAATGTATTACATTTTTCTTTTTGGGTTTAAATACACTTTAGATGGATATTATAGATTCCCTACTTTCCTGGCTCCAAAAATGCAAGCCTGTGTATAGTTTACAGCTGTAACTTTCATAAATTCTTAGCTCTCCCAAAAGATCCATTCCCTCAATACACACAATTAAGTTCTCACAAAACTCACCCACAGTGCTTGTCAGTCGGTTTGGTTTAGTGTTAGACAGGGACATTTTACATTGATTTCAGTCTTAAGCATGTTTTTTTTTTCTTTTCTTTAATCTCATATTTTCTACATCACTGAGAAAATCTGAAATGGTGTAAATCAGAGAGAAAAGCTTTGGGAGAGCTTAACGCTGACTTCCAGGCATACCAGCTAAATGCACAGATAAACTACCTACTGTATATGAAAGCAGCTTTAGCTGAAAAATTATTTGTATTCCTGTCCATCCATTCCTTTTATCCTCTGTTCACCCCCAGCCTGCTGACTGGACAGTGAAGGAGCAGAGGTAGACTGAAAAGGCCTTTTTCCTGCCACTTATGCTGTATTATTATCTGCTTGTTCTATGTGCTGTCTACTATTATAAGCATGTCCCTTGTTAACACAATTGAATGTAGAACACCTGAAATTTTTCTTTGTTTGAAAGTTTACTGCTCCTTAAAGTGGTTCTCAAGGCAGAAGGTTTTTTATCTCAATGCATTAAATGCATTAAGATAGAAAAAACTTGTGTGCAGCAGCCCTCCTAATGCTTACATGAGCCCATCTCGATCCAGTGATGTTGCACAAGAGAATCAGCTGTCCGGGACTCTCCCTCCTGATCGACTGAGACACACAGTGGGCACCATTGGCTCCCACTGCTGCCAATCAAAGTCAGTGAGCCAATTAGAAGTGGGGGCACTCGGCAAGAGGGAGGAGCCAGGAGTGCCGGTGAGGGACCCCAGAAGGGGAGGATCAGGCTGCTCTGTGCAAAACCACTGCACAGAGCATGTAAGTGTAACATGTTTATTATAGTAAAAGAAAAAACTTTAACTTTAACACATATGTAACCTGGCAGGTGGCTCATATGCCCTATGATTGTGCCTATACATCTATTTATAGTCTATTGTGACACTTATTTTCAGTTTAGACCCTAGAGGATTCTCTCCTTTTTTTTGTTTTTTGCATATGTTCAAGAGTCACAGAATAAACGAACAAGTGAACAATGAACAATAGTAACTTTGGATGAGACATATATATCTGACATCTGGGTATAACATAGATTTTCTCAGGTAAACAGTTTGAAATCCAGATGGAGAGTGACTGTTGGGCATTATAAATGAACCATATCAAATTAGCCTTGGGTGAGTATTTCTAGGTATCATTGCATCTTGTTCTATCTTTTGGTAAAGATCTTCAAGGAAGGCTACATTCGTTTGAGTAGTGAAGTGGATATCTGCATGACAAATCCGCTTATAAGTGTATGAGATTACGATCAGATGCCTTTTTTTGGGCAGCCGAATAGTAACAGGTGAGATTAGGTCTTAGTGTATATCAAGAAACGAGGGGGAGAGGGGCTAGGGTGGTAAGTTTGGGGGGGGGGGTGATGATCGGGTGATTGTGCAGAGGAAAGGTCTGAGGGATTTAGGGATAGGTGGATGCCTCCCCGGTCTCCGTTATTTAGTAAGCGGTTTCGGTCTATTGTCGCTTTTGGGCGGTGGGGGTTAAGCGTGTAAAACCTATGTTGTTCAAGATTATATACAGCGTATGGTGAGTAACGACATGTGGTCTTCCATACTCGTCCCTTGGGTAGGGGTGGAAGGCCCATGTCATCTGAGAAAGGATAGTGGAGGAAAAGAAAAAAAATGGAAAAAAAAGGAGGGGTGGGGGAGATGGAAGTGAGTGATCACGTCGTTTACTCCTTAGGTGTTTGTCATATATGTGTATGGCCTAGTTATGAGTTAATTCATCAAAGCCAGATACCTATCGGTTGTTTGGAAATGTTTCCAACAGGCCCATGTCTTAGTGAATTTTGCTGGGGAATCACGAGCAATGGCAATGAGTTCTTCCATTTCAGCTATTTTATTGATTTGTTTGAACCATTCTGGGATGGTTGGGACGTGAGGCGAGCCCCAGTGTCTAGGAATGCATATTTTAGCTGCATTAAGTAGGGGTAAGATCAGGGTCTTACGATAGTGGTGAGTTGGTATGTCTGAGAGATGAAATAAGCATTGGGCTGGAGTGTGGTCTAAGGTATATGTAGATATTAATTCTGTGAGTTCTCTAACCTGTAACCAGAATGGTTGTATTATTGGACACGACCACATGATGTGTAGCAATGTACCTAGTTCTCCGGCACATCTCCAGCATTTGTTGGGATAGGAAGAGTTGTGTTTGTTTAGGATTGCTGGGGTTCTGTACCAGCGAGTTAGGGTCTTGCAATTGTTTTCCTGAATGGAAACATTTAGGGATCCCTTGTGGGCGATTGTAAATATATGTTCCCATTGGTTTTCTGTTAATTCTAATTTTATTTCTCTTTCCCATGACTTGGAGGCTTTCCCATCTTTAGGGGAGATATCTGCAAATAGCATAGTGTAGATGTTGGAGATCAAGTGTTGTTGGGGGCTGGACTGGGAGCATAGGTGTTCAAATGGGGTCAACGATCGTGTGATAGAGGAATCGCAATTTTTTTTTTTATATAAGAAATGGCGAATTTGGAAGTAGGTCCAGTGTGGGATAGGGTTGTCGGTGTGCGTGGGAATTAGTGCGAGACGGTCTAGTAGAGAGCCGTTGTGGAAAATTTGGTGCGCTAGCATTTATGGGTGCTGCCAATGATGTATTAAGAATTGCGTAGACATACCAGGAAGGAAGGCCGGGTTAAGTCTTATAGGAGTTAGGGGTCCTGGAGCGGAGGAGATCTGTAGTTTTTTGCACGTCTCCCTAAAAGATCGGAGTGTCGGGTCGATAAGAGGGTGTTCCTTTAGTGGGGGGGTATATGGCTAGGTGATATCCAGGGTGTTGAACGTAATGTCATGGGAGATATCGAGTTCTCTAAATTAACCCAGTCTTTGCGTTGGTTGTGTAATGTCCAATCCACAATTCTAGTAAGATGGCAGGCCCAGTAATATTTTTGAGGCCTGGAAGACCAATGCCTCCTTTCGTTTTTGATCACGTTAGGGTGTCATATGCAATTATCGGGCGTTTTTGTCCCCATAAAAATCTTGTAGATATTCTTTTGTAAAATAGGAAGAAAGATGGGAGAATTTTGGTTTATTCCATCTTCTAAGATCATCAGATATAGTTTTGAGAATGGGCAGGTAGTTCCTGGCGTAAAGATCTGAGAGGTTCGCTGTTAGGTTAATCCCTAAGTATTTAGTTGTTTTCACAATGTGTAATTGTTTCTTGTGGGATGGTGATATTAAGGGCATGGGATTTGGAAAAGTTGGAAGAGTTTGAAGTCTTTTAGTAAATTTGGGATTGAAATATGAGGCTCGCGAAGGGAAAGTAGAATATCATCAGCAAAAGCTGCTAGCTTATAGGTGTGATGCGCTATGGGTATTCCTTTAATATTTTCATTATTTCTGAGGCAGTTCAGGAGAGGTTCTAGGGTTAGTACGAAAATAGGGGAGAGTGGACATCCTTGTCTCTTTCCGTTAGTTATGGAGAACGTGTCCGACAGATGGCCATTGATCCAAACTCTAGCAGTTGGTGTTGTATATAGGGACATTATTGAGTTGAACATTCGATTTTGAAATCCTAAGTGTCTCAATACTGCTCCCATGTAGTCAAACGCCTTCTCTGCGTCCCGCGATAAAAAGAACCCTTTATGTTTGTTGGTGGTCATCCAATGATGCAGATTTATGGCCTTGATCGTGTTATCCCTTGCCTCCCTCCCTGGAACAAAGCCTACTTGGTCTTTTTTTATCAGAGATGGCAGGAAGGGAAGCAAGTGATTGGCGAGGATTTGGCAAAAAGCTTTATGTCTACGTTTAGTAGAGAAAGCGGTCTATAATTAGCAACTAGTGTTGTGTCTTTTCCATCTTTTTGATATGACTGTAATGTGTGCCTCGAGAAGTCTGTGGAAGGGGAGTGTGGAGGACGAGAGAGAGTTAAAGGCCTTGAGGAAGGGGCTAGTGAGTACTTCTGTAAAGGTTTTGAAATAGGTGGCTGTGAACCCGTCTGGGCCAGGGCTCTTTCCTGATATTAGCTGTTTGATTGCAATTTTTAGTTCATCTTCTAAAATGGGATTTTCTAAGTGGCGGGCGTCTTCCTTGTCAATGGGTTTTGGGCAGTGATCATTTAAAAAATTCTTAATAAGGGCGCGTCGATTGTTATTTGCTGTGGGGTCGACTGATTGTGTGTTAAGATTGTAAATATTGGAGTAATATGCCTCAAACTGGGAAGCTATATCTGGGGCTGTGACTTTCGGCCTGCCATGGGAGTCATTGATAGTGTGAATATTGGTCTGGGTTTTGTTTTTCTGAATAGCTCTGGCTAGGTATTTTCCGCTTTTCTTTCCAAATTCGTAAAATAACATCTGTTGTCAAATAAATTTACGTTTTGTTTTGTGGGATAGTTCCGTCAGGAAAAGTTCCCGGGTTTGTGTAAGGTCAAGGTATGTCTGTTGGGCTTGGGTTTGTTTGTGAGCTAAGTTTTAATTTTTTGGATCAGATTTGTAATTGTGGCTTGATGGGCCTTCCTTTGAAGGAATTTACCCCTTAGGATGCACTTGTGAGCCTCCCATTGTGTTAGCGGAGCAGTTTCTCCGTTATCGTTTTCTAGGAAGAAGTTTTGAATGGCTTGTCTAACGGCTATTATGTCTTCTTCTGCTGTCAGTAGGGTAGAGTCTAGGCGCCAGGTCTTCGAACAGGTATTTTGGTCTGGGAAAGTTAATGTCATGGTGATTGGGTAATGGTCGGATAAGAGCATTGGTTCAATAGTAGCGTGGGAGAGGAAAGGGAGATCCGTCTGGGAGAGGAAGTGGTAATCAGTTCTAGAATATTTATTATGAGGGGCAGAGAAGAACGTGTAATCTTTTTCGTTGGGATGGAGGGTGTGCCATGTGTCATGTAGGAGTAGCTTTTGAAATTGCAGTTTGATATGGCGTAGGGTTCTATAGGGCAATGAGGTGGTACCTGAAAAGGTGTCTAATATTGGATATAGGGCCACATTAAAGTCTCCACCAAGAATGGTTATTCCAGTAGAAAACTCCTTCAGGAGTTGGGCGATCTGTCTAAAGAAGCTGGCTTGTGCAGAGTTTGGGCTGTAGATATTAGCCAAGATTACAGGGTGACCTTGAATCTTCCCTTTTAAAAAGATGTATCTGCCTTCCTCATCTATAAGCGAATCCATATGTTTCCAGTTTACGTTTTTGGAGATCAAAATTGAAACTCCTTTAGTTTTTGCATGTGAGTTGGTAGAGTGATAGGGGGTTGGAAACAAGTGGTTTGTGAGTTTAGGAATCTTATCTGTGTGAAAATGCTATTCTTGTAGGATGATGATGTTGGCTTTTAGTTTGTGCATCTGGGAAAGGACGTTTTTCTGGAATATTGAGCCCTTTTACTTTCATAGATACTATTTTCAGCGTGGTATGTTCAGTGAGAGTTCTTGTATGTGACATGTTGTACGGGTGGTGAGGCTTTTAGTAAGTGAGAAAGCTAGGAGTTTTCATCTGATATCTCGCTTGGGTGGGTAATGGAAATATTGATTACCTGGGGGGTAGGGTTGTGAACGAAATATTGGGGTAGCGGATACCGAGGAGGTCAGAGGGGGGTGGGGATGGGGGATCAGTGGAGGGGGAGAGAAAGCGAAGAGTATAAAGAGGGTGGATGAGGAAGAGGGAGGGGGTGTTGTAGGAGGGGGTTATAGAGGGTGAAGAGGAAAGAAATGGGAGAACTACCGAGGATGAGGGAAGGGGGTAAGAAGTATTCTAGAAGTAAGGAAAGATGCTGAGACCTTCCTTATGGCATGTCACGTGGTCCGGTGAGGGTCAGCGGGAATGGGTATATTCCTGTCGTGTGGAGAAGTGGAAGGTGCCGGTGTGGTAGTGATAAGTTGTAAAGTAAAGTCCTCTGGTCCTTAGAGGAAAATATTAGTGTTAGGTGGAGGAGCCTCCAGATTTTGACATTATATATAAAGACAACAGTTCAACAGAGGGGGAGATCGGTAGCAGAGTGGTAGGAGATTGTCAGATAAAGTATGGTATGAGGATATCTAGGGGCTAAGGTATATCAGTTTGGTTTAAAGTGGGATATCCTCAGCATTTTGCGGGTGGATATCGGTCAGTTTAATTTAAAGAGGGTTTAGTTCCATTGTGAAACTAGAAGAATACCATTGTTATGTCAAGTGAATATTTGGCAATCATTATATCTACTTTACTGTAGTATCAGATCCTGTCCAAAATAGATCTCTGGCGTGTGTGGCCGAATCCCCCTTTTTTCTGTGATTATGTTTCTAAGAGTTGGTTGTAGGGATAGACCGGTCTTACTTACCTGGCCGGATGATTGCCAAGAAAGCGATTAAGTGGGATATGTAATACAGGTGAGGTGTAGAAGTTGGCCCCACACGGCAGAGATCTCCCAAGATATGTTTGTTTAGCTGCTTATCAAAACAATAACAAGAGAGAGCAGAGACAATATTTAAACGAGATTAATTTTTCAGTCGTTAATTAAATGTGACAAAGTAGGGAGATGTGTAATTTCCCAAGAAAGAACAATAACAATCTTAAACATAAAACGATAACAAAAAACAGGTATCTAGAACGGGTATGTCATTAAACTTCTTTTCATGGATCCTGGCTTCGCTATAAATCTTATCTCAGCTGGAGACCTTGGATTACTTTTGCAAGTCCCCGAGTTTGGGTGAAAGGTGAGTTCATACTGAGAGTATGGCTATTAGGGCATTTAGTGTTTAGGGGATAGCCAATTTAGACTAAGTTAGTGGTTGTATTGATTAGTAGACCCATTTTTAGCTATTTATTTATTTTAAGTAAGGGAGTGGGGGGAATAGGTGTTATCAGAGGTGTCCTTGTATTACAAGAGGCGGGTTATTTGGGGATATATGTTAAGGGAAGAAGTATTGATGGAAGTTAGTCTAAAAACTCATACACACGATCAGACTTTGTACAAATATTCTCGTGGATTTTTGTACAAAGGGCGTTGGTCCCAAGTTTGTATTGCATACACACGATCAGACTTTTAAGGCAACAAACATGAAAGTAGTGACGTTTCAACATACTGACGACACTTCAAAAGAGGACGTTCAAATACTCCAGCGCCACCTTTGGTCAACTTCTGTATTGTTGTCTGATCTTTTGCATTGATTCTGAGCATGCGTGTTTGTACTTTGTACAAAAGTCCGATGGTTTTGTGTACACACGGTCGGACTTTGCTCCATCGGACTTTTGTTGGCAGAAAGTTGGTCCGTTCGCCCAGTCAACAAAAGTCAGATAAAAACTGAAAAAGTTGATCCGATGGAGCGTACACACGGTCGGATGTTGGTCCAAAACAGCTAATTTGCATGTTTGTTGTCAAAAATTCCGATCGTGTGTACGGGCCTTAATAGTCCCTATGAAATCGTCCCTCTGGTTGAGAGTTTAAGTATACATTGTGTAATACTAACGACCAGTCTTTTAATAGAGGCCTGTAGGTCAATACAGTCTTTTTTTTTTTTTTTCCTTTTTTCTACCCCCTCTAGGGTACTTCCTTTACGGAATCTATTTTCAGGAATATGCTGCGATCACTGGTATAGTATGAAGACTGAAAAGGAGATGGGTGAGGAGGAGGGAAGTTATGGAAATGTGGGAGGGGATGGTGAGGGGAGATCCTGTTTATAAAATTATTTAATAGTCTTATGCCGCGTACACACGGTCGGAATTCTCGTTGGAAAAAGCTCTGATGGTTTTCCCGTCGGAATTCCGACAGAATTTCACTCAAACTGTCTTGCCTACACACGGTCACACCAAATTCCGACGGTCAATAACACCACGGCATACAACACGCTCGACTGCACTATAAAAGGGAAGTTTAATGCTTCTGAGCATGCGTCAAATTGTTTCCGAGCATGCGTCGGAATTTTGCGTGTCGGAATTGCATACACACGATCGTAAAATCCGATAGAAAGGTTTTCCGTCGAAAAAATTAAGAACAGGTTCTCAATCCAAAGTCCGTCGGAAAAACTGAAAATTTATATCAAATACTTACCGTAATTTTCCTTTCCTGATAGGCTCCATGGCAGCATACGTGTGGGTTGGCCCCGCCTCCATAACTACCCAATAGGACCCCTCTCCCATAAATCTTTGCTCCTGGCTGCTATCCGTGTTCCGTAACTAGCCTACTCCAGACATTTGGGAGGGAACTCCTGCTGCCATGGAGCCTATCAGGAAAGGAAAATTACGGTAAGTATTTGATATAAATTTTCCGTTTTCCTGACAGGCTCCATGGCAGCATACGTGTGGGAAATAACTCGCCAAAACACACCCGGGTGTGCAAAATGTTGAGCAAAGAAACCAAAATTTATTTAACATTGTCCAACGACAACACTTGTAAACCAAAATTAATAGAAGACAGCGCAGCTGGTTCAACGCAATAGTGGGAAAGAAAAGTATTAATTGTGGACCAAGAGGCCGCTCTACAAATAACATCAGGCGCCACATGCCGAGAAGCCGCCCACGAAGTCGAGATGCTCCGTGTTGAATGAGCCGTCACTGCCTCAGGAGGAGCCAAGCCCTTAGCTCTGTATGCCCTTTGAATCGTCTGCACAATCCACGCGGAAATTGACCTAATTGATGCACGCATCCCTTTATTCTTGCCATGAAGAAGGACAAAGAGGAATTCCGTTTGCCTGAATGGAGCTGTTGCCTCCAGATATTGTTTTAAGGTGTGGCCTACATCAAGAGGATGGATCTCTTGGTCATCTGATGTCTTGAAGGTAGGGGGTACAATCTCCTGATTCTCATGGAAGACTGTGGTCACTTTAGGGTTTGACCCTAACATTGGAATCAGCACCACTCTGTCTTCGAAAAAGGTCAGAAAAGGTTCCTCTGAACCCAGATTCCTGATCTCTGATACCCTTTTCGCTGACGTTATCGCCACTAGGAAGATAGTCTTCAGAGTAAGATCCTTAACAGACAAAGGTTGAGACGAATCTTTCCCAAGATTTGACAGAAAATCCAGAACTAATGGAAGGTCCCATTTGGGAAACCTGGGTCTTCTTTGTGGTCTGAGCCTGATGGCACCCTTAAAGAACTGACGAACTAAGGCGTGATTCGCCCATGAGACTCCCGTGAAGGCTGAGATGGCTGACACTTGCACTCTTAACGATCCGACCGCCAGGGATAAATCCAGTCCGGACTGAAGAAAGCTCAGGATATCATGAACCTCTGGAGAGTTACACGAGTTTTCTCTTGATGACATGTGTACAGCAAACCTGGACCAAATGCGCTCATACACCCTATTAGTGCTTCTTCGTCTGGCATTAAGAAGCGTTGGAATCGCTTCTTTCGGGCAACCAAGCGCTTCTAGCCTTCCCCTCTCAAGAACCACACCTTGAGGTGCAGACAAGATGGGAACGGGTGTAACGTCTTGCCTTGAGACAATAGATCCGGCCTGAGAGGTAGGGGAATTGGGTCTTGATAGCTGAGGAGCAGCAGCAGAGGAAACCACGGCCTGTTGGGCCAGAATGGAATGACCGCAATAATCTCCACTTTTTCTGTTCTGAGCCTCCGCAGAAACTGTAGTATTACCGGGACTGGAGGGAAGGCATAGGCCCTCTGGAAATCCCAACTGGTCGTGAGAGCATCTATCCCGAACGCCTGAGGGTCCCTGAACCTCGCAAAGTACTTCGGTATCTTGAAATTGCACGGGGAAGCGAACATGTCGACTTCCGGAGATACTCCCAGTGTTAGGAGCCACTCGAAAACCTCTCTGTGAAGGGACCACTCGTTGCTGTCCAACTCGACCCGAGACAAGAAGTCTGCTTGCACATTCTGGACCCCTGGAATGTATACTGCCGAGATGTTGGCTAAGTTCTTTTGAGCCCAACTCATTAAAGGTTCCACTTCTTGTAACAGGGACCAGCTGTGAGTCCCGCCTTGTTTCCTTATGTATGCCACTGCTGTTGTGTTGTCCAACCTTAGCATGACGGAAGAGTTCAACACTAGATGGCGAAAGGATAGGAGTGCCTGAAAGGCTGCCCTCAATTCCAGAATGTTGGAAACGACTCCTTGAGACTGGAATGTCCACCTGCCCTGAGCCACATCCGAAAGGCAATGAGCGCCCCAACCTTGGTTGCTGGCATCTGAGGTCACCGTGATCCATGAGATGGGAACAATCGAATGATGGTTGCGCAGATTCTTCCCCTGAAGCCACCAGAGGAGAGATGTCCTCATAGATGGGGTAAGAAAGATGCGCTGATTCTGGTCGACAGAGTTCCACTGATGCAGAAATCCCTTCTGAAAGGGACGGGTATGCCACTGGGCCCACTTCACCATGGGGATGGTTGCTGTCATCGTGCCAATTATTTTCAGGCACTGGAGAGCAGAAAGGTGAGTTGATCCAAGAGCTGCATGAATCCTGTCTCGGATTACCATGATTTTCTCCTCTGGGAGGGAGATGGTACCCTCCACGTGTGGTGAATAGAGTGCCCAGAAACACGAGGGACTGAGACGGCTCTAGCTGACTCTTTTCTAAATTCAGGAGCCCCCCGAACTCTTGCAGGGTAGAGATGACAACCTCTTTGTGATCTAATAGCTGATCCTTGCTCTGAGATAGTAAAAGCAAGTCGTCCAGGTAATGGTGGAGACGCACACCCTTGACCCTGAGAAGAGCCACTACCGCCAATAGCACCTTGGAAAAGACCCGGGGTGACGTGGTTAACCCGAAGGGTAGACAAGTGAACTGAAGGTGTTGGTTGCCTACCGCGAAGCGGAGGAATTTGTGGAAGTCCTTTGTCACAGGCACGTGAAAATATGCGTCTTTCAGGTCGATTGATATTAACCAGTCTCCCAAGTGTACTGACTGTTGTATGGTAAGCAGGGACTCCATCTTGAATTTCTCCTTGCGGATGAATGAGTTGAGATGGGTCAGGTCTATTACTGGCCTCCATGTGCCGTTCTTCTTCTGCACCAAAAACAGGGGTGAATACATGCCTTCGCCCCTCTCTTCCTCTGGGACGGGTACGACTGCGCCTTGTTCCAATAAACAGCTTACGTAGGTCAATAGGACCTGTCTTTTCTCTTCTGAGCTTGGAAGAGTAGTAGGGATAAATCTGAGTTTTGGAGTGTTGCAGAAGTCCCACTTGTGACCGGACGACACTGTCTTTACGGTCCAATAGTCCCGAATTGAGGCCGCCTAAACATGTTTGAAGTGGAGAAGACGGGCCCCCACCCGACATGTTTGAGCGGGCCCAATTTCAAAAGGACTTCCCAGAGTCCTGGTTCCCAGAGGAACCACCTTTAGAGGCCTTCTTAAAAGAAGACTGCCTGGACCTCCATGTCCTGGAGAATTCTCGGCCGGGTTTGTAGCTGCGTGCGTCCCTGGCACGATCCGCATTCTGTCTTCTTGGAAAAGAGCGTCTTTGATTTTGAGGACGCCTATCCTGAGGGAGAAACCCAGATTTCCCACCTGTGGCCCGGGATATGGCAGAATCAAGCTTATTGCCGAATAATGAGGACCCTTCAAAGGGGATGCGGCACCAAGCCTGCTTAGAAGCAGGGTCTGCGAGCCACGGACGGAGCCACAACGCACGGCGTGCCGAAACGGCTGCCAGCATATCCCGAGACATCAGGCGAATGACATCAATGGATGCCTCCCCCAAGAAGGCTGAAGCCATCCTAATCTCCTGAATGGGTGAGTCTTTAGCCGTGTCTATTAAAATGCCTCTCAGGTATTCTTCAATGCTGTCAGCCCAGAATTCTATGGCCTTTGACACTGCTGCGATCGCAAGCACTGGTTTGCACGCCATCCCGGAGGTCAAATAGATTCTTTTTAGATCTGAATCGATCCGTCTCTCTAAAGGATCCTTGAATGACACAGTGTCTTCTAAGGGGAGAGTCACATATCTCACCAAACGCATAAGTGCTGCATCTACCATTGGAGCTGACTCCAGGTGTTTCACATCCTCTTCCTTAAATGGGTAAAGTTTAAGGATTTTGGATTGCATGGAACTCTTTTTGTCCATCTTGCTCCATACTTCTGAAATAATATCACCCAATTCGGATAGAAACGGAAAAAATTGGCGCTCCTTATTGAGCTGCTTAAAAAATTTCCTTTGCTTTGGGGGAGAAGTGATAGGATCTTCCCACTTCAGGGCCTCCCTCAACGCCTTGACCAAGGAGGGAACCAGACCATAGTCAAACCCCAGACCCGGATCATCTGAATCCGATTCGCTGTCTGAGACAAGGGCAGAATGGCGGCTAGGCTGGGATGATTCCCATGTTTCCTGTAGTACTCC
The DNA here is from genome assembly GCA_028564925.1 of Lithobates sylvaticus. NCBI lineage: Eukaryota > Metazoa > Chordata > Amphibia > Anura > Ranidae > Lithobates > Lithobates sylvaticus. The sequence continues at coordinate 319,883,599 of CM053029.1, read as the reverse complement.
CTCTCCTACTATAGGATCTAGCGGGTCTGCCGGGGATTCACAAGGCTGTTGAGCTTCCCTTTCCTGCAGGGACTCCTTTACCACTCGCCTCACCATCGATTCTAGGCGCTGGTCAGCGCCGTCTCTTTCATCCGCTGCCTTAGTGAAACAATGGTCACATAGGGATTTGTCTGCTGGCACAGGCATTCTGCACCCCCAACATGATTTCTCTGGCCTCTTGCTGGAGTGAGCCACAGGGGGGCGGGAATAATCCCTGTCACGCTGTTCCGACCTGGCGGACCTATGGTGGCTGGATTTTGAGGAGGATTTGTGGTGGTGCGATTTTGACGATCCACTGCGTCTATAAGCACTAGGTTGTGGATCAGATTTGGAAGGGCTGTGAACACAGAAAGACAGACAGAAGGGACAGGTCATATTTGCTGCCTATGCTTACTCTCTTCAACATTAAAAATACAAAAAGATGTATTTAGGACCTACCTAACATGAGCGGGCTGGCCACTAGGGGGCAGTGAAGCATCCATAATGTCCAAACACCAAGCCTGACACTGCAGTAACAAAAACAATATCTTCAGACACAATTCAGCAATGATCCAACATGGCCCCAGCATAAAGGACTGTTCCTACCTTGTACCGCCGAAATATTAGCCCCGGGAAGTCGCTGTGGCGTCCGCAATCACTCCCAGGGCATCTGTCAGATTTGCAGGCTTTTAAATTTGGCGCCCGTGACGTCATTAGCGACGTCAGACGCCGGGTGCTCAACGCGCATGCGCGAGAACCAAGCCTCGTTTTCACGCCGGGTCCGCGCATGCGCAGAACACCCGCGAACCCGGAAGTCAAAGAGAGTAGTTTGCTGGAACGCAGAAGCGTCCAGCAAACAGCATGGGAACAGCAAACTTGATACAGGAAAAGAGGATAATCAGAGGGCACACACATAAACACTGCTGCCATGGAAAGATACAGACTCACCACTCCACCAACGATCACTTGGCCGAACGATCCAAGGCACGCACACACCGGACCTCCCAGCAGATAATGGCCACCTATGACAACAGGCAAACAGGCCGGGCGCACTATTAAGGTAAGATAATCAGTCTTCAGCGCTACTCTGCATATACACTCCATACCCTGCTTAACAGTCAGGGCCTATCGGAGGAAAACAATTTAGTCATTCGGCCGATCGATCGCTGTGAAGTCATCTTCAGGTAGGAGAACCACTTGGTCCTACGGAGGAGGACAAAAAAGGAACACGGATAGCAGCCAGGAGCAAAGATTTATGGGAGAGGGGTCCTATTGGGTAGTTATGGAGGCGGGGCCAACCCACACGTATGCTGCCATGGAGCCTGTCAGGAAAAGACCGATGGGCAAACACACTGTCGGAAAATCTGATGAAGAGCTCCCATCGGATTGTTTCCATCCGACTGTTTCCATCGGAAATTCCGACCGTGTGTACGCGGCATTAGAGATTGTTCATCACATAGCAGGTGTATTCATACTTGCGTGAGGAGGATCAAGTTAGGGGTATGTATTCTGTGATGCAGAGGTTATCCTTCATTGCTTCCAGTGGGAAAATTCAGACATCCCGGTGAGGTCCTGTTTCTTGAACATGTGTCGTATGTTGGCTAGAAGGAAAGGTTCTCCTCCGGTTGAGGGCAAGTCATAGGATCAGAATATATGACCGTTGTTGAGTTCAGAGTGATGCAGTAACAATGGGCTGGTCATTTGTAGTATGGATCAGTTCAGCTCCGGTGTCGAGATTCTACTTGTGTTGAAGTGTTTGGTGGTACTCCAGAGAGCCAGGTATCCTATTGAACCAAACGTGAAGTGTCTGGTTTGCTGGGTTCGGGTGATAGAAGAGAGAAGGGAAAGTCATTCCTTACTCTGGACCCCCATGGCGAGGTCTTCTATGTGCAGGGGAGGCTGTAGGGCTATTATTTGCGGTGTTCCTGTATCCTGCGGATGTGTTGGTTCTGGGCGAGTTGGATCAGCGTCTGCAGATGTGAAAATCCTCCCGGACTGGTATGGCATCTGTTGACGCAGATCTCCTGAGATGAGGAGGTTGGAGGGTTCTGTACCATTCGGGTAGTTCAATGTGGGGTATGTGTAGTGTGCATTAAGATCTTCTGGTACTCTCAGGTTGGCTGTGTGGCCTTATGCTGAGGCCGAGAGGCAAAAGGGAAATTTCCAGCGATACTGGATTCTGTTTGCACACAGTAGGTTAAGGAGAGGGCACAGATCCTGTCTATTCTGGAGAGTGATGGGCGACAAGACTTGAAAGATTTTTATCTCTGTGCCTTGGAACAAAAGGTTGCGGCTGGCCCTGGCCATACGCCTGATTTCTTCCTTCAGTTTGAAGTTGACCAAACAACATACTATATCTCTGGGTGCGTCAGTGTCTCTTCCCTTTGGTCTGAGGGCTCTATGCAGACGTTCATATTCAATGGGGGATTCAGGGGGCCTGCCTAGAAGGTCATTGAATAAGGCTATAGTGGCCTGGGCAAGTTGGGTCTGGTCGATCGATTCTGGCATATCTCTTACCCGTATGTTGTGTAGTTGGCCATGATTGTCCAGGTCCTCCATGTATCTGTGCATATCTCTGAGCTGGAGATTATTTGCTTGTGAGGATGTTTGCAGCTGGTATATAGCATTCTCATTGCGCATTGTTGTTTCTTCTATTTCATCCATGCGCATTGTCATGGAATAGAGGTCCCTCCTGAGGTCAGTGATGGCAGGTGCTAATGTGGCTTTTATATCCTCTGCCAAAGATTTTAAGTCTCTGATGCTTAGGGGCTGATCAGCAGCTGTATTTGGCAGTGGAGACTGTGCCTGGTACCTTCCTGAAGGGCTCAGGCTAGAGGATCGCGCTGTTTTCTGGAGTAGGCCAGAGATGAAGCCGGGGCCTCACGTGGCTGCGTCCGGAATATCTCCAGAATATCTCCGGCTTTGTTGCAAGTCAGATCCCCTGGGGGAACGGGATTGGGTCAGGGATGAGTTCCCCTTCAGTTTCCCCATGTCAGCTGTGTTTTATGGCTCCGTTAAGCTTATGATGTATTCCTCTGTGGACCGGAGCACAAGGATTAGGCGTCCATTGCAGTCCGGCTCCAAACCACGCCCCCTTTCTCCTACTATCAGCTTGAAATGTAATTCTAAACAGTGTGCAGAGTGATTTTTTTGTAAAGAAGTGCTAAAGATATTTGCTTAAAGCACCTGTTTTAAAACATGATCCCACTGTAAAACAGCAATCTGACAAATTAGATGGAATATACACACTAAATGGTAATGTGCATAGTTGCAGATCACTGGTATTATCAGATCCATTCTGACCAGCTCTGTTGTTGTGGTCCTTTTTTCACAAATTTACTACAGAAAGCACTATAGTGGTTTGCAGCCTGTTTCTGCAGCATGGTGAATCTATAAGAAGACACATTACTGTTTCCTGCAATGCTCAGTGGGGGCAGCACATGAATGCTACTGGTTGGCAGCAAAGGCCCACACTCCTCCTGCTTCTCATTTCTCTCTTTCCACCTCTCTCCCACTACAAAAGAATCTTTGTCTGTGGCCTCCAGTGGTATAAATAAAAGATGTACAAGGGGTTTGATGGGTTTACCTTCTGGCACTTCCATCAGGAAAAAGGGTCAGCATGGAGACACGTAGAATAGAGGCAATCGTAGCCTTCAACATTAAAGTGAGTCTCTAGACCCCACCCTACCATCTCCAACTGTGCCTTTGACCAGACAAGTACGTGTATGTCTTCCCCGCTGCTGGAACATTAAAAAAAATGTATGTACCCAGTCACTCTGTCTAAATCTCAGTGCCAGTATGGCAAAATTGCTGGCTTTACAGCTGATCTTGTTTCTACTGGTGTAATCTGCACCGTTACATGCTGTAGCACAATGGCAGGTACCCACTCTGCAATTCTTTCATTTAGAAGGTCATTCATGCATGCCCTCCACCATCATGTGTGTGAAGTCATTGCATGACTAAAGACATGTGGTCCAGCAAGCATGTGCCAGGACAATACATCTTGTTCACAGCCCACTGGGTAACTTTGCTAATGGCCAGGAAGGATGCAACATGGGCACACTTCTGGAGTTGTCCTACAATATTGTGACAATGGCAGCTCAGCCATCTCCACCCCCTTCATTAACCACCAATTTCCTCCAAGCAACTAAGCTGGTCATGCCAAGCGCTCAGGGTTATCTGCTGGCAGCCCCTGAAACATTTGATATCAGATTATATATGTGACGGACCCCGTACTCAAGATGTCCGCCGTAAATGCTTCCTCTGTCCGGTACCATACAATCCAAGACCCCTTAGCTCACCCAGTCACCAGACAACACCAGTGTAGGGTACATCAGGAATTAGCTTTTATTTGACATGTCACACACATATATACAGCCAGATGACTAAGACCTAACTTAATTAGCATGAGCTAATTATCTTAATCAACACTGGACTCCTTCATTCAATTGCAGGGTTAATTAGCACACACAACAATAGGTGAAACACTCCTACAAGCCAGACTATACTCATTTACACAACAGACAGGCTGGCTGGAGTTCATGACATTAGCATCTGACAGCTTGTGTCCCAACAGTGTCATTCAGTGTATTGCTAATATGCCAAATACATATACAGATTCTATGTGTATTGGGGGGCCGGCATGGACCTGAATCCAAGTAACACCAGCTCAGGGGTCCCAGGCTTGCAGCTCAAAGAGCACCGTTCCCCCAAATGCCAGGGCCCATAATCACAAGGTAATAGGCTCGCATTCAGTCCCCTCCAACAGCCTCTGTCCCGGCTAGGTCTGTCACAATATAGATTGAAGGGCATTGAATGGGTTCAAGGGAGGGATCACTGGAAAGTTTTTCCACTATGAAGTTCCTGGACTGAACTGTATTCAGTATGCTTTCTAAACTTGCATTTAGTGGAGTCGAGAGTTTTGTGACAGACAAAAGAGTCTGCCTGTCTCCAGACACAGTTGCTTAGCTCACCTTTAAAAATGTACCAGTCCTGGATCAGCAATGAGTACAAAGCCCCTGATGCTAATGATTATATTTTTTATTTGAATCTGATCCCAAGAACATCATGATATTGTACAGTGTAAGCATCTCCTTCCACCACTGCAGGCATGTCATAAATACCACTTCCTGCCACTATTACCATTTCCTACCACCATTGCCACATTCTGTCACCATTAACAGCTTCTTCTACTGCTGCTGGCTTCACACCACATTCTGCCACCACTGTAAACATGTCAGCATTACTATCATATGCTCCCTCTACAGCTGTAATCCAGTGCTACAGCACTGTCAAGGTGATACACTGAATGTTTCTGCAGCGATTTCGCAGTTGTACACATTGTTACGTTTTTTTTCTGCATGATCAATGTCTGCAGATCAATATTCTTTATGCAATATTGGGCTTTATCTAATGTTTCTGCTTGTTGCTTCTCTTTGGGAACATTTTTTATATATGTTGCCGTTTGTCTCATTTTAGGGCTTATTTCAGTGCAGTGCTTTAATCGAGAATATAGTCTTTTTGAAATAGTGTGGTGTAGTAGTAATTTCTTTATTATAAATTGCCTGGTCTCTCCCCCTGAAACTGCAGCCTAGCAAAAATGCTTAAATGCTGCACATAGCTGATGTGTGGTGTGATAGTGCTGTACTAATAAAAGTGAGGTTTTTATACTGGTGATATCAAATCGCTTGAGTACTCCTTCAAAACAAGTGAATGCGCAATGAAGGTGCAATGTAGATGGTTTCATTCTGGCCCTTGGCTGCTATCTCACATGTAGACTTAACCCCTTGCCGACCGGCCACAGAATGAATTCATTCATAACTGTTGTGTTGACTAAGCTGTGATTGGCCCATATCTATCATATGGTACCTGGGCCAATAACAGCATCCTGTACTATGTGATTAGCTGTAGCCAATCACAGATCACTAGAGATCTCAGCTGGCATGAAACCCAGTGGAAAACTTTGCTGTTACAATGATAGTCAGGGTAACAACAAACAAAATGTACAAAAAAAAATTGAATAAAAATGCATTTATTTATTTTAGATTGATCCTCATCAGATAGATTTTGCATTGCTATTTTCAGTAGGTCACAATGACATAAACTTCTTCATGTTTACCAGTATGGCAAGAATGTTGACAATGTTGTGCTATTGCCTATTATTAGGCAGGTTGAAATAACAAAAAAATAACATTCTAATATTTAAAGCATTATTAGTGGATTTGAATAACCTTATTGTATGTCTGTGGAGATGCATTTTTAGTTATGCATCTTTAGAAACATTAGTTCTCCATCGTATAGGAAGTACTGTGAACTTTCAGCCTTTCACCTTTGGAAAGTGCAGTCTGGAAGTGCATAATTAAAGAATAAAATGGTGTGAGACCGCAAATATGGGGGGGAGTGTACAAAGGGGCCAAAATGATAAGGGGTAGAATTGGTTAGGTATGCAGCTGGTTGGAAGAAAATCAGAACAACCATTTTGAACCGGTGCTCAGACTAAATCGATAGCTCATCCCTAAGAACCAGCTCTTACACCAGCCTTTTAATGAATTGAAAGTTTGATTCAGAGCTGATATATAACACTGTTAAATATGACAGGTATTACCAAAAGCATACCTTGAATGCAGTATACACTTAGAATGTGGTAGTAGGCAGAATGTCTATGGAAACACTGATGGAAACTGAATATTTAATAACAATACGGACGTTTTTTAAAAACTTTTTTTGCATTGATACATGTCCCCTGGGGCAGGACCAATAACTTGCATATAAGCCTTTAAAATTAGCACTTTTGATTATTCAAGTTAGTGTCCCATAGACTTTAACGGTGTTCCGGCGGCTTTCGAATTTGTCGTGAACATCGCACATTGTTCGCTGTTTGGGGAACACCCAATGTTCGAGTTGAACTTATGTTCGACTTGAATATCGGGCTCATCCCTAGTGATGGGTAAAGTGAGTGAGCAACAAGTGAGAGAAGGGGAGTGGTGGAACTGTTCCTCTTTGCCACCATGGCCAGCTCATTAGTAAGTGTGGTTAACTTTGTGAACATCTAAACACTGTCCAGGAGGCCCAGCTAATCATGAATTGGTTTGATCTGTCATACTCTATTGCCAGGAGCCATTCAAACATGTTATATTGCCAGTGAATCTGTATAATTTACTGTCTTCTGTCACTGTAAATCTATATTTACAGTTCAAATCTGCTTTTTCTCTCAAAATTGCATACTAGTAAAAATAAAAGGATAACATACTGCACATCAAATCTGAACAATTTTTCAGTCATACTGTGCAATATGTACTTCTTTCTGCCTTCTCTTTCTGAAAAAAGATGCTCTTATTCTCTATAACAGTTGCAATCTGCTTGCTCTCCCCCTCCAAAATGTTGTTCTATTAAAAAGGATAACACACTGTGCATCAAATCTGTTAAATTCTTCTGCCTCAGAAAAATACCCTGTAATATTTTATTTGCAAATTATATCTGCCTGCATTCTCCCTCTGAAATTGCATCCTAATTAAAAGGATAATATACTGCACATCAAATCTGTACAGTTTTCTGGCTTTTCTTAAAAACACTGTAATTTTGAATTCTAGTTGCAAGCTGCCAGCTCTCTCCATCTGGATTTGCATTTTAGTAAAAAGGATAGCATACCAAAAACATCCCAAGTCTCCCGCAAGGTGCGGGAATCTCCTGCATTTCGGCTGCAGCTCCCTGACACCCACAAGTGCTGCACGATGTCCTGGCTGTAGGGCCGATCCAGGCTGGGTGCGTGGGTTGCACCGCACCAAGGCACCTCAGAGGGCGCCTTCGACGCATGGATGGGCCAGCTGCCCAAAAAGAACAGACCACAGACACAGAGTTTACAAGCTGGGGGCACTGATCCTTCACCCTACCTTCTCCCACAGCAGCTGATTGGGCATTCGCTCCTACTCAAAATGTCCCTAAGGTGAAGCCTGCTGCTAGGCATTGTGATTGGGTGGGACTTCAGCTGCAGCCTCGGACATCCTACACCACATTACACTACAGACATACACTATGACATCAGGAGAGTCTCCTCTGTTGTAAGGAATGAGGGGAGGTACAGGGGTAAAGAAGATGATGGTAAAAAGGAAGGAGGGGATGAGGATGAAGGGTGATGGAAAGACAGAAGGAAGAATAGAGGCTGCTGGAGGGATGAGGATGATGATGGAGAGAGGGATGAAGATGGATCATGTGGTGATAATAGAAAATTTACTTAGGGAAGAGCACATAGGGAATTCAAAGATAAGGATGATGGCTGGGTTACAAAGCAGAGAGGAATGAGGATGATTCTGAAAGGGATGGGGATGATTATAGAGAGAGAGGCTGGAGATTAGGGTAGATGTGCAATAAGAATACAGGGATGAGGATGATTTGGTTACAGTGTGGAGAAGAATGAGGATGATGATTATGGAGAGTGAAGTTGGGGATGAAGATAGTTATGGAGAACAATGAGTATGATGAGGTTACATTGTGGAGAGGCCTCCCTCTCTCTCAGCCCCCTCCCCCTCTCTCAGCCCCCCTCTCTCTCAGCCCCCTCCCTTTCTCTCTCTCTCAGTTACCCTCTCTGTCAGCCCCCCTCTCTCTCAGCCCTCCCCCTCTCTCTCAGCCACCCTCTCTATCAGCCCCCTCTCTCTCCGCCCCCTCCCTCTCTCAGCCACTTTCTCTGTCAACTTCCTTCTCACTCAGCCCCCTCCCTCTCTTTCTCTCAGCCACCCTCTCTGTCTGCCCCATCTCACTCACCCCCTCCCTCTTTCTCTCTCTTAGCCACCCTCCCAGTCAACCATCCTCTCTCTCTCAGCCACCCTCTCGTTCAACCACCCACTCTCTCAGCCCCCTCCCTATCTCTCTCTCAGCCACCTTCTCTGTCTGCCCCCTCTCTCTCTCAGCCACCCTCTCTGTCAGCCCTCCTTTATCTCAGCCCCTCCCTCTGTAACGTACCTGGTATCAGAGCCCAACTGTAGAAGGAGACCTCTCTTACAGCCCTGGCTCGAGGACCACTGGGGTTGCAACAGTGGTACAGGAGCGCAGCGAGGTAGGAGTGCCTGTATGATCCGTGGTAGCTGATACAGATGAGTAGAGAAGATCCACCTGATGAACTGGACTGGTGAGGCAGTAGCAGCAGTGGTAACAGGTGTAGGTCAGCGATCCCTGGATCTAGGCAGAGACTGGATCAGGACTAGACTGAAGCAGGTGAGACAAGCCGGGTCAAACACAGGTAATCAGGTAGTTACAGCAGGCAGAGAGTGGTCAGTAGGCAGGCAAAGATTTGGCAACAGAAGGTCAGCAGGTTCAGAAATAGCAGGGTCAAGGCGGGCCGGGTCAGGAGAGGAGAAGGCAGCAGTAGTCAAACGTAGCAGGATCAGATAAAAACAGCAGGTACAGGATCAGACTCAGGTAGAGCTGCAGATCAGACAGCACTGCACTGGAGCAGCTGCTGTCCTTTTAAAGGGGAACTGGCACCAAGTTGAGTTAGCGCGCGTGCACATGCACCTGTTGTGCATTCCTGCGCACGGGTGCCTGTCGTGTGTCACTGCGCACGTTCATGCGCCGCTGCCCAGTGCGGCCTGTTCTCGTGGGAACATGTGTGCGCACGCGCGCACGTCCGTGTGCCTGTCCTGCCACAGGGTATCCCTGACATTGCCCCCCCCCAAGGGGCAGCCTCCGGATGCCCAACAGGCTCTTCTTTTCAGGGTGAGCAAGGAAAAAGGCACGAACTAACCTTCTTGCATGGATATTGCATGCGGGTTCCCAGGAGTTATCCTCCAGGCCATATCCTCTCCATTTAACCAGAAATTGTACCTGATTTCGCCTTCTCCGGCAGTCCAGGATAGCCTCCACTTCGAACTCCTCATTCCCATCAATCAGAACAGGTTCCGGTGGCTTGGGTCCTCTGTCAGGGAAGGGATCAGGTACTGCAGGTTTTAGTAGTGAAACATGAAATATAGGATGAATTTTAAATGAGTCAGGTAAAGAAAGTTCATATGATACCTCATTTAACCTCCTCTTCACCGGGAAGGGACCAGTAAATTTGGGTGCCAACTTTTTAGACGGACATTTTAACTTAAGATTGGTTGTAGAAAGCCATACCTGGTCACCCGGCTGCAGGTTCAGTTCTCCTCTCCTCTTTTTATCAAAAGCCTTCTTGTTGTCGGCTTGTGCTTTGGCCATTGCTTCCTGCAAGATTTTGTTGTTGTGGTTGAGGAAATCCATGGTATCTTGTACTGCCGGAACTGTAGATTCTGAAATGAAATCAGGCAGAAATGATAAATGGAAACCATAATTAGAAAAGAAAGGGGATTGACCTGTAGCTGAGTGATTGGCGTTGTTGTAGGCAAATTCTGCCAGTGGTAGTAAAGATACCCAATCATCCTGAGTAAAGGAAGTGAAACAACGGATGTACTGTTCGAGCGTTTGATTTGTCCTTTCTGTTTGCCCATTGGTTTGGGGATGATAAGCTGAGGACAATGCCAACTCAATTTTCAACGCTTTACATAAAGCTCTCCAGAAACGTGAGGTGAACTGTACACCACGATCAGATGTAATGTTTGCCGGGACCCCATGCAACCTGACGATCTCCTTAATAAATACTCGGGCCGTCTCCATAGCAGATGGGGTACTCTTTAAGGGTAAGAAATGAGCCATCTTGGTTAATCGGTCCACTACTACAAAGATTGCCGTGCATCCCTCGGCCGGTGGAAGTTCTACTATAAAATCCATGGAGATCATCCTCCATGGTTTATCAGGAATGGGTAGAGGTTTCAGCAGGCCCCAGGACTTACTTCTTGCTGTCTTGTTCTGAATGCAAACAGAGCATGAGTTCACATATTTCTTACAAAAAGTTTCTAGATCAGGCCACCAAAATGTACGTCGTACAAGTTCAAGGGTCTTATGTATGCCAAAATGGCCTGCCAGCGGATGGTCATGGAACATCTTCAAGACCCCAACTCGCACATTCTCAGGAACAAAAATTTTGTTTTCTTTCCAGAGCAGACCATCTCTAGAGGTTAGCATGACTCCAGGGGGGCTGAGCATGTTCCTGGAAGCCTGTTTGATTTGGGACAAGAGATCCGTTTGCAACAGTAGGAAGTTCCCTGTAGGTAGGATGGTATCTGGTGTTGATAAGTCCTTGGGATCATCGTACATACGGGATAGAGCATCCGGTTTTGTGTTTTTTGATCCAGGTCGGTACGTTATATGGAAGGAAAAACGAGTGAAAAATAGAGCCCATCGAGCTTGTCGTGGCTTCAGTCTTTTGGCAGTTCTTAAATACTCTAAATTTTTATGGTCGGTATATATTAGTATGGGATGGTTAGCGCCCTCTAACAAATATCTCCACTCCTCCAGTGCTGCTTTGATGGCCAGTAGTTCACGATCTCCTACATCGTAATTTCTCTCTGCTGGAGAAAGTTTCCGTGAAAAGAAGGCCACAGGGTGCATTAAGGCCTTAACCCCTTGCCGTTGGGAGACAACTGCCCCCACTGCTGTTTCGGAGGCATCCACCTCAAGGATATAGGGTAAGGACGGGTCAGGATGGCTCAGGATAGGAGCCGAGGTGAAAAGCTTCTTTAGCGTTTCGAAGGCGCTCTGCGCCTCAGAGTTCCAGCAGAATCGCAGGTTTTGTTTAGTTAGTTGTGTTATTGGGGTGATTATGGCAGAGAACCCCTTAATGAATTTTCTATAAAAGTTCGCAAAACCTACGAAGCGTTGTACCCCCTTCTTGTCTGTGGGTACAGGCCACTCCAGTATGGCGGACACCTTCTGGGGATCCATTTCAACTCCTGCTGTAGAAATTACTAATCCCAAGAACTGGATGCTCTGCCGCTCAAATTCACATTTCTCCGGTTTTGCATATAGTTTGTGTTGGCGAAGTCGGCCTAGGACGATGCTGACATGCTCTCGGTGTTGAGCAAGGGACCCAGAGAAGATTAAGATATCGTCCAAGTAGACAATTACGAAGATATCCAGTAAATCTCGGAACACGTCATTAATGAAATGTTGGAAGGTGGCCGGGGCGTTGCAAAGCCCAAAGGGCATGACCAGATACTCGAAGTGCCCGAATCTGGTACGAAAGGCTGTCTTCCACTCATCTCCTTTTCGAATGCGTATCAGGTTATAGGCACCTCTCAAGTCCAGTTTAGTAAAAATTAGTGCAGATCTCAGTTTCTGGAACAACTCAGTCATGAGGGGCAGAGGATAGCGGTTCTTTACCGTAATTTTATTTAACTCCCTATAATCCACACAAGGACGGAGAGAGTGATCTTTCTTAGTTACGAAAAATATCCCGGCTCCGGCCGGGGAGGTGGACGGGCGGATGAACCCCTTCTTGAGGTTATCATCGACATATTCTTTCAATGCCTCTTGTTCTCGTTCTGATAATGGGAATACACGTCCAAACGGGATCGCAGCTCCGGGTAAGAGGTCAATAGGACAGTCATATGAGCGGTGAAATGGCAAGGTATCTGCTCCCTGTTTGCTGAAGACATCAAGGTACTGGTGATAGGCTTTAGGTACAGACTGAAGAACATCTTGATCAGAGTTCATGCAGAGTAGGGTTGCTGGTGTGCTTATAGGTTCTGGCAGGCAATGCTTTTGACAATAGGGTGATGAAAACTTGATCTCCCCGGACACCCAGTTGATCTGGGGGTTATGGGCCTGGAGCCAAGGTAGACCCAGGATGACCGGAAACAAAGGGGAGGTGATAGCATCAAGAGTCAATAGTTCCTTATGTTGAGATGAGGAAGTAACAGGCAAAGGAGGTGTTTCTTGGGTTACTGGCCCAGATCTGATACGTGAGCCGTCAGCTAAAAAGACGCATAGTCCATGCGTTTTTGGCCGCAAAGGAATATGTTGCTGAGCGGCAAAATTTAAATCAACGAAGCAACTACAAGCTCCGGAGTCCACAATAGCGTTAACTGGAATAGTCTTTCCTGGAAGCTGGACCAGCAGAGGAAGAGTAAGATGGTTCGCCTGGGCAGGCAGCATTGTGAGGTTAGTGGGGGAGAACCTGCTGAATTTTGCGGGACACCCATGAACATAATGGCCGGCTCCTCCACAATAAAGACAAAGATTCCTCTGCCGGCGGCGTGAACGCTCCTCTGGGGATAATGTGTGTCGCATTACTCCGAGTGGCATGGGCCTGGGAGTGGCAGGTGCAGGGTAGACAGAACTTGAATTGGCAGGGAGCTGAACTGGGATCTTGGGTGTCATCCATACAGGGTGATTCCGCTGGGTGCTTTTCTCTGATTGGCGCTCACGGAGCCGTCGGTCAATCTGAATTACTAGACTGATAAGTCCTTCCAAGGTATCAGGTATCTCCACTCGAGCAAGTTCATCTTTTAACTTCTCAGATAAACCCATGCGGAACTGGTGCCGCAGAGCTGCGTTGTTCCACTGGGTGTCTGCGCTCCAGCATCTAAAGTCTGCAATATAGTCCTCAGCTGCTCTGTGGCCCTGCCGGAGTGCATGGAGCGTGGCTTCTGCCGTGGAAGTGCGTAGTGGATCGTCATACAATAGAGACATAGCATCGAAAAAAGATGACATGGTATGCGTCTGTATGTCGTCTCCTTCCAGCAACCGGTGAGCCCAGGCTTGAGGATCCCCTTGCAGCAGGGAAATTATAAATCCTACCTTGGTGGATTCCAGCGTGAAAGTCCGAGGTTGCAAAGAAAAATGCAGGTGACATGCGTTGCGGAAGGCCCGAAACTTGCTGCGTTCCCCAGAGAACTTCTCAGGAATGGGGACTCTGGGCTCAGGTGGGGGTGTAGTGAAGGATACTGGAGCTGAGCTGACAGGAAGTGCCTGAATTTGTCCTTCCAACTTAAGATACCCCTCATGTAGGGACTGAACAGCTTGTGTAAGGGCTGAGAGGTGGCGGCCCACTTCCTCCATCTGTGAGGTTCCTTCTGTAGGCTCAGTCATGGCTGTCTGATACTGTAACGTACCTGGTATCAGAGCCCAACTGTAGAAGGAGACCTCTCTTACAGCCCTGGCTCGAGGACCACTGGGGTTGCCCCAGTTGCCTGTCGTGTGTCACTGCGCACGTTCATGCGCCGCTGCCCAGTGCGGCCTGTTCTCGTGGGAACATGTGTGCGCACGCGCGCACGTCCGTGTGCCTGTCCTGCCACAGGGTATCCCTGACACCCTCCCTCTCTGTCAGCCCCCCTCTCTCTCATCCCCAATCTGTCTCTTTCTCTGCCACCCTCTCTGTCACCCCCTCTCTCTCAACCACCCACTTTCTCTCTGCTACCCTCTCATTCAAGCACCCACTCTCTCAGTCCCCTCCCTTTCTTTCTCTTGGTAACCCTCTCTGTCAACCACCCTCTCTCTCTCTCTCAATCACCCTCTCCCTCTCAGCCACCCTTCTCTCTCAGCCACCCTCTGTCAGCCCCCTCCCTCTCTCTCTCTCAGCCCCAATCTCTCTCTTTCTCTGCCACCCTCTCTGTCACCCCTCTCTCTCTTTCTCTGACACCCTCTTTCTCTCAGCCACCCTCTCATTCAACCACCCAATCTCTGAGTGCCCTACTTCTCTCTCTCTCTCAGCCACCCTCTCTGTCAGCCCCTCTCTTTCTCAGCCCCTCCCTCTCTCTCTCTCTCAGCAACCCTCTCTGTCTACCACCCTCTCTCTTAGCCCCCTCCCTCTCTCAGCCCCCTCCATCTCTCCCTCACAGCCACCCTTTCTGTCAGGCCCCTCTCTCAGACCCCCCTCTCTCACTCTCTCGGCCACCCTCTCTGTCATCCGCCCTCTCTCTCAGCCCCAATCTCTCTCTTTCTCTGCCACCCCCCTCTCTGTCAACCACCCTTTTTCTCTCTGCCACCCTCTCATTCAACCACCCACTCTCTAAGTCCCCTACCTTTCTTTCTCTCAATCACCCTCTCTGTCAACCACCCTCTCTCTCTCAACTGCCCTCTCCCTCTCAGCCCCCTCTCCCTCTCAGCCACCCTCTCTGTCAGCCCCCTCCCTCTCTCTGTCAGCCCCAATCTCTATTTTTCTCTGCCACCCTCTCTGTCACCCCCTCTCTCTCAACCACCCTCTTTCTCTCAGCCACCCTCTCATTCAACCACCCACTCTCTCAGCCCCCTACTTATCTCTCTCAGCCACCCTCTCTGTCAGCCCCCTCTCTCTCAGCCACCCTCTCTGTCAGCCCTCCTCTCTCTCAGCCCCTCCCTCTCTCTCTCTCAGCAACCCTCTCTGTCAACCACCCTCTCTCTCTCATCCCCCTCCCTCTCTCTCTCACAGCCACCTTCTCTGTCAGCCCCCTCTCTCTCAGCCCCCTCCCTCTCTCTTAACCACCCTCTCTGTCAGCCCCGCCCCCCCCCCTCTCTCTCACCCTCTCTGCCCCCTCCCTCTCTCTTAACCACCCTCTCTGTCTGCCCCCCTCCCTCTCTCTCTCTCTGCCACCCTCTCTGTCAACCACCCTCTATCTCTCAATCACCCTCTATCTCTCAGCCACTCTCTCGTTCAACCACCCACTCTCTCAGTCCCCTCCCTCTCTCTCTCTCAGCCACCCTCTCTTTCAACCACCCTCCCTGTCAACCACCCTCTCTCTCTCAGCCACCTGCTCCCTCTCAGCCACCCTCTCTCTCAGCCACCATCTTTCTATCAGCCACCCTCTCATTCAACCACCCACTCTCTACCTGAGTACCTGTGCCAGTATGGAACAACGACAGGCTCAGGCCGCCTCAGCTTTTTTTCACGCCAATGGCTGATCATTAAGGATTCATGCACTGTATTGTCACCATTTGAGGAGGCCAAAAGGATGGTGAGCAGTGACAGTGCATGCATTAGTGACACAATCCCTGTTGTGTTCCTGCTGGAGCAGACTCTGCCAAGCATTATGGACAGGGCAGAGCAGCAGGAGGAAGAGGAGTACTTCTTTATCCATAAAGGCCCACTTTATCCATACACCATCATTCCTATGTCACAGAACACACAGGAGGAGAGGGAGGAGGAGGATGAGGAGGAGGATTCTGTCACTTTCATAGGCTTCGAAGAAGAGGAAGACATGCATCAATCTGTAAGCGATGGCTTTCCAACCCCAGGACCCTTGGGAGTAGTACGTGGCTGGGAGGAGGAAGTTTCAGATGCTGTTATCCTGAGTGACCCCAAGGTGTCTGCTTCGCAAGCCTCTGCAAATTTGAGGCGCATGGGCAACCTCATGCTTCAAAGCCTGCAAAAGGACCCAAGAATATGTAGCATAAAGAAGAGTTCATCCTCATTTAAAAAAATAAGTTTTTCACAAACTTTTTTATTATTGATACATGTCCCCCAGGGCAGGACCCGGACCCCTATAACCATTGTATGTCCAATAACTTGCATATAAGCCTTCAAAATTAGCACTTTTGATTTTTGACATTCAGGTCCCATTGACTTTAATGGGGTTCGTTATTCGGGTCCGAACTTTTGCGGTGTTCGAAAGTTCTGCTGCGAACCGAACAGGGGTCCGTTCGGCCCATCCCTAGTGATGAAACCAATCAGAAATGCAGGTAGGTACTGAAGTATGGCAATAGAGTATAATGTCTGGAGCATTAGCTTCCACTTTGATTTCAGGTAGGGACAAGATTCTGCAATTCAGCCTGCCATGGTTCCAGTCCCAAATTAAATTTGAAAATGCCCTATGCAGTTTCCCACAGATTCCAACAGCCAGGTGCTTCAGACCTTAATGGTGTAAGCTTGTGTAACCAAAGTGGAGGATCACAATCCCAGCTGTTTAGAGAAAATATACTTGGAGTAGTGAATTGACAGATACTGTATTTACTTAAAACTATCAAGAGCGCTTAGAGTGATAAGCCACAAGGCGATGCTAGTACAAATCAACTGTCTTGGTGTATTCTTTACACAGAAAGAACATATACATCTGGAAATCCCATGGATAACACAGGATTTATTTGAAATTCATGATTAAAATTGCAGCAATAGAAAATTAAAACATGTATGATGACCAAGCTCCAAATAAACAGGATAGCGGTGGCAACGTGTAGAGAATACAGCATACCAGCCAAATTGTATTGTGGTGGAAATCCTGATAATGATGCCCTGTAGTTGGTGTGGGAAGCTCCTACCAACTTACCCGTGAACCGGAAATTACAACTCAGCACAAAGTGACGTCAAGGAAACTCCGGAAAGGCTGGAGGAGGACTACTGACTGAAAATGGAAGGAAAATGTGAGGTAGGGACTTTTACCCACGGGACTTCTGGTTTATTCGGACCTCCGCTTGTAAGTGAGTGTTTCCACTCCCAGCAAGAAAGGTAGCGACTGTAGCATGCTAAGCACTGTGCAGCATTACAGGTCTCCTCATTAGCCTCCTCAGACCACTGTCCTAAGCACTGTGCAGCATTTACAGACCTCCCAACCATCCAGAGCATTGTGTGCATTACAGGCCTGCTCAGACCACCATCCAGAGCACTGTGCATTACAGGCCTCCTCAGTCTGTCCAGAGCACTGTGTGCATTACAGGCGTCCTCAGACTATCGTCCAGAGCACTGTGCATTACAGGCCTCCTCAGACCGTCCAGAGCACTGTGTGCATTACTGAATAAATGAGTGACTTGTATAGCGCTACCTATGTAAACTGAATCGCTTAGGGTGCTTTTTGCCACCACTGTGGTATAGCGAGGTCCTTTGCCCCATGGGGTCCTGACGTGCTACAAACACATACACATATTTGGCCAATTTTTTTTTGATAGGATCTAATTAACCTACCAGCATGTCTTTGGAGTGTGGGAGAAAACTGAAGTACCTAGAGGAAACCCACGCACAGGGAGAACATGCAAACTCCAGGCAGATGGTGTTGTGGTCGGTATTTGAACCAGTGACCCTATTGCTGCTAGGTGAAAGTGCTAACCACTACACCACTGTGCTGCCCCTACAGGCCTTCTCAGACCACCGTCCAGAGCACTGTGCATTACAGGCCTCCTCAGACTGTCCAGAGCACTAACTGTACATTACAGACCCCCCAAGACCATCCAGAGCATGTAGTTTGTTCAAACTTTAATACCATAAATAATAACATATTGGATTTTTTTTTTTACTCCAGGAGTATTTAAGGAGTTTGAAAATTCGAGAGAAATGCTTAAATAATGCATCACAATTTAACTAATCCCATTGGATTTTAGTCGACAAATTATTTTAGTCAACTAAAATGTACTGACAATTTTAGTGGACTGAATACAACTAAAACAAAAAAAATTGCAGATGACTAAAATGCTACTAAAACTAAAATGCCATTTTAGTCAAAAGACTATGAATAAAACTAAATCAAAATTTGATGCCAAAATTAACATTGGTTACAAGCTGGGGTCGCTGCAGGTGGAGTTCAGTCAAGGCAAGCTGGGTCAATAACTGGAGACAGATGCAGAACAATAGATAGCAGGCTAGCAGGAGAACGCTGTAGACAGGACAGCACTGATCCTGAGCACTGACCCAATTTAAATATTCCATTTGGCACCAGCATCTGTCACGGGGTACATGCATATCTATGTGCATTCCTATGCGTGCCAATGAGCATAGGTGTGTGCAAAGGCACACACGCGTGGGCATGAGCATGTGCACATAGCCTATGTGCACGTGAAGAGCTGTGGACAAGAATCTGCCCAGGGGAGCCATCTTGTCTGCTGGCATGTCAATCCTGACAGCTTTCTTCCCCACTATGCTACAGCTAATGGCGGAGAACAGGAAAAATATATCCTATTTAGTATAAACAGCACAGCAGAAAATAGGTACTGATACAACAAACATGGCCACTGTGTTTGTTGGCCGACTAAAGAAAAAGGCTAGCAGCATCAGCAAAGACCCAACTCACTCATGATATTTTGTGTGTTTTTTTTTTTCCATTTCCAACAGGAAAAAGATACAGAGCAATCAAGACTCAAACACACATATTGAAGTACAGCTTCTTTCCTAGATCTGCGCTATCCATTACTAGGAATGTTGGTATTTTACCTTTTTTATGCAAATATTGAATCAGAATCTTCTTTTCTTACTTCTATATATTTGCATTACTTGGAATACATTTGTATTATTTACAGGGCTTACATTTTATTGCCGTGTAATGTATGTATGTATATACTGCATGTATGTGTAATAATGCATATACAGTGAACTAATTGTATGTAGGGGTAAAGGGGTAAAAAGAAGCAGATTGGGGCTACTAGCACTGTATTTCTGTCTGTCTATAAAAAAAGCCTCATCTTTTACTTTTGCATTATTAAAATTATAAGAACGTGTTTAAGCATTTGAGTTTGTAGAATGAATCAAGGGCACAAGCTTGTTTGATAAGTTTTTTATTCAAAGCAACTCCTTGGCAACTTCATGTATTGCTCCGAACCGCATAACAATTGACCTCCTTAGGCATAATTTTTGTGGAATCTGTTTCAGATCATTTATTTAACCAAAGCCAAGAAAGCTGTATGGCAGAGTTCCCTTGGCTGCAGTGCATCTCATGGGCTGTGATCAGCTGTTAACTTTTCAAAGAGGCTCAAGCCAAAGAACTCACATGCAGTTAGAGTCAGCCAAAGGAGAACTGCTAAAAGCTAAATACTGCCAGTTCTAGTAACGGTTAAACAGGATTATTTTCACACGGAATGCTGCTATTATGTTAAGTATCACTGATCATTAATGCTTTCATTCTAATAATTATATATTTAAAACCTCAAATAACTAGGGATTTCAAATCTATCTATCTGTCTCTTTTTTTCTGAATACAATACACATACATTTTAAAGCCCAACAACTGTCCTGTCATTTTTTTATTTTTCGAGGGCGGTGGGGTTACATGCTATTTAAAAAAAAAAAAAAAGCATGTGTTCTGTTCCAAATACAGTTTTATTGGGCCATCTTTAATATTGATTGGACACTGGGCAAACATGTTCTCTCCCCCCCCCCCAGTTTACTGAATCAAATCAGGCAGCGATTGCAATTGGTTGCCAGAGGTTACAGTGTATCATTACCACTCACTGGCTGCTAGAGGTTACAGCACACATTATGGCTCACTGATTATTTGCTAGCGGTTACATCACTTATGCTTATTGCTAGAGATTGCTGTACATACAGTGGTGTGAAAAAGTGTTTGCCCCCTTCCTCATTTCCTGTTCCTTTGCATGTTTGTCACACTTAAGTGTTTCGGAACATCAAACCAATTTAAACAATAGTCAAGGACAACACAAGTAAACACAAAATGCAATTTGTAAATGAAGGTGTTTATTATTAAAGGTGAAAAAAAATCCAAACCCTCATGGCCCTGTGTGAAAAAGTGATTGCCCCCTAAACCTAATAACTGGTTGGGCCACCCTTAGCAGCAACAACTGCAACCAAGCGTTTGCGATAACGTGCAATGAGGCTTTTACAGCGTCCTGGAGGAATTTTGTCCCACTCATCTTTGCAGAATTGTCCTAATTCAGTTACATTAGAGGGTTTTCGAGCATGAACAGCCTTTTTAAGGTCATACCACAACATCTCAATAGGATTCAGGTCAGGACTTTGGCTAGGCCACTCCAAAGTCTTCATTTTGTTTTTCTTCAGCCATTCGGTGGTGGACTTGCTGGTGTGTTTAGGATCATTGTCCTGCTGCAGAACCCAAGTTCGTTTCAGCTTGAGTACACGAACAGATGGTCGGACATTCTCCTTCAGGATCTCTTGGTAGACAGCAGAATTCATAATTCCTTTTATCACGGCAAGTCTTCCAGGTCCTGAAGCAGCAAAACAGCCCCAGACTATCACACTACCACCACCATATTTTACTGTTGGTATAATGTTCTTTTTCTGAAATGCAGTGTTCCTTCTACGCCAGATATACTTGGACACACACCTTCCAAAGAGTTCCACTTTTGTCTCATCGGTCCACAGAATGTTGTCCCAAAAGTCTTGGGGATCATCAAGATGTGTTGTGGAGAAATTGAGACGAGCTTTGATGTTCTTTTTGCTCAGCAGTGGTTTTCTCCTTGGAACTCTGCCATGCAGGCCATTTTTGCCCAGTCTTTTCCTGATGGTGGAGGCATGAACGCTGACCTTAACTGAGGCAAGTGAGGCCTGCAGTTCCTTGGACGTTGTTGTGGGGTCTTTTGTGACCTCTTGGATGAGTCGTCGCTGCGCTCTTGGGGTAATTTTGGGCGGCCGGCCACTCCTGGGAAGGTTCA
Source organism: Lithobates sylvaticus (assembly GCA_028564925.1). NCBI lineage: Eukaryota > Metazoa > Chordata > Amphibia > Anura > Ranidae > Lithobates > Lithobates sylvaticus. The sequence goes on along the minus strand of CM053029.1, from coordinate 319,862,434 downwards.
CCACTGTTCCATGTCTTCGCCATTTGTGGATAATGGCTCTCACTGTGGTTCGCTGGATTCCCAAAGCTTTGGAAATGGCTTTATAACCCTTTCCAGACTGATAGATCTCAATTACTTTCTTTCTCAATTGTTCCTGAATTTCTTTGGGTCTCGGCATGATGTGTAGCTTTAAAGGATCTTCTGGTGGACCTTACTGTGTCAAGCAGCTCCTATTTAAGTGATGCCTTGATTGTGAACAGGTGTGGCAATAATCAGGCCTGGGTGTGGCTAGAGAAATTGAACTCAGGTGTGGACAACCACAGTTATAGTATGTTTTAACAAGGGGGCAATCACTTTTTCACACAGGGCCATGATGGTTTGGATTTTTTTTCACCTTTAATAATAAACACCTTCATTTACAAATTGCATTTTGTGTTTACTTGTGTTGTCCTTGACTATTGTTTAAATTGGTTTGATGTTCCGAAACACTTAAGTGTGACAAACATGCAAAGGAACAGGAAATGAGGAAGGGGGCAAACACTTTTTCACACCACTGTAACTACTGCTCACTGATTGGTTGCTAGAGGTTACTGGACATCCTTACCACTCACTACTTGGTTGCAAGAGGTTACTGCACATTATTAATGCTCACTGATTGTTTGCTACAGGTTACTGCATATCCTTACCGCTCAATGAATGGTTGTAAGAGGTTAGTGCACATTATTACTGCTCACTGATTGGTTGCTAAAGGTTACATCATGTTATCTCCTCGCTGCCTGCACACAATAGACTGGGAGGTGAGGGGACCCATCAATAGACAGAAAACTCATAGGGATCTTAGGACTCCTGGGATAAGTGGCAATGCTGGGGGAGGTGGAGTGTGATCAGTGGCAATGCTGGGGGGTTGATGGGCAAATTTTGAATCATGTAGAGCAAAGCTGGAAATCTTTGGCAAGTATATTGGGGGATTCTACACTGACTACCAATGTAATGGGAAATTTACAAGGACCACCAATGCAAGGGGGGATTTACACTGACCCCCAATGTGAGGGGGGATTTGCACTGACCCCCAATGTGAGGGGGAATTTGCACTGACCACCATGTAACAGAAGATTTTACGCTACCCACCAATAAGAGAAATTTCTACATTGACACAAATGTAATAGGATCATTTATACCTACCACCAATGTAAGGAAGAATATACAATGACCTCCATGTAAGGGGGGGATTACACTGACAACCATTGTTGAGGAGGTTTGTACTGACCAATGTAAGGAGACACTTCTACATTGACCACCAATGTTAGGGGGATTTACAATGACCACCAATGTAAAGTGGGATTTACACTGACCACCAATGTAAAGGGGGATTTTACATCAACAACCAATAAAGGGGTATTTCTACAATAGCCACCAATGTAAGGGGGGGTTTACACTTACCATCAATTTAAAGGGGGCTTCTATGTGGACCACCAATGTAAGGGAGGATTTGAAACTGACCACAAATGCAAGGTTGAATTTTTTTACCGATTACCAATATAAAGAGGGGTTTCTACACTGGCCACCAATGTAATAGAGAAGAAGATTAACTTGAGAATTTGATAGATGTGTTGTTGCTACCAGCATCCTAATAATATTATACAAAAGCATGCACAAAAGTGCATTAGGGGACGCCCCTTTGGACTTTGTATGGTAGCAATATGATGTGGAGATAAAAATACAATTGACAAGGTGTAAATAAAAAGGGGGCACAATAGTGCCAGCTTTATTTTTATATAGTTGTGAAAAGAGGAAATATGTATCATGTATAGGTAAAAAAATCCTAATATTGTAAATTTTATGAACATTACAGATATACAGAATATACTCTACAGTAACACAGACTCATTTGTCAGCCTGGTAGGCTAGTTCAAGTGACATAAACCCGACATGTTTTGGAATTTGATTTTACATCACAATATTCCTTCTTCAGGGGTAATATGAGGTTGGGTAATTATATTCAATATATCATAGATTCAAAGTAAATTCGAAAAAGACAATACAGGAAAATAATACACGCTGGCTGCGCATAAGTCCAAAGGGGCATCCCCTAATGCACTTTTGTGCATGCTTTTGTACAATGCAATAGAGATTTACACTGACCACTAATGTAATGGGGATTTACACTGACCACTAACGTAATGGTTATATACACTGACCACTAATGTAATAGGAGCATTCCCAGTAACCACCAACGTAAGGAGGGATTTAAACTGACAACCAATGTAAGGGGGATCTTCACACTGGCCACTAGTGTGAATGAAAGGATTGTACACCAAGCCCCAGTGTAATGAGAAGATTTACACTGACCACCAATGTAACTGAGACATTTAGCCTGCATTCACATTTGTGTGTATCAGAAATGTATGCAAAATCTCTTTCCTGACACCACAGAAATGTCCTGTACTTTAGCAGATACATAGCAGTGTGTATTGTTAATGACACCATCACACATCTGCTGAGATGTGAGTATTCACATGCACCAATTTTCACATGTTATTTTGAAAAAGGGTTCCACCTTCAATTTGCTTACTTTTGCAGAACAGGCTGATGTTAGGCTTAATTACCACATTTGTAGGCAGGACTTTCAAGCATGTCCCTTTACCTCCCCAGTGGGCAGCATTCAGCAGAAGTGATGAGCTGCCAATCTGTGGTTATTTACATATTAATGCCACTGATAGTTACATGTAAACACAGGGTTTTGCAGGTAAATCAATAGGGCAGATCTGGGCAGCATCAGTAACAGAACTTCACACTAAGATATCGGGACACAGCACAGGACTAAAACTTCAAGGGATAAGGGAATTTCAATTGGGAAAGTTGGCAAGTATCAGGCAGCTGTTTTGGGCCCCACAACAATGACTGGGCTATTAATATTCCTGGCTATGCACTCTTTCGGAGAGACAGGGTAAAAAGGAAAGGTGGCGGGGTCTGTCTCAAAGCAAGCGTGAAAGAGGACCTGGTTGATGGAGAGTGTGATGAGTCTGAAGCATTATGGGTGGAACTGCAAACAGATGTGCATAGTTCAAAGTTAATCATTGGAGTTTGTTATAGACCACCCAATGTTAACGAGGAGGTGGAGACTTAGCTCCTTGCACAGATGGAAAGGGCTGCAAGGGCTGGGACCGTGATAATAATGGGGGATTTTAACTACCCAGAAATTGAGTGGAGTAATGGCACTGCTGGGACAGTTAAAGGGCAAAAAATTATAAACCTATTACAGGACAATTTTATAGTTCAGTTTATTGAGGCCCCAACTAGGAATGATGCTCTGCTGTATCTGGTAATCTCAAACCATGCAGAGCTTATTACTAATGTTCAGATAAAGGAACACCTGGGTAGCAGTGACCATAACATGATTTCATTTGATGTTAGCTGTAAGCAAGAAATGCATACGGGAAAGATAAAAACGCTCAACTTCAAGAGAGCAAATTTTCCAAGGATGAGGGCTGCTCTCCAGGACTTAGACTGGGAGGGAATATTGGCATCAATGAGCACAGAACAGAAATGGGAATTCTTCAAAAAGACTGTTTGGGACCTCACTGCAAAGTATATTCCCATGGGCAATAAGTTTAAAAGGCTTAAAATAAAACCTATGTGGCTCATGGTCAAAGTTAAAAAAGCTATAAATAATAAGAAAACAGCTTTTAAAACATATAAAAATGAAGGAACACTAGTGTTGTTTAAATGTTACAAAGAATTTAACAGAATATGTAAAAAGGAAATCAAGGATGCAAAAATTCAAAATGAACGACAGATTGCAAAAGATAGTAGGACAAACCCCAAAAAATTCTTCAAATATATTAACAGTAAAAAGTTCAGGTCTGAGCATGTAGGCCCTTTACAAAATAATCTAGAGTGGGTGACTGGGGACAAAGAGAAGGCTAATTTATTAAATACTGTCTTCAGCTCTGTGTATACAAAAGAGCATGGGGGAGCTCATGTCCATAATGGGGGTGGTATTGACACAGCCCTGAATGATCCACAATGGCTCAAAAGTGATATGGTCCAGAAATATTCAAGAATTGAGCTCTGTAATTTCAAAGCCATTTTATTTAATTTTTAAGGAACTCATTAATGATGGAAATAGTACCACTGGATTGGCGCAGGGCGAACGTGGTGCCTATATTTAAAAAGGGAACAAAGTCTTTACCAAGTAACTATAGACATGTTAGTTTAACTTCTATAGTCGGGAAGATACTGGAGCATTTAATAAAAGACCACATAGACGAGTTCTTGCTGGAAAAAAACATTTTAAGCAACAGACAGCATGGATTCATCAAAGACAGAAGTTGTCAGACAAACCTGGTTTCTTTTTTTGAGGAGGTAAGTAAAACCTTGGACAGAGGGGTGGCGGTGGACGTGGTATACTTGGATTTTGCAAAATCGTTCGATACAGTTCCCCACACACGGCTCATGTGTAAGGTAGGCTAATATACTCTTATACTCTCTACCACCATTCTAGACTTCTGTCGGTATATACTCTCTGACCTATTGACCCTAATGCTAGCCATACTTTCACAATCTATTTCAGCTCTTTACAAATTGTGGTCACAGGCCACCAGGCCACGGTACATTACCTGTACCCTGCCCGAGATCCTGCAGCCACTTGAGCCTCCAGCAGCCCACTCCCTTATTATAAGGCAACGCTCCTTGCTTTTAACAGCACAGATTTTCTGTACACACAGCTACTACTCAATGACCATATTGGCTCCTCCAACTACAGCTGGGACTGACTTCTTACTTTGCATGTGAGTACCATAACCACATAATGGCAGCGATAAGCCGACCTATGGCAACATAACCAATCATATTTACTTCTATGCACTAATGTTTATTTATTTCACACAGTTTACATGTGAAATCACAGGATGTTTAACTGCCTTTGAAAAAGGACTATCGTCCGAAACATGTCGGCATCTTCCTAAGACTACTGTTGTATCGCAAGATATTTTGCAAATGTTATTATACATGTATGTTCATATGGTCAAACCATATATGTTATATGTATGCTTGATCTGACCGAAAATCTGTACATCTACAATTGCTATTTTGGGTATACACTGCCCCAAATAAAATTTACTTTTTTTGAATTGCATACACTCTTTCTATGTCTATCTATTGAAGCTTCCCCCAGGGGTATTGGCTGTGTACATGCACACTAGGCCTACAATATAAATTTTGTGTTCAAATACAAGGGAAGGGATAGACTATTTCAATACTATCAATATCTGCCCAACCGTTTTTCTTCTCATGTGTAAGGTAAAGTCTACAGGCTTGGAAATATCAGTTTGTAAATGGATAGAAAACTGGCTAAATGACAGAATTCAGAGAGTAGTGGTTAATGATTCTTACTCTGAATGGTCCAAGGTTCAGTGTTGGGACCCTTACTTTTTAATAGCTTTATAAATGATATTGGGTCTGGGATCAAAAGTAACATTTCCGTCTTTGCAGATGACACCAAGCTATGCAGTGGAATAATGTCCTTACAGGATTTACAAAGCGACCTTAACCACTTTCAGACCGGACCAATTTGCAGCCAAAGGACCAGGCCCCTTTTTGCGATTCGGCACTGCGTCGCTTTAACTGACAATTGCGCGGTCGTGCGACGTGACTCCAAAACAAAATTGACGTCCTTTTTTTTCCCACAAATAGAGCTTTCTTTTGGTGGTATTTGATCGCCCCTGCGGTTTTAATTTTTTGCGCTATAAACAAAAAAGTGCGACACTTTTGAAAAAAAACGCATTCTTTTTTATTTTTTGCTATAATAAATATCCCCCAAAAAATTAAAAAAAACATTTTTTTTCCTCAGTTTAGGCCGATACGTATTCTTCTACATATTTTTGGTAAAAAAAATCGCAATAAGCGATTATTGATTGGTTTGCACAGAAGTTATAGCGTTTACAAGATAGGGGATAGTTTTATAGCATTTTTATTAATATTTTTTTTTTATTAGTAATGGCGGCGATCATCGATTTTTATTGTGACTGCGACATTATGGCGGACACATCGGACATTTTTGACAAGTTTTTGGGACCATTGTCATTTATACAGCAATCAATGCTATTTAAATGCATTGATTTCTATATAAATCACACTGGCAGCGAAGGGGTTACCCACAAGGGGGCAGTGTAGGGGTTAAGTATGCCTAGGGGTGTATTTCTTACTGTGGGGGGGGGGGCGTGGCTGTCAGCTAGTGAATGCTGATCTCTGCTACAATCACAGGGAACAGAGATCGGCGTCACTAGTTGCTTGGCAGAACGGGAGATGCTGTGTACTTCCGCATCTCCCCGTTCAGCCTTCCCGTGAGACGATCGCGGGTGTCCCCGCGGCGATTGAGTCCACGGGACCCGCGACCGGACTCCCGGGGGTCCCGACCAGCGTGCTCCCGATGGCACGGCAGGCATTAAGGAGGGACTTATATATACGCCCTCCTGCCTGTACGTGCCATTCTGCCGACGTATATCGTCGTGCGCCGGTCGGGAACCGGTTAATGCTCTGTCTAATTGGGCGACTATGTGGCAGATGAGGTTTAATGTTGATAAATGTAAAGTTATGCACTTGGGGCTAAGAATATGCATGCATCATACATGCTAGGGGGAGTACAACTGGGGGAGTCTGTAATGGAGAAGGATCTGGGGGTTTTGGTAGATCATAAGCTCAATAATAGCATGCAATGCCAAGCTGCGGTTTCCAAAGCGAGCAAAGTCCTTTCTTGTATTAAGAGAGGTATGGACTCCAGAGAGAGAGATAACATTTTGCCCCTGTTCAAATCATTAGTAAGACCTCATCTGGAATATGCAGTTCAGTTTTGGGCACCAGTTCTCAAAAAGGATATCGGGGAGAAAGTGCAGAGAAGGGCAACCAAACTGATAAGAGGCAGGGAGGAGCTCAGCTATGAGGAAAGATTAGAGGAACTGAATTTATTCACTCTTGAGAAGAGGAGAATAAGGGGGGATATGAGCAACATGTTCAAATATATAAGGGGTCCATAAAGTGAACTTGGTGTTGAGTTATTCACATTACGGTCAACACAGAGGACAAGGGGGCACTCTTTACGTCGGGAGGAAAAGAGATTTCATCTCCAAATACGGAAATGTTTCTTCACAGTAAGAGCTGTGAAAATGTGGAATAGACTCCCTCCAGAGGTGGTTCTGGCTAACTCAATAGATGGCTTTAAGAAAGGCCTGGATACTTTCCTAAATGTACATAATATATCTGGGTACTGACATTTATAGGTAAAGTTGATCCAGGGAAAATACGATTGCCTCTTGGGGGATCAGGAAGGGATTTTTTTCCCCTGCTGTAGCAGATTGGAGCATGCTCTGCTGGGTTTTTTTTTTTTTTGCCTTCCTCTGGATCAACTGTGGGTATAGAATTGGGTATATTGGATTGTACGATATTTTTTATTTTTATTATTTTTATTTTTTTTATGGTTGAACTGGATGGACTTGAGTCTTTTTTCAGCCTAGCTAACTATGTAACTATGTAACTATGTAACTGTACATTGTTCTTCCTGGGATTTCAACTAAGCCAGAATGTGTGTCTAACTAGCTATGTCCTGGTAAGTGTGAGTTTTTCTATGCAAGTTATAGTTCAAGAAAAAGATAGTTCCTGGATCATCGGTTTTTCTCTTTTAGATGATTTAGAAAAGGCATTTTGAAAAAAGCAATTTTGAAGACTTCAGGCTTTCCATAGGGTTGCTCTAATCTCTCCCATGCAAGGTTGAGGCAGTGGTATGTCCTTATTGTGTGCAGTGCATGCAGTGCACTCGGGTTACAAGGCTCAGGGGTTTCCTGTACAATCATTGCACACATTGAGGATTTGATTCAGGAAGTTCTCCCCAAGGATATTTTAAGCTGCAACCGCCCCTGTCATTGGTGGCTGTAGCCCAAAGGAGAACTGTGCATGGCTTGGGAAAGCATAGCCCAGGCATAGTGGTTGCCATGCAGAAATCCTCTTCCCTCTGCTTGTAAAAGGGGAGTGGGGAGAGGGATTAAAGCTACAATTCCATTTGGTGGACAAAGGCAGAAAAGAGTGTGAGAGCCTCAGAATTGACTCCTGGATCTGCTAGAAGGTGCCCCGAGCTGAAGAATAAGGTCAATACGGGGCAAAGGTGGATGACAATGAGACTTGGGGGTGGAATGATGGGGGTCTGTGTGTACTGCCTCCTCTTGACCTCTGTCCTCCACTCCACTGCTGACACAATGGCTTTTTTACAACAGTCAAATGCTTCTTCCTGCCTGTCAACACTTTTTTTATGCATGCGCAACTCAGTGTACAGTTTTGGTATGATTCTGTCCCAAGACGAAGGAACTTCCATGAACATGTGCAGGAGTTGTGCAATCTGGATCAGCAAATAAAGACCCTGAACCCTAATAAAGACTGGGAAAACATGGAATTACTAGCACCAGAGGTGAGTGCTGACATTTCAGTGCTGGAAAAAATGATTTTCCTTGGTAAGCCTGCAATAAAAGGCAGATATGTGCATACTAGCATATGATGGCTATACTCTCTTGGAGGTTTTATATATATTTTTGGACATTTTCTTCTGCTTTAAATACCTGCACTGTACTGTCTGCCACACCATCAACTGGTAGCCCTCTATACTGCCTCTCTCCACCATCAACTTCCCTCTTCTATACTGACCGCCCCTGCTATCAACTAGCCACTGCCTGCTCCACCATCAACTGGTACCCCATTACATTTTTGGCTTGCACTAACTTCACTTTTGGGAAATGTTTTCCTTCAGTGATAACGACACAGAACATTTTTTCCTTCACCACGGTAAAGCCCCATACACACGCTCGGATTATCCGAGGACCAGGTCCGTCGGATCATGTCCGTCGTACTTTGTCCAATGTTGGTTTTGCGTACACACGGTCGGACAAAGTTGTCGGAAAATCCGATCATTCTGAACGTGGTGACGTTTGTTGCCTACGACGGGACTACGTAGAGGCTAGTAGCCAATAGCTTTGGTCTTGTAATGTGATCTGAGCATGCGTAGCACTTTGTCCGTCGGAATTCGCTACACACGATCGGATTTGGTGTGATCGGACTTTGTTGTCAAAAAATCTATCCAGCAGGAGATAGGACTTTGTCCGTCGGACAATCCGATGGAAACTGTCCGATGGTGCCTACACACGGTCGGAATTTCCGACAACATTGTCTGATAGGACAGATTCCATCGGAAAATCCGACCGTGTGTTTGGGGCTTTAGACTGTATTTTGTAGATACAAGGACTGTGGTATATGTGTGCAGTATATAAAACAAATAGACACAGGATTTGTTTAATTATCTCTCTTTAATCCACTCCCACTATTGGGTGCAATCTTGCCATACACACAGTTCACCGTGGCACCTTATGCACTTGTTTCTGTTCCAGGGTGCCCAGGATCTTTCATTACCTTAGTCATGCTCACATTTTGTCACACTGTTTTGAATTTTTAGCTATAAAGCCAGACAGATTCCCCTATTGATACTGTTAACATTTACATATTGTTTACATAATTTAAATATTAACCACTTGCTTACTGGGCACTTAAACACCCTTCCTGCCCAGACCAATTTTCAGCTTTCGGTGCTCTCACGCTTTGAATGACAATTACTCAGTCATGCAACACGGTACCCAAATAATTTTTTTGTCCTTTTTTTTCCCACAAATAGAGCTTTCTTTTGGTGGTATTTGATCACCTCTGGATTTTTTATTTTTTGCGCTATAAATGAAAAAAGACCAAAAATGTAGAAAAAAAACGCATTTTTCGTTGTTTCTGTGATAAAATTTAGCAAACTATTAATTTTTCTTCATAAATTTTGGCCACAATTTATACTGCTACATATCTTTGGTAAAAATAACCCAAATTAGTGGATATTATTTGGTCTTTGTGAAAGTTAGAGAGTCTACAAGCTGTGGTGTGAATTATACAAAATTGATCACATCTGATGTACTGGTGGCCTATCTCATTTCTTGCGACCCGAACAAGCCAGGAAAGTACAAATACCCCCCAAATGACCCCTTTTTTGAAAGTAGACATTCCAAGGTATTTAGTAAGAGGCATGGTGAGCTTTTTGATGCTGTCATTTTTTCCCACAATTCTTTGCAATATTATTTTTTATTTTTTCCCCACAAAATTGTCATTGTAATAGGTTATTTCTCTCACATGGCATGTGTATACCATAAAATAACACCCCAAAATAATTTCTGCTACTCCTCCTGAGTATTACAATACCACATGTGTGGGACTTTTCCACAGCCTGGCCACTTAGAGAGGCCCAACATGCAGGGAGCGCCATCACGTGTTCTAGGAGCATAAATTACACATCTAACTTGTTGATTACCTAGTACACTTTTGAAGGCCCTGGAGCACCAGAACAATGACACGTGACACTGACGTGGCACTGATAACAGATGGCACTGATACATGGCACTGATGACACGTGACACCGATGTGACACTGATGACAGATGCCACTAATACGGGGCACTGATGACACGTGACACTGATGACAGATGGCACTAATATGTGGCACTCATGACAGATGGCACTTATACATAGCACTGATATCATGTGGCACTAATACGTGGCACTGAGGAGAGATGGCACTAATACGTGTCACTGATGAGAAATGGCACTAATACGTGGCACTGATGACAGATGGCACTGATACGTGGCATTGATGACACGTGACACTGATGACAGATGGCACTGATACGTGGCATTGATGGCACGTGACACTGATAACAGAAGGCACGTGACACTGACAGGTGGCACTGATGACAGATGGCGCTAATATGTGGCACTGATGACAGATGGCACTAATATGTGGCACTGATGACACGTGACACTGATATGGCACTGATGACAGATGGCACTATGTGGCACTGATGACACGTGGCACTGACGTGGCACTGATGTCAGATGGCACTTATACATGGCACTGGGGATAGGTGGCACTGGGGACAAATGGCACTGGGGACAAATGCACTGGGGACAGGTGGCACTGACAGATGGCACTGGGGACAGGTGGCACTGACAGATGGCACTGGGGACAGGTGGCACTGACAGATGGCACTGGGGACAGGTGGCACTGACAGATGGCAGAGGGGACAGGTGGCAGTGGGGAAAGATGGCAGCGGGGACAGGTGGAACATTTTTTTTCCGTTTTTTTTTTTTCTCACGGCTGCTGCAGCCGTTCATCTCTCCCTCCTCACACGCTGTCTCGAGGGAGAGCAGGGCTGACAGATGATCTCATATGTTTTCATATGAGATCATCTCCCATTGATCACGCCGATCGTGCTGTAAACGGCCACTGTGATTGGTGGTTTACAGCGATCTGTGACTGGCTGTGTCCGAGGGACACGGGCAGCACTAAACTTTCTCTCAGAAGCAGACAGGGAGAGCCGTTTAGCAGAGCCTGCTCTGTCAGATCTCCCCCTCCCCCTGCTGCCCGCACAGCCAGACAGGAGATGAGAGACCTGCTTCTGCTCCTCCTCCTCCCGCCCTCTCCTCCAGTGTCTGCCCCGCCCACTCTCCTCGGCAGTGTTCTCTGTTCTGTCTCAGAGAAGGAGATGTGTGGGCGGGAAGATTTACGATGAAGCCAAGCAAACAGAAAAAGAACAGGGCAGTCTGATCCATCCATCCAGCCATCCATCCATCCAATCCCTCCTGCCTCCCAGTGAGTACACTGATGTAGGGGATGCCCTTCCTTCCCTTCTTCCACCATCCCCCTTGCTTTCTATCTTTCCTAGCATCCTTTCTTTCTTTCCTTCCACCTTTCCTTCCTTTCTCTTTCTTTCTTTCCTTATTTCCTTCTTTCCTTTCTTTCTTTCTTTCTTTCTTTCCTAGCATCTTTCCTTTCTTTCTTATTTACTTTCTCTTTCTTTCTTTCATTTTTTTCCTTCCACCTTTCCTTTCTTTCTCTTTCTTTCTTTCCTTATGTCTTTCTTTCTTTCTTTCTTTCTTTCTTTCTTTCTTTCTTTCTTTCTTTCTTTCTCTTTCTTTCCTACCATCTTTCCTTTCTTTCTTTCTTTCTTTCTTTCTTTTCTTTCTTTTCTTTCCTTCCATCTTTTTTTTTTCCTTCCATCTTTTCTTTCTTTCTTTCCTTCTCTCTTTCTTTCTTTCTTCCTTTCTCTTTCTTTCCTTCTCTCTTTCTTTCCTACCATCTTTCCTTTCTTTCTTTCGTTTCTTTCTTTCTTTCCTTCCACCTTTCCTTCCTTTCTCTTGCTTTCTTTATTTATTTCTCTCTTTCTTTCTTTCCTTCCATCTTTTCTTTCTTTCCTTCTCTTTCTTTCTTTCTTTCTTTCCTTCTCTCTTTCTTTCTTTCCTACCATCTTTCCTTTCTTTCTTTCCTTCCACCTTTCCTCCCTTTCTTTCTTTCTTTCTTTCTTTCTTTATTTTCTTCTCTCTTTCTTTCTTTCTTTCTTTCTTTCTTTCTTTCCTTCCATCTTGACTTTCTTTTCTTATTTCTCTTTCTTTCTTTCTTTCCATCTTTCCTTTCTTTCTTTCCTTCTCTCTTTCTTTCTTTCCAACTTTTTTTCCGTCCAACTTTCCTTCCTTCCTCTTTCTTCCTTTCTCTTTCTTTCTTTCTTTCCGTCCACCTTTCCTTCCTTTCTCTTTCTTTCTTTCCTTCCATCTTTCTCTTTCTTTCATATTTTCTTTCTTTCTTTCCTTTCATATTTTCTTTCTTTCTTTTCTTTTTATAGTTACTGTCCACTCCCCTATACTGTACCCTCCTTTCTTTCTTTCTTTCCTTCCACCTTTCCTTTGTTTCTCTTTCTTTTTCTTTCTTTCTTTCCACCTTTCCTTTCTTTCTTTCTCTTTCTTTTTCTTTCTTTCCTTCCACCTTTCCTTTCTTTCTTTCCTTCTTTCTTTCTCTTTCTTTCTTTCCTTCTCTCTTTATTTCTTTCCATCTTTCCTTTCTTTCTTTCATTCTTTCTTTCTTTCATTCTTTCTTTCTTTCATTCTTTCCATCTTTCCTTTCTTTCTTTCCACCTTTCCTTCCTTCCTCTTTCTTTCTTTCTTTCCTTCCACCTTTCCTTCCCTTTCTCTTTCTTTCTTTCTTTCTTTTTTTTTTCTTTCTTTCTTTCTTTCTTTCTGTTCACCTTTCCTTCCTTTCTCTTTCTTTCCTTCCTTCCTCTTTCTTTCTTTGTTTCTTTCTTTCTTTCTTTCTTTCTTTCCGTTAACCTTTACTTCCTTTCACTTTCTTTCTTTCCGTCCACCTTTCCTTCCTTTTTCTTTCTTCTTTCTTCCACCTTCTTTCTTTCTTTCTTTCACTTTTTTTCTTTCTTTCTTTCTTTCTTTCTGTTCACCTTTCCTTCCTTTCTCTTTCTTTCCTTCCTTCTCTTTCTTTCTTTGTTTCTTTCTTTCTTTCTTTCTTTCTTTCTTTCTTTCTTTCCGTTAACCTTTACTTCCTTTCACTTTCTTTCTTTCCGTCCACCTTTCCTTCCTTTACTCTTTCTTTTTTCTTTCTTTCTTTTCTTTCTTTCTTTCTTTTCCTTTTTCTTTCTTTCTTTCTTTTTTTTCTTTCTTTTTCTTTTTCTTTCTTTTTCTTTCTTTCTTTTCTTTTTCTTTCTTTCTTTCTTTCTTTCTTTCCTTTCCTTTCCGTGACAGCCTGCCCCCTGTACTGTTCCCTCCTGCGCCCTGTACTGTCCACTTCCCTATACTGTACCCTCCTAATACAGTTAATTTTCATTCCTTGAATTTTTTTTCCCATTATGGGAGTGATTGGGGCCTCATGTCTAAGTTTTGCCTAAGGCCTCACAAAGTCTAGAGCCGCCTCTGCCTGGACACAGCAAAGAGAAGGGTATCAAGTTAGGACCTTGCAAACAGGCTCACTGCATTCCGAAAATGCCCCTGGATTAAGGCCTTCGTCTGGTTTTGTGGATGTGAACATGTTTGATGTCTTTTAATAAAATCCAATGACTGTGGGCCTAACCATCTGATTAGCAGATCAATCTCTTGAATGGGTGGGATGCTGAGGTTCTGAACTACGACATGAATATGGATCTCCAGCTCCAGCAGGTCACTGGGCAATCATCAAATTCATGAGGCCGGTGTTAGTAAGTCAAAAGGTGTTCCCTCACTGTTGCTGTAGGTGGTGGTAGCAGGTACCTGAGGACTAGCTGATGGATTCAGTTCAGGGGTAGGTTTTGCATCTGGGAGTCTCGTAACATAAGTTTCCAGAAATGTGCATCTAGTACCAGGGGACTTTGAGACAATTTGGGGATTTGGGCTTAGGAGAGTCTGTGATGACACACAGCATAGGGTGTCAGCAGCCTCTTACATGGTGGATGTTTTGCATCATCGTGCCTATGATTAAAAGCAATCTGTGCTATTGCATTGTAACTTTCCTGACTTAGGACAAATTCCACAGTTTGTCTTGCAGGTTCACCAGAGGCAGTCATAATAGAATGATGGACTTCTTCTCTCATCCAAAACTTTAATTTCAGCTATGGCTGCTGCTTCTTCCCTTTCTTTCTGAAGGACTACCAAACCTGTTTCTGCGTTGGCTTGTATTACCTGCACCTATGCCTGTCCTTGAGCTTGTTTTTCAACAGCTTGTGTCTTAATGGCTGCTTGTTTCTGTTTTCTCACCTTAGCACACCCTCCTGCCTGCATGCTTGAGCTAAGGGCAGATAAATTCCAGGAAGTAAATGCTATATATATATATTATCTGTTAATGTGCAGCATTAATATATTGAAGATATGATGTATGGGAACCCTAACCAAAAGGCACCCTCATAAATCCTATTGTGAGGGTCACAAATAAATGTGATATCAAATTTTAGGGATGGGCCGAAGACTGCGAAAGTTCAGACTCTAATAACGAACCCCATTTAAAGTGAAAGTATAAAAATGAAAAATTCCTTCCAATATAGTGCTTTGTCTACCTGTAAAGTGGCAGATCTGTACCGTGTCTAGAATCTGTTGCAGCAATAATTGCATTTATAAACTCACACTTTCCCTGCAAGCTGCCTTTATTTTACTCAGCAACAGCTAGGGAGCCAGTGTGTATGAGCCAGTGTGTATGATGAGGCCACAATTTAGTGCACTGGGAACAAGATTAGAGATCTTTTGGATACATTCTGGTGTCACTTTGACATTGGATAGAAGTAATGGGTGCGTAAAAATTGGTCTTTGGGTGTCGGTGGCGCCTTCCCACCATAACTCTAAAGAGGTACTCTTGATGAAAGAAAGAATTGGCCTTGCTGTAAAAAATTGCAATGATATGCACCTGTCAAACAGGTGCAGAAAAATTGGTCTTTGGATGTTGGTGGCTCTTTTTCACCATAACCCTATAGAGGTACTCTTGATGAAAGCAAGAATTGGCCTTGCTGTAAAAAGTTGCAATAACATGCACCTGTCAAACAGGTGCAGAAAAATTGTTTGTTGGTTGTCAGTGGCGCCTTCCCGCCATAACCCTCTAGAGGTACTCTTGATGAAAGAAAGAATTGGCCTTGCTGTAAAAATTGCAATGATATGCACCTGTCAAACAGGTGCAGAAAAATTGGTCTTTGGATGTTGGTGGCACTTTTCCAAAACAAAAAAAACAAAAACAAAAAACAATTTCTCATGCGCTCTGGTGTCTAGTCTCTTGATTCGTGATGTAACCAATTCCTCAAGGTAATGCCTAGTGTCTTGCAGCCCTCCTCAGAACAATGGGTGTTCATAAACCCCAGAGAGCCCCCCCAACCTGTTTGAGCTCTTCATTGATCTAAACAAGTTTATACGGAATCTGACCTTAAAGCGCCACTTCAAGCTCAAGGAAATTCATGGTTTAGTGGATAAAAAGGCTGAGATGATCGTTCCTTCCTCCCCTAGTGATTTCGATGATGAAGGAATACTAGAAATTCTGGAAGGAGGTAGGGACCCTATGGAGGAGATCCCTTCCTTGAGTCGTGAAGATAGGACTATTAGTACTAATTTTAGACCAAAATCAGGTTTTTATCCCCATTGGAATAAGGGCAATTGTATTCCTGCATTCTATGAGGTGGTGATGGGAGAATTTAGGAAGGTGTGTGGAAACCACACCAGGAAGTTCAACAAAGGCCATGAGGTCGATCTGGATGGTCCGCATAATAGCCTGAAGAAGAATTCAGAAATAATAACAAGGAAAGCAGACAAGGGGGGTGGCCTAGTCATACAGGATAAGGACCAGTATGTGGACGAAGCATTAAGATTAATTGAAGATAAAAGTACATATGAGAGATTGACTTGGGATCCCACTGCCCTGTATGGTACTGAGCTCAAAATGCTTGTGGATAAAGCACTTACCAACAAAGTTATCACCAAGAACGAGTACTATTTCTTGCTTCCTAAACATCCTGTAGTGCCTCATTTCTACCATATTCCGAAGATACACAAGGATATGGAGAAACCCCCAGGTAGACCAATTATAGCTGGAATAGATAGCCTTACCAGTAACCTGGGATGCTATATAGACTATTTTCTCCAAGGGATTGTCACCAATTTACCATCTTTTATTAAAGATTCAGGACACACCCTAGAGATCCTTAGCGCCTACACATGGGAAAGAAGCTACAGATGGCTCTCTCTAGATGTGGCATCATTATACACTTCTATACAGCATGAATTTGGGTTAAGAGCAGTGGAGTATAATCTGGCTGATACGCATCTGTGCAATCCTATACAGGCCCAATTTCTGTATGACTGCATTGAATTCACCTTGACTCACAATTACTTTACATTTATGGTTGGATTCTATAGGCAGGTCAAGGGTACAGCCATGGGCGCTAGATTTGCCCCAAGCTACGCAAATTTGTTCATGGGGTATTGGGAGCAGAATTACATTTGGGCTACCAACCCTTTTGGTGGCAATTTGATTTTGTACTCTAGGTACATTGACGATATACTCATCATTTGGGGTGGAACTGATGAGGAGTTGGAAGGCTTCCTAAGACACTGCGCAGAGAATCCATTTGGTATTTCTTTCACGCATGTGGTAGATGACGTATCTTTGGTTTTTCTTGACTTGGAATTGCGGGCCGACGATGAAGGAAAAATCTATTCAAAAACTCACTTCAAACCAAGTGCCGGAAACTCCTACCTCCATGCGCGTAGCCATCACCATCCACAATGGATCCGGAATGTCCCCTTTGGCCAATTTTGTAGACTAAAGCGAACTTGCACCCTCAAACAGGATTATGAAGAACAAAGTGTGGTCCTTAAGAACAAATTTAAAGAGAAGGGGTTCAAGGACGAGCACTTAGAGGAAGCCTTCCAGAAGTACCTCGTACAATATGATAACATTGAGATGGAGGGAACAAGAAAGGTGGAACCACATGGGGATGAACTACTACAAGTTCGATTTTGCACTAGGTTTAATAACAAAGCGAATGTAATACAGAAAGTCTTAAAAAAGAATTGGAGGATATTGGAGTCAGACCCCATTCTGAAGACACATCTCCCTCATTGTCCAAATATAATCTTTAGGAGACCAAAAGACCTTAAGAGCATCATTGCCCCAAGTAGGATAAAGAAAACTAGAAGTAGAGGCCTCAACAACCCTTGGACTACGTTATTCGATCAAAAGGGGAGTTATAGATGTGGGGTTACAAATTGTGGGAACTGCATGTACATGCACCACAGAAAGAAAGAACTAAAAGGTGCTGATGGCAAAATACATAAGATCAAGCAGTTCATAAACTGTGGTACCCCATATGTTATATATGGGCTCTTGTGCCCTTGTGGCCTCCTTTATATTGGTCGTACCTCAAGGCAAATGAGAACCAGGATGAATGAACATAGAGGCAATATCCTGACCAAAAAAGACAAATATTCTGTATCTAGGCACTTTAAGGAAGTTCATGATAGCAGTATAGAAGGCCTTAGGGTATTTGGTATTGAGGCTATGCCAAATGAGTTAGATAATGGTAAAAAGCACCAGCTATTGTGTAAAAGAGAGGCCTACTGGATCTTTACCTTAGAAAGTATGGCCCCCAAGGGCCTAAATGAAGAAATAGAACTGCACAACCTCATTTGAGATTTGCAGCTGGAATAGAGATATTGGAAGAACTGTTTTGTCTTTGGGCTCTGTTCACGTAGTATGGAGCTGTCTTTCCGTATAGCGTCAACAGACCCCACTTTTTGATACTCACTTCAGCCATTTTAGGAGCCAATTTTTATGCCCTTGCCAGGCAAAGTTATGGAGTTTGGGCATTAGAGATTAAATAGCCAGTACATTTAGTACAGGTCCACGTAAGTGTAGTGTCCTAGTTTCAGCTCTTGTCCCAGTCCAACAGGATAAGGGTAGAATGAGCGGCCATGGGGGCAGCCAGGGATAGGTTGTGTTTCGACTTTTATTTCTGCAGTAGTAGTTAGTCTCTCGTGGGGTTGTTTCTAGTGGGCAAATGGTCTCGTTGTAGATGTAGAGGTCCTATGATCTTTACACAGATGTATGCACTTTATCTACATGTGTTTATATACGCAAATAAGATTCAGCATTCAACATCTTCAGTCTTGCATGAGTGTAAGTGTGCTATAGCTTCGTGAGTTTTATGAGGGATTTGTATTGATAGAGTCCGCCACTAATTTGGTGTTTTAACAATTTTAATAATTCTATTAACTACAATTTTTACTTAAATTATTTTAAGCTTTTAAATAATTGCACACCTACTTTATATTTGCAGCGATTGTTTGAGTGTGAATACTGTTCCTATATACCCCCTTTGCATCTGTAGCGTATATATTTTTATATATATATATATATTTTTTTTTTTTTTTTATATTTTTTTATATACAATCTTTTTTATATATATATATATATATATAATTTTTTTACACTATACACATTGTTGTTCTCTTTGATATGTATGGGCATTTGGGTTGGGTCTGTTCAGGCTCCACCAGTTCCCTCCCCTCTTTGTGTCTTCATTCCCTTGATCTCCTTTAAACCCCCCCCCCCCCACCCCTCGCTCAGTTGTCTCCCCTATGGTGAACAGTTGGGTGTAGAGACTGGCCTTTGCCCTTTGTTTTCGGTGGCCTGGGTTGGAGACCGGAAGCATCAGGTGGAACGCATGTATCCTGATTCCCTGATGCTTCTGTGAACGGCCGTAGTGTGCGCGCACGCATGCGCAGAAGGGTAGCGCAGGGGATGCGAGCGCAGGCACAGGAGGGCCAATTCAGGCGTACGTAGCGCCGTGATTAGGGGCACGCCTGGCCTGGTAGTGAGCCTTGGGATGACCGGAAGTTGCGAGTGGAGCGCAAACACACCCGCGCTTCTGGGTCGAGTACGCCGCACGGATGTATAGGAGAAGTGTCTGCACAACAGTACACGGATTTGACAGGAGGACACTCCCGGTAAGGAAAAACTAACTTTAAGGCGACTCCTTTGGGGTTATCATGAGAGGATTGTCCGTCAATCATGACTGGTTTGTAGGGCTATTACTTACTACCCAGATTGTGAGACTTGGGAAGATGGCTGTGGATATGGGGAGGAGGGGCCTGGGGTGCCTGACCACGCCTACATGTGCACTCTTCTTTTAAAGGAGAGCTGATGTAAATGGGGGGAGATGAGACCATTGCCCACTTGTAGGCTCTGAGGAAAGGGGTTTTCCCCAGAAACGCGTCAGCCATTCGCTAGAGGAAGCATCAGATTCCCTCGGTATCTAAGATTTGAGGTCGGAAGTTCCTAGCAGTGGACGCTTTTATCTATGTATTTGCCTTCAACCTATACTCGTTTGTGAGTAGAAAATCTGCTGTTTTATTCTTTTTTTTATTTTTATTAAAGCCTCTTTAGTGGTAATGCACAAAGGTCGGTGGCACTTTTCCACCATAACCCTATAGAGGTACTCTTGATGAAAGCAAGAATTGGCCTTGCTGTAAAAAATTGCAATAATATGCACCTGTCAAATAGGTGCAGAAACGTTGGTCTTTGGGTGTCGGGGGGCACCTTCCCACTGTAACCCTATAGAGGTGCTCTTGATGAAGGCCAAAAAAAATTGCAATGATATGCACCTGTCAAACAGGTGCATAAAAATTGGACTTTGGGTGTTAATTGTGCCAAAAACATTCTTCCAGATAATTGAGAATGTTTGAGCACTCTCAAAGCTAGGAAGCCTCAAAGTCCTGCAGAGATTCCACATCCCAAAAAGACGTAATCAGTGACATCGGCATCAGGGGCTTCATAGCTGGTAATCCAGGACTGATTCATTTTTATAAGAGTCAAACCGTCCACAGAGTCTGTGAACAGACACGTTCTATGATCAGTAACCAAACCTCCTGCAGCACTGAATGCCCATTCTGAAAGAACGCTGGATGCAGGGCAGCCCAACAACTCAATAGCATACTGGGCAAGTTCTGGCCAGTGGTCTATTCTCATGACCCAGGAAGTCAGTGGATTGTCAGCTGGAAAGCTCTCCATCTCTGTTTTGGCCCAGAGGTAATCATCCACCATGTGATGCAGACGCTGCAGATGGAATGTGGAAGCTGACAGCCCTGGGTGGCGAGGACTAAAAAAAATCCAAAATGCCTCACTTAGGCAGACGCCTTCTCCAACGCTCCTCTCTTGACCAACAGAAGACTCAAAACAATGTTTTCCACTACACTGTAACCTACTGGAGTCAGGAAAATTTTTCAATAAAACCCTCTTCTCCTCTTGTAAAGTGTCCTCAAGAGATTTTATCTTCTGCGCTCTCTGTGGGGAAGGGATGAGTTCTGAGACCTTCCCCTTATAATGGTGGTCAAGGAGGGTTGCCAACCAGTCATCCTTCTCCTTTATGCCATGTATTCTTGGGTCCTTTTGCAGGCTTTGAAGCATGAGGTTGCCCATGTGCCTCAAATTTGCCAAGGCTTGAGAAGCAGACTCCTCTGGGTCACTCAGGATGACAGCATTGGAACTTCCTCCTCCCAGTCACGTACTACTCCCAAGGATCTTGGGGTTGGAAAGTCATCGCTTACAGATTGACGCATGTCTTCCTCTTCTTCAAAGCCTATGAAAATGTCAGAATCCTCCTCCTCTTCCTCCTCCCTCTCTCCTCCTGTGTGTTCTGTGACATAGGAATTATGGTGTCTGGATAAAGTGGGCCTTGAGAGGAAAGGAAGTCCTCATCTTCCTCCTGCTGCTCTGCCTCCAGTGCCCTGTCCATAAAGCCACGCAGAGTCTGCTGCAGCAGGAACACAACAGGGATTGTGTCACTGATGCATGCACTGTCAAAGGTTCACCATCCTTGTGGCCTCCTAAAATAGTGACAATACAGTGCATGCATCCTTAATGATCAGCTGATGTTGGGGCTATGGCAGGAATAGATGTGGACAAGGAGGCAGGTTTATCCACTCTGGCAACTGCAGGGAACTGCACACTTGTCTCTGCTTGCATGACAGAAGAAGAAGAAGGTTTAGTAAGCCAGTCCACCACCTCCTCTGCATGCTGTGGCTAGATAGCATGGGCAAACTCAGTAAACAGAGTAAAAGATGCCCTGCCTGAGGACTGACCACCACATCCACCTTTGCCTGTGGACACATTTGTTGCTGGCCCCCTTACAGTGCCAAGGGAACATCTGCCTATCCTTGTTGTCCTCCCAAACATTATTGAGAGGGAAGGGGCGGTGCTTATAAGCAAATGTAAGGAAGAAGTTGAAATATGTACGTAGGTGCACTTTAATCAATGTAAAGTGGTGTTTGTTGCACTTTAATTAGAGTACTCACACTACACAGACACACTTCACAGATACACAAAATAATGCGTCAAATGTACAGTGACGCACAGAACTATATGGCATTAAACTTGCAGTAATGCGCACAGAAGTAAATAGCATTAAACAGGCAGCAACACACACAGAAGTAAATGGTGTTAAACTTGCAGTAACGCACACAGAAGTAAATGGCGTTAAACTTGCAGTAACACACAAAACGATATGGCGTTAAACTGGCAGTAACACATGAAAAAACGATATGGCGTTAAACTGGCAGTAACGTACACAGAACTATATGGTGTTAAACTGGCAGTAATGCACACAGAAATATATGGCATTAAACTGGCAGTAACGCACAAAACTATATGGCGTTAAACTGGCAGTAATGCACAAAACTATATGGCGTTAAACTGGCAGTAACTCACACAAAACGATATGGCGTTAAACTGGCAGTAACTCACACAAAACTATATGGCGTTAAACTGGCAGTATCGCACACAGAACTATATGGCGCTAAACTGGCAGTAACGCACAAAAAACTATATAGTGTTAATCTGGCAGTAACGCACACAGAACTATATGGAGTTAAACTGCCAGTAACGCACAAAAAACTATATGGCGTTAAACTGGCAGTAACACACACAGAACTATATGGCGTTAAACTTGCAGTAATGCACACAACTATATGGCGTTAAACTGGCAGTAATGCACACAGAACTATATGGCATTAAACTGGCAGTAACGTCGTTTATCATTTATTAACAGTTTATCTTGACCTAACCTGTCAACAACCTCATTTAAAGTTCCAACTTCCTTCTCGTTTTATACAAATCAGGGATGGAAGCACAGTTGTGCTTCATTTAAAGTCCCAAAACTCAAATTTTTTCAACATACAATGATATTGCTCACAAACACAGAGAAATCATCACAAACACATACTGACATTACACATACACACACACAAACCATGACACCCAAACAATAGAAATTACTTTCTCTAAACAAGGGGTACTTAGGACATTTTTTTAGACCTGCAGGGATACTTCACCGTAAAAGGTTGAGAAACACTGCAATAGGGAGACCAAATGCATTATTATTTTTTTATAACAGTGAATGTACCCTTTAAATTAAACTTCTACTAAAATATTACACAGTTTAACCTCATTATGTTAAAATGAGTCAGGGGAAAGAAACACATTGGAGCTGACTTTAGATCATTTAACCCTTTCATTTTACCTGAATGCTTTTATTACATTGGGGATATGGTATTTTGAAATGCTTTTCCCCAAATAAAGCCAAGCAGAAGAATCAAGCAACTGTAGATAATAATGAAGAACAGTTTCAGAATCAGGTTATCCTGATGCTTTTTCAGTCCAAATGCTCAGACTGAAAACAATACGTTTTTTTATTATTATTAAAATGCTACAAAAGGAACTATATTTTCTCGGCTCAGTCAGTCAATTTCAAATCATTCTCCATCTGTCAATTTCCAGGGGAGATTTAAATTTGATTGGTTGTTAAAGGGCACTTTCAGAAAATGAATGTGTGAGTTTAAATTAATAAAATAGAGGGGCGCATGTGTGGTGACGAGCGGACATGCCCGCCCGAAGCTCCGCTACCTGGAGGAGGGTAAAGCCTAATAACGGCGGATGTTCATTAAACATCCGCAATTATATAACACCTACCTAAGCCCACAGTGGTCTGGTAAGTTGGGGTTTTATCCCTGGTGGTCCTTAGCCGAAATCCACCAAAGTCGCGTCGCCTCATACAGCAGCTAAAATGGCGTTGCAGCCGCTCCCCTCAGGATCATCATACAGCGCTGATAAAGCCTTAAAGGCAAATACACACTCTCAGGCTCTCTCAGGAAAAACAGATTTTGATCTTGAAAACCGTGAGGATTCCTCTCAGGATGAACTGGCTTCCCCAGCCATGTTGAAACATATAGTATTTTTTTTTAAAGCATTAAAGCGCACCTCAGACCATATCACAACTAGCCTCACTTAAGAAATTAGGGAGCTGGGTCAAAGCATGTCTGAACTTGAAAACAGAGTGGATGACATGGAAAATTATACCCTGAATTATTCAACAGAGATTGAAAACCTTAAAGAAGAAAATATAATTTTGCAGACAAGACTGGAGGATTATGAAAACCGCGCAAGACGCTCCAATTTGTGCATTAGAGGAATTGCTGAATCTGTGATTGACTTAAAGCCAAAATGATAGCACTTTTTCAGTAACTGCAACTGGCTATCCCAGTGGAACGTCTCAAGATGGGCAGGGTTCATAGAGCCCTAACACACAAAAAACCCCAAGGTCCACCTTGCGATATCATTGCTAAGGTCCATTTTTATCAAACAAAAGAGCAACTATTAGCCGCAGCAAGAAATAAAGAATCTCTAACTTTCCAAGGACATAACTATCAACTCTTTGCAGACTTGTCCCAACTAACTATCAATAAAAAATTGGCTTTAAAACCCCTGCTTCAAGTATTGCAATGCAATCTAATAACGTATCAGTGGGGTTTCCCCTTTTCGGTGCGTTTTACATATCAAGGCTCCAAATATATATGTCGCACTTCAAATGATCTACAAACCACTCTTCAAGACTTGCATCTGTTGAACTCAACTCAAGACTCAGAAGACACATGCTGAAGATCAACATCGTGTTCCTCTGGCAAATCATCTACCCCATCAGGAAGAAATGAACATCATAGTTCACACAAAAGAAGTTGCTTTTGATCCCCAGATTCTTGATGATTCCATGGACTGAAGGATGCTTTCCAATGAGGTTTCACTACCTATTGGCTGGTTGAGTACACCGATTCCTACTGTTTATTTTTTCATATGGCCTCAAAATAGTTTTAACCTTACTCATGAACATCTAGCTATGATAATAGAATATCCTGTCCATTTTCATAAGCTCACGCTGAATTATTTTTCCTACTCCAGGTTTTGTTTTTTTATTTATTTTGTAATTTTCTGCCTTAATAAGATATAATTACTATAGTGCCAATATGCAATCCTGCAGCAGGACTTCAACTCTCAGAAACTGGGCAGACATGCAAATGGAAAGCACACTATTGCCGGCGAACATGCCTGTCAGACCGCATATGTGGTAATAGTTGTCAATAGGGCTCGAACCTGCAAAATCCAAAGTCCTGACTGAAGGCTTGTATGCAAGTTACTTGCCATAAAATGTGTATGGGGACCTGGGTACTGCCCCAGGGGACATGTATCAATAGAAAAAAACATTTTTAAAACAACAGTTTTTTTCAGGAGCAGTGATTTTAATAATGCTCAAAGTGAAACAATACAAATTAAAAATTCCTGTAAATATCATGCCTGGGGGGTCCCCTTAGTCTGCCTGTAAAGTGGCGCATCTGGCCGATGTGTATAACAGTGCTGCAGCAAAATTAAATTTCTAAAGTAAAAAATGTCATTTAAACTTGCCCGTGTTGTAATGTATAGCTGGTTCCCGGCAATATAGATGAAAAATCTTGGAAAAAAAGGGCGTAGGGTCCCCCCCCCCAGTCCATACCAGGCCATTCGGGTCTGGTATGGACTTTAAGGGAAACCCCACAACAAAATTTAAAAGAAATTGGCCAGACCCTTATCTGAGCATGCAGCCTGGAGGACAGGAAAGGGGAGGCACGCAAGCACCCATCCCCTTCCAAAGGGGACCCCTTGGGGACCCTACGCTGTTTTTTTCCTTGATTTTCCTTGATTTTTGAATAGCTGGATTTTTTGAATTCCACACCATAATATTATTGAATAATGCATGCACCATTGCATGCATTTGAAGAGTTAAAATAAAGGAATAAACCAAGCTGAGTACAATGCAAGTTTTCAGGAGGTGATAACATTGGTGGGATTCAAACCCATGGCTTGAACCTTTGAAGGTAGCAGGGCATACCACTACACTACAGAGCTGAGCACAATCATACATGGAAAATACAATTACTAATGTTTGATTATTTTCATTCTATACAATAATGTTTTGCATTTGAGGCATTCCCCCCAAAATCCTTACCAGACTCTTATCCAAGCATGCAGCCCGGAGGTCAGGATAAAGGGGACAAACAATCGCCCCCCACTCCCAAACCATACCAAGCCACATGCGCTCAACATGGGGAGGGTGCTTTGGGGTTATTCGATGATGTCACCCAGAGAGCCCGCCCCATGACTATGTAAGAGACGCCACACAGCGGGGGACAACACAGCGGAGGAAGACAGCCACAGAAGAAGAGCAGCTTTTTTTTAAATTAGCGGATGACTGGCGGTGCAGAAGAACACAGCAGCGGGAGAAGGCGGTGGCGTCAGGAGAGATGGCGGATGGGAGAAGACGGCAGATGGAGAAGGCAGTGGCAGGAGAAGATGGCAGCGGGAGAGACAGCAGCAGGAGAAGATGGGGGCTGGAGAAGACTGCTCAGGGAAGAAGGCGGCTCAGAGCTATTTTACAATAAGGACTTGTTAAAAACCGGCTATCCTTTTTTTTTACATTTCACTGCTTTTTTTGGTGAATGGTTAGGGGTACAATGTACCCGATAACCATTCACATGGGGGGGGGGGCAGGATCTTGGGGCCCCCTTGTTAAAGGGGGCTTCCACATCCTGATAAGCCCCCCGCCCAAAGACCCCGACAACCACAGCCCAGGGTTGTTGGGAAGAGGCTCTTGTCCCCATCAACATCCCCATCTTGTCTGGGGGGACCCCTAAGCACCTTCCCCATGTTGAGGGCATGTGGCCTGGTACGGTTCAGGAGGGGGGGGCGCTCCCTAGTCCCCCCCATCCTGATCCCCAGGCTGTATGCTTGGATAAGGGTCTGGTATGGATTCTGGGGGGAACCCAATGCTATTTTTTTAATTTGACATGAAGTTCCCCTTAAAATCCATACCAGACCCAAAGGGCCTGGTATTTATTTTGGGGGGACCCATGCCAATTTTATTTTTAAATTTGGCATGGAGTTCCTCACAAAATCCATACCAGACCCAAAGGGCCTGGTATGGATTTTGGGGGGGACCCCATGCCATTTTTTCTTTTTATTTGGCATGGAGTTCACCTTAAAACCCATACCAGACCCGAAGGGCCTGGTATGGATTTGGGGGGGGGGACCAAACTTTTTCAATAATTTTTTGCTTAATTTAGTTCTTTAACTGCTTGCCCCAGCACACGACAATGTACGTCGGCACAATGGCACGGCTGGGCAAATGGGTGTACCTGTACGTTCCCTTTAAGATGCGGCTTAGTGGGCGCGTGTGTGCCGCCGAAAGGGCATGCACGTGCCTGCCAAGTACTCCGTGAGTGTGCCTGCGGGCCCCCAGACTCGATGTCCACCGGCACGGAGTGGCAGAACGGGGAGATGCCTATATAAACAAGACATTTCTCTATTCTGCCTAGCAACATGACAGGTATCTACTGCTCCCTGTCATCGGGAGCAGTGATCTCTGTCATGTTGTAGTGAGCCCATCCCCCCACAGTTAGAATCCCTTCCTAGGACACACTTAACCCCTTGATCGCCCCCTAGTGTTTAATCCCTTCCCTGACAGTGTAATTTACACAGTAATCAGTGCATTTTTATAGCACTGATCGCTGTATAAATGTTACTGGTCCCAAAATAGTGTCAAAAGTGTCAGTCGTGTCCGCCGCAATGTCACAGTCATGATAAAAATCGCAGATCGCCACCATTACTAATTAAAACGCTATAACTTTTGTGCAAACCAATCAATATACGCTTATTGCAATTTTTTTTACCAAAAATATGTAGAAGAATACATATTGGCCTAAACTGAGAAAGAAATATTTTTTTATATATATTTTTGGAGGATATTTATTATAGCAAAAAGTTAAAAAATATAGTTTTTTTTTCAAAATTGTTGCTCTTTTTTTGTTTACAGCTCAAAAAATAAAAACCGCAGATTTATCATCAAACAATAAATTTAATGACAGCGACTATTCTGCAACTGAGCAAATTTCAGTGTTTTTGATTTTATTACATTATTGAATCATTTTTATATATATTTTTATTATATTATAATTTATGATTTTGTGTTTCAAACTTTATCATACCCGGGATGTCTACTAGACTCTGGTTCGGACAGATTTAAGTGAGTTATTCATAAGAATTGCATGCCTACAATATAAAAACGCCAAATTTCCATGCAAAATAATTGTACCGCTTTCAGCACTAAATTCCAGACAGAATCATACCGCCAGGGAGGTTAAAAAAACACAAATGTTGGAAATAAACCTTAATTGCCATTTTAACCTGTGTGTGCCACCTTCTGTGTCTTTACCAAGGCCAAACATCCCAGGGTATGTAAACTTTTTATCAGGGCAATTTGGGTGATTTCTGCTATCATTATGATTTAAAAAGGATCCAAAAATGATGTGATACTAAATGGCTTCATGTGATTGCTATCCTTAAATAAAAGACAGTTTTTTGGCATGATCAGTCATATTTTCAATATTAATGCCAAAATTTCACAATTTCTGCCAGGGTATGCATACTTTTGAGCACAACTGTGTTATCCCTGAATGTACAGGGATTCAACATTCCGCAAAAATGCACCAAAGCCTTTTGTTCTTTTCATTCCTTGTGCCTTCAAGAAACTCACTTTACGACACATTCCACTCCTAAATTTTTCAGTAAAGTATATTCTCAAGTATATACAGCTTCAGCTTTGACTAAACAATGTGGCGTACTTATTGCATTCCACTGCAGCACTCCATTTACATTATTAAAAGAGATTAAAGACCCTGAGGGTCGTTGTTTGATTGTTACAGGACATTTACTAGATACTGCTATCACAGTAGTGTCATATTATGCCCCTAATAAACGACCTACTTAATCACACAAAATGGGTACAGTAATTACATGTGGAGACTCTAGTCAGACTCTCTTCCCCTTTTTTGGAAAAATCACAGATACTTTAGTCAAAAATTCCTAATAAACACTCTTTTTCGCAACTTTTTTGCGAAATACAATTTAGTGGATTCCTGGCGTGAGTTGAATCCAACTAAAAGACAATATATACACTATTGATATCCCCATTGTTAATCGATCATATATTTTTAACTATAGGTATGGTGCCTTAAATTCTGGCATCCAAAATCTTACCCATCCCATGGCCTGACCATAGCGCAATATACACTGTTATAGCCTCTACAATTCCAAAAGCACAAGATCCCACATGGCTTCTAATGCCATGTACACACAAGTGTTTTTTTCGTCGGAATAAACTCTGAAGGTTTCTCTGACGGAATTCCAATGGAATTCCGCTGAAGCTGTCTTGCATACACACGGTCACACCAAAGTCCGACCTTCAAGAACGCGGTGATGTACAACACGTACGACGGGACTAGAAAAAGGAAGTTCAATAGCCAGTAGCCAATAGCTCCCGTCTCATACTTGCTTCAGAGCATGAGTCGTTTTTGGTAAGTCGGAACAGCATACAGACGAGCGGTTTTCCCGATAGGAATTGGTTCCATCATAAAAATGTATTTATTAGGCACCCTTTACTCAAAAATTGAGCACATAGACTAAATATTGAATTAGCACTTAAGAAATACTTTAAATACAATTATATTCCTGACATTTCCCCGCTTACTCTGTGGGAGGCACATAAGCCAGTTCCTCGTGGCATATGTCTGAGACAAGCTACACTATTTAATCGAGAACAAAAAGCCCTTTGCAGTAAGTTAGAAACAAATTATAATGCATGTTATATGGAATTTCAAAATAATCCTTCTCCATCACCAAAATTGAACTTAGATAAGGCTAAACTAGAATTTTGATTTGTTTCTCACAGAGTCAGCGGATAAAACTATTAAACGATCATGCCACAACTTTTACATGAAAGCTAATAAACCGGATACTCTACTAGCCCGTACATTAAAATCTTGCCACATTCCTTCCAAACCTATACGCCTTAAAATGTCCAAGGATGTATATTCCAATAAACCAATGAAAATACTTCAAAAATTTAAGTTACATTTATCCACTTTATATTCATTTAACAGTGAGCTGGATACCTCTAAGGTGGACGATTTTTTCCCCCACATTTCATTATCCTTCATTATCTAAAAAGCAATTAGAATTGTTGGAAGACCCTGTGTCGGTTGGTGAGGTGTCCAATGCTATCAAAGCATTGAAACTAAATAAGAGACCTGGCCCTGATGGATTTCCTGCTCTTTATTACTGTACATTTGTAGAAACCCTATCACCCGTTTTAGCTAGTGCCTTCAACTCTCTTCTTAACCACTTAAGCCCCGTTCCATTTGGCTGGCCAAAGACCAGAGCACTTTTTGCGATTTGGCACTGCGTCGCTTTAACTGACAATTGCGCAGTCGTGCGAAGTGGCACCCAAACAAAATTGACGTCCTGTTTTTCCCACAAAAAGAGCTTTCTTTTGGTGGTATTTGATCACCTCTGCGGTTTTTATTTTTTGCGCTATAAACAAAAAATAGCAACAATTTTGAAAAAAGCTTTTTTTTTTTACTTTTTGCTCCAATAAATATCCCCCAAAAAAGATATAAAAAAACTTTTTTTTAGGCCGATACATATTCTTCTACATATTTTTGGTGAAAAAAATCGCAATAAGCGTTTATTGATTGATTTGCGCAAAAGTTATAACGTTTACAAAATAGGGGATCGTTTTATGGCATTTTTATCAATAATTTTTTTTATTAGTAATGGCGGCGATCAGCTATTTTTATCATGACTTTGACATTATGGCGGACAGATCGGACACTTTTGGCGCGATTTTGGGACCATTCACATTTATACAGCGATCAGTGCAATTAAAAATGCATTGATTACTGTATAAATGTGACTGGCAGTGAAGGGGTTAACCACTAGGTGGCACTGTAGGGGTTAAGTGTGTCCTAGGGAGTGATTCTAACTGTGGGGGGGGCTCTTGGTGACACAACACTGATCACCGCTCCCGATTACAAGGAGCTGTGATCACTGACACTGTCACTAGGCAGAATGGGGAAATGCTTGTTTACATTAGCATTTCCCAGTTCTTCCTCTCTGTGAGACATCGAGTCCACAGGGACCCGCGATCACACTCACGAATAGGAATACCCCCCGGTTCGGTTCACACCAGAATCTTGTGAACCGACCGAAAGTTCGCACGAACGTTAGAACCCTATTAATTACAATGGACGCGAACATTCAAAATCTAAAGTGCTATTTATAATGGCCAATATGCATGTTATTGTCCTAAAAAGGGTTTGGGTCCTGCCCCAGGGGACATGTATCAATGCAAAAAGAAGTTTTAAAGACTGACGTTTTTTCTGGAGCACTCATTTTAATGATGCATAAAGTGAAGGAAAAAAAGTGAAATATTCCTTTAAATATGGTACCTGGGGGGTGTCTAAAGTATGCCTGTGAAGCGGCATGTGTTTCCCATGTTTAGAACTGTCGCTGCACAAAATTACATTTGTAAAGGAAAAAAAGCCATTTGAAACTGCTTGCGGCTTTAATGTAATCTTTGAGAAAAATGGCATGGCTACCCCATCATCCTCCCTACCCCAGCCCATTACCAGCCCCTTTGGGTCTTGTATGGATATTAAGGGGAACCCCGCACCCAAAAAAATATGTTATTGTTAGGCAGATGCCTGTGTTGCACAAATGAACTACACAACACTAGAAATGAGGGGGTAGATTCAGGTGTATGCTGTACAGGAGGCACGCTACACTGACTGAATATTAGGCAGATGCCTGTGTTGCACAAATCAACTACACAACACCAGCAATGAGGGGGTAGATTCAGGTGTAGGCTGTGCAGTGTGCAGGAGGCACACTCCACCCACTGTAATGCCCCGTACACACGGTCGGAAATTACGACCACAAAATCCGTCGGATTTTTTCCGACGGATTTTGTCCGACACTGGTGTTGCATACACATGGTCGGACAAAGTTGTCGGAAAATTCTGAACGTAGTGACGTTCGTTGTGTACGACGAGACTACGCAGAGGTTAGTAGCCAATAGCTTTGGTCTTGTAATGTGATCTGAGCATGCGTGGCACTTTGTCCGTCGGAATTCGCTACACACAATCGGAAAAGCAGGATCTCAAATTTTTTTCCGTCGGAAAAAAGTCAGATGGAGCCCACACACGGTCGGAATTTCCGACAACATGGTCCGATAGGACATTTTCCGTCGGAAAATCCAACCGTGTGTATGGGGCATTACAGCCCTAGGTTAGGAAGCAAAGCAAAGCTGACACTGTCCCTGCCTATCCTGCTCTCTCCCTGAACACTACACTCACTGTAACAGCGCTATCTAAAGAAGTATAAAGCACAGCTGACACTGTCCCTGCCTATCTTTCTCTCTATGAACGCCGCACAACACTACACAAGGCCGCCACACTGGCGGCCTTATATAGTGTGGGGTGTGTACTGAACCCCCCTGAGCTATAATTGGCCACAGGCCAATGGGCTTGAATCACACACCGGGCTCATCCCTACTCATGAAGCTCCCAGTGGGCAACTGCGAAGCTGCCTCTTTATGGGCAACATACAGGTGCATGATTCTGCCTGTACATGCCCTTCTGCTGCAGTATATCTGCGAGATATGCGAGATAGCAGGCGCACGCACCCGCTGCACTGCGGGGGTGCTGATGCTCGTGGCCGGCGGTGACTGCTGGCCATGCGCAATCATGGGTACAAGAGGCAGAACAGGGAAGTGTGTGTGTAAACACACAAATCTCTGTTCTGTGAGGAGATGAGAGGCAGATCGTGAGTGCCTAATAGCTAGGAACCATGGTCTGTCATCTCCTGTAGTCGGTCCCCTCTCCCCACAGTTAGAACACACTCTAGGGAACACAGTTAACCCCTTGATTGCCCCCCTAGTGTTAACCCCTTCCCTGCCAGTGACATTTACACAGCAATCAGTGCATTTTTATAGCACTGATCGCTGTATAATTGTCAATCGTCCCAAAAATGTGTCAAAAGTGTCCAATGTTTCTGTCATAATGTCGCAGTCTCGAGAAAAATCGCAGATCGCTGCCATTACTAGTAAAAAAAATAATAATAGTAATAAAAATACCATAAATCTATCCCCTATTTTGTAGACGCTATAACTTTTGTGCAAACCAATCAATAAACGCTTATTGTGATTTTTAGTACCAAAAATATGTAGAATACATATCGGCCTAAACTGAGGAAAAAATGTGCTTTTAAAAAAAAAAAAATGGTGATATTTATTATAGCAAAAAGTCAAAAATATTATATTTTTTTCAAAATTGTCGCTCTTTTTTTGTTTATAGTGCAAAAAAATTAAAACCGCAGGGATGAGTAAATACCACCAAAAGAAAGCTCTATTTTTGTGAAAAAAAGGACATTAATTTTGTTTGGATACAGCGTCACACGACCACGCAATTGTCAGTTAAAACGATGCAGTGTCGTATCACAAAAAATGGCCTGGTCATTAAGCAGCCAAATCTTCCGGAGCTGAAGTGGTTAAAGAACTCAAACACTGAACATTTTCTATCTATTTGGGATAGACATAAAATCTCACACAGTCTACAATCATCACATAACCCACTCCTTTCTTTTCACAAAAATCCGGCCTTTTATCCAGCATGGCTTTCTCCCAGAACTTTTCGGGCCTGGTCTAAAGCCCCATACACACTACCAGATTTTCTGCTGATTTTTGTCTTTAGATTTACCAAAACCATGTAGTGCAAGGGCCTGCCTGACACATACAAATTGAGACTCCCAAGGTTTGACCTCATATTATATGGTTTTGGTAAATCTGAAAACAAAAATCAGCAGAAAATCTAATAGTGTGTATGGGGCTTTAAGGCTGGTATCTTTTGCTTTATAACATGGTTTCAGCAACATCAATCCGTCCTTTCCCAGAATTATGTAAATCTTTTGGGCTCCCCCAATCCGAAATATTTTGTTACCTTCAAATTAAGAATTTCTACACCCATCTCTTAAACACAAATAATACCATAAAAAATCTCTCCAAATATGTATGTATGAAAGACCCACACACTAAAGGTCGTATTACAACAATATACACATATGGGGACATTCCCAGACCCAGCAATAGCTCTTTTAAATTTAAGACAAGACTTTCTAACACGTAAAAAATTCAAATTGTTCATTCAACTCTCGACAGTCGCAAAACAGACCATAGCTAAAGCATGGAAAATGCCTTCATTGAACATAGCAAAGACCAAGCACAGAATAAATCAATCGTTTTCACATGCAAAGATGGATGCTTTGGATAAAGATAATTTAACCACTTGCTTACTGGGCACTTAAACCCCCCTCCTGTCCAGACCAATTTTCAGCCTTTAGTTCTGTTGCACTTTGAATGACAATTGCGCGGTCATACAACACTGTACCCAAATTAATTTTTTATAATTTTTTTCCCACAAATAAAGCTTTCTTTTGGTGGTATTTGATCACCTCTGCAGTTTTTATTTTTTGTTAATTTTTTTTTAAAAGTCTGAATTAAAAAATAATTATATTTTTTTGTATTTTGTTATATAATTTTGCAAAAGGGTAATTTTTCTCCTTCATTGATGAGGCGGCACTGAAGGGCACTGATAGGTGGCAGTGATGGGCACTGATGGGTGGCAGTGAGGTGCACTGATGGGTGGCAATAATGGGCACTGATCGGCACTGGTTGGTTACACTGATAGGCAGCACTGCTAGGTGGCACTGATTGGCACCACTGGTGGGAATTTAGAGGTGGCACTTGTGGGCATTGATAGGTGGCACTGGTGGGCACTGGCAGGGGGTACTGGTGGCACAGATGAGGCAGAATTGCCTCTTCCTCTTCAGGACCAATGTCCCTTGAACATAAGCCGGTGATTGGCTTTTTTTCTCCTCTCAGCTGTCAGCATGAGGAGAAAAAAAAAAAACGATTACCAAGCTTTTGTTTACATCATGTGATCAGCTGTCATTGGCTGACAGCTGATCACATGGTAAGTGGCTGGGATCTGTGATCACCCGAGTCTCAGTGACTCAGTGATCACAGCGCGTGCCGCACACGCCCTGCAGGGGGCGCACGGGACGTGTGCAAAGGGGGGGCCTTCATATGACGGCCTGCTGGAAATTCAGGTCTTGGCGTGGACGCCAAGAGGTTAAAGGAGTTTGACAATTTATGGAGACCATGGATTATACATTGTCTACCTACTAACTTTGAAAATCAATTACTCTTGCCATGGTAACAGAGAATCTTTCATGCAGTTACAACATTACTTTCCATAAGTAGTTATGCCTCCGGAACCCTTGTACCCCCTCTATCCTTATACCCTTCCTACCTTTATTTTCTTCTTCTTTTTTTTTGTTTTTTACACATATTATTCAACAGGTAACTTTGAGTATATTTGGATGACATTAATAATATTAGTATTGTAGATATAATTCATTCAGTGGTTTTGTAACTATGATACTTCAAATATAAAAGAACTTATATTTACATCTGATTTAACCACTTCAGTCCCGGAAAGTTTTCCCCTCTTCCTGACCAGAGCACTTTTTACCATTTGGCACTGCGCTGCTTTAACTGGTAATTGCGCAGTCCTGCAATGCTGTACCCAAACAAAATTTGCGTCCTTTTTTCCAACAAATAGAGCTTTATTTTGGTGCTATTTTATCCCATCTGTGGTTTTTATTTTTTGAAAGAAATATATATTTTTTTTACTTTTTGCTACAATAAATATTCCCAAAAATGTTTTTAAAAAACAAATTTCTTCATCAGTTTAGGCCATTTTATATTATTCTACATACTTTTGGTAAAAAAAATTGCAATAAGTGTACATTGATGCGCAAAAGTTATAGCGTCAACATACTAAAGGTTGGCCTTTTTTTGGGGAATTTTTTTTTTTTTTACTAGTAATGTCGGTGATCTGCAATTTTTAGCAACGACTGACTGATCGGACACTTTTGACACATTTTTGGGACCATTGACATTTGTACAGCGATCAGTGCTATAAATATGCACTGATTGCTGTATAAATGTCACTGGTAGGGAAGGGGTTAACACTAGGGGGTGATCGAGGGGTTAAATGTGTGTTCTAAGTGTATGGGGAAAGGACTGACTAGGGGAGGAGACATATCGTTGTTCCTGCTTACTAGATTACTAGGAACAAACTTTATGTCTCCTCTCCCCTAACAAAACGGGGACAGATCGCACTTTATTTCTTTTTCTATTTTACTTACGGCGCCGCTGCAGCCGTTCATCTCTCCCTCCACACACGCTGTCTCTGTGTGAGGAGGGAGAGCGTCGCTGAGAGATGATCTCATATGTTTACATATGAGAACATCTCTCATTGGACACGCAGATCGCGCTGTAAACGGCCGCTGTAATTGGCCGTTTACAGCGATCTGTGACTGGCTGTGTCCGACGGACACGGCCAGCACAGAACTTCCCCGATACGCGCTGTCAGGAGCGCGCATTAGGGAAGTAAACAGGAGGACGTCCAGGGACGTCCTCCCTGCAGGGAGCGTCCGCGCTGCAGCCATCTTTCGGCTATAGCGCGGGCGCGAAGTGGTTAATATAGGGGGTCAACAATGCCAAGAGTTGGTGAAAGCAAAGGTCCGTCATCCGGAGATAATTCCGAAAAAAACATCTGGATTATTCTCCTGGAGCTCCTGCAGCAAAGGCATATGACATAAATTGGTTACGATTAATAAAGCAACACATTTTTGGTCCAAGAACTTCTCCTCCTCCTGTTCCTGGACTGGACTTGGGCCAATAATAAATAACACGTTATCTCTTCTGATTCTGCAACATGTCTGGTTGACGAATGGCCATTCAGAAACGAACTGAAAAGCACGAAATTAAAAGTGCAAAATGAAAAGCGCAAAATTAAAAGTGCGAATCAACACTCACCAAACTTCTACTAACACAAAATTGGCAGAAGGTGCCCAAAGGGTGGTGCTAAAGAGCTGAGAAAACACATAGTACACTACGTTTGTGTTTGTTGGCCGACAATTCCTTGCCGTTTGTATGTAAGACAAAATGCAGGCACACGCCTTCGGACAAAAGTCTGAGGTTTTGTCTGCGGAAAATCCAATCGTGTGTACGGGCTTAAGAGTGTCATCATCATGTATTTGTGACAGCATAGTGTGTGTCTACTCCATGTTTGTCATGTGTTGGGGCAGTAGAGTGAGATCTGACCTGCTGTTGTCACAAGGGTTAGTATCCTTACTCATTCATAAAAAAAGTGAAAAGTATGTTATCACATGCACACAGTTTTTGACAAGTAATTTCATAAAAAAAATCCCTTGATGTAAATCCATCATCAACACTGTGGGGTTGATTTATTAAAACTAAAGCAAGCAAAACCTGGTGCATAGAAACCAATCAGCTTCCAGGTTTTATTGCCAAAGCCGAACCAAACAAGCTGAAGTTAGAAGCTGATTGGCTACCATGCACAGCTGCACCAGATTCTGAGTGCTCCAGTTTTAGTAAAACTCCCCCATTGCCCAGTGATGCAGATCCACTACAATCATGATGAACAATGTCCACCAACACATCTAAAGAAACAAATAACCAAATGACCCTGTTGATTCACTGCCAAATTGTCAATTCTGCATTCCTACCACTAAAGTAAGCAAAGGGCAGGGCAATTGTCTTTGTTTGCATTGGTGGAAATTCCCAGCCATTAAATACATGGGATTGGGTAACATCACTAGTTGCACTGACCACTTCCTTAGCATGCACTTGTCACTTCCTTAGCATCCATTGACAGCAAGGAAGCTGACATGTATAGCAGTGGTATTTTTACCACTAAAAACGGATAAAGTGTAGCTCAACTTCATATTAAATATGTACAATCAACAATACATAAATATATATCTTTCATGAGAAATAAACATCCCCATAAAAGATAATATATAACAAAGGTCCAACGTCCAAATGTGACTGCCGACACCAGTGCAAGAAATGTGATCTCTCCTAAATATTCCATAAAGCAGTAATTTCACAGTGACACCAGTGCACTCCACCACGTGGTAATGTAATCTCCTCACCTCCAGATAGGCCCTTTTACCCTAAAATTAGGTCAAATAGTACTTTTTCATCCTCACTCGGGGCAGATACAAGAATATGGAGTCGATCCCCATTTCCCTCCTGAATGCGGATCTAAAAATGTATGCAAAAATCCTAGCCATGCGTATATCCTCGTTTATTCCCGAACTAGTACACAAAGACTAGGTGGGCTTTGTCTCACACCAACAAGCTTCTGATGGTACCAGAAGATTTATAAATCTCATACAATGGGCAAAACATGCCTTCTCTGCTCCTATCATTGGATACAGAGAAGGCGTTTGACAGAGCACACTGGTCTTACCTCAGAGCAGTTTCGCAGGGACCGTATACTCAGCACTCCTAGCATTATACTCCTCACCCACCGCTAGAGTCTGGATCTCAGGCAAAACATCTGATCAGTTTGAGATTACCAATGGCACTCATCAGGGATTTCCCCTTTCTCCATTAAAATTTCCCCTCGTAATGGAACCTCTAGCGGAAGCCATCAGAACACACCCACGTATCTCTGGCATACAAGTTGGAGATGTTGCACAAAAAATAGGTCTGTATGCAGACGATGTTATTGTAGCTATGACAAACCCCCTTCAATCTCTACCAGCCCTGCATGATCTACTAATGTTTTTTGGTCGTATATCTCTTTATAAAGTTAATTGCACTAAGTCCTCCATGATTGGAATAGGCCTAGACCAAACCACAAAAAACTGTCTCTCACTCGTGTCGCCTTTCCCCTGGGATCCATCTCACACCATTTCCTATTTAGGAACACAACTAACAACCCCTTCCAACAACATCCTTTGAATAAACTACAAAGCCTTACTCAGCAAACGACAAAAACTCAGCTCCTCTTTACGCTCAACTAGAGCTTCCTGGGCTGGGAAAATTGCAATGACAATAATGTTCCTAATGAATCATGTGTTATACTTTCTCTGCACACTCCCTTTGCTCATACTATCCACTCAATTACCTATGCTACAAAGAGTCATTAACACCTTCATATGGGATAACAAACATCCCAGTATAAAGCACTCCACTATGTGCACAGCAACATCCAAAGCTGGATTGGGTGTACCAGACGTTAAAAAATACTACAAAGCCACCCTCCAAAGTCAAACTAGACACTGGTGGTCACTATCGGAAAGCCCCTCATGGGTCCAAATCGAAGAGACTTCCATAGAACAACCCACCAGACCGCTTCTTGACGCAATCTGTCTACAATACAACCCACGTCATTCCTTTCTCAAAACGGTAAACGCCACAATTAACATCGCAAACTCTGAAGTTCCTTCCTCTCTCCTCCCTGGAACTCATATGTGCTGATTTATCCACTTCTACATGGTCAACTGCTGGAATATCAACAATTGAGGACCTATACAATTTCAAAGCCTACACTCGCAGTTCCAGATCCCCAACCATGAGTTCTACAAATTCCTCTGAATACGCCATGCTCTATGAACAATTACGTGGTCAGATAATACCCTTATCGCAGACATTCTAAGCTTTTTTGAAAAAACCTCATACCCCGATAAAGAGATTTCACACATATACAACGCACTGAATTTCGCACAAAATCACACCAAACTACCCTCAATGGCCAAATGGGAGCAAATTCTCAACAGATATCAAGACTCGTCACTATGCAGCAAAAGCCCCACTTAAATTCTCCAGATGCCTAACTCATTGGGAAACTGCACAGAAACTCCTACACCATTGGTACCTAACACCAGCAAAACTAGCCCGAATCTCTCCTTCACACTCAGCCCCCTGTTGGAGAGGGTGTGGTGACCTAGGATCAACCATTCACATCTGGTGGTCTTGCCATTTACTTCTCCCTTTTTAGAATACGGTGCAATCCCTTATTGGAAAATTCACAGTAACCAGCAACACGCTCACTCCCCAACAAGCCTTATTAAGGCTAAACCTTGAGTCGTGGCCCACTCCATACCACTCCATTATTACACACCTCTTCATTGCAGCGCAGCTTTTGGTAGCACACAACTGGAACAGCAACTTTCTTTCTTCAAGTCAGCTACTACATGCCACGCTAGATCAACACTTTCAGTTGGAATTTATGTATGCAAAAGCACACCTTTCAGTATCGAAAATGCAAGAAATTTGGGCCCCTTGGACCAATTACTCTGCGAACATTACCACCCCCTAACAGTACTAACTTAGATTACCTGATGTAATATCTTTACAGCGGCTCCAACAGAAGCTGACAGTTTTATTTCATTTAGCCTGCTGGGTTAGATGAAAAAAAAAAAATTTATAGTGTGTACCAGGTTTAAGTCCTGGTCCGCCACATTGCCCCTAGTGGGAGCAAATTCCTAATCCATGATAGTTGTAGAGTGGACCTGCCATAATTTCTGTGTGTGAGGATTTTATTTCACAATTTGATAGAGGGTTGAGGGGGTTACAATCACTATCAAGTTTTTTATTATGTCACCGATAGTAATAATCACTAAATCTAATTATCCCGATCACCAGTGTCGAATTAAAAAAAAGTGAGGTTAAATCCGCAATTTGAGCTGGCACCAGAACAGGAATAGAGGGGACATTTTTGTTTTTTGCTGCTTGTTGTACTTGTACTTGTTGTTGTGCTGCTGCAACAAAATTAAATTGGGCTGAAACACTTCTTAGCCTATCAGAAGAAACCTTGTTTTTTTATCAATGAGGTGGAGATCGTGATATTATCATCCAGCCACTCCATCTTGGCCAATCAGAGGAAGCCTTGTATTAATTGATAAATGAATACTAGACATTGGGGGGTTATTTACTAAAACTGGATGGTGCAAAATCTGGTGCAGCTCGGCATAGAAATCAGCTTCCAGGTTTTATTGTCAAAGCTTAACTGAACAAACAGAAGTTAGAAGCTGATTGATTACCATAGCTGCACTGGATTCTGAGTGCTCCAGTTTTAGTAACCCCCCTCCCATTGTGTAAATAACTTGGTTAGGCTACACTATAGGAGGGAGAGAAGAGGCAGGTTTTCTTGAAATACCAGTAGTTATAGTGTATTGTTTGAGAGATATTAGTCACAAATATTGTACAGTGACTGGACAATGTAGCGCCAAATGCACTGTCTAGAAAAACTTTATTTTTTTTCGTTCATAAAAAATCATGTCCCACATATTTTTTTGCACACACTCTAAATAGTGTCTCCTTATTTAACTGGTATGTATACACAAACATGTCTATACTTGTTTCTGCAGCCAAAGATATATATATATATTTGACTCTTCAAATGCCCTCTTTGCCTTATAAAATGTTAAATATCTCTCCTATTCCCTGGAGTCTTATCTTATCAACCTTATTTTACCAAGTCATTCTTCCTTACTATTTTATATGTAACATTTTCCATCCTGATCTTTCTCCCTCTGTATTCTTCAAGATCTATTTAAGATTGTATTCATGATTAATGATTCATACTCTGAATGGTCTATGATTATTAGTAGTTTACCATACAGTTCAGTATTGGGACACTTACATTTTAACATATTTATGAATTAAATAGAGTTTGAGATTAAAAGTACCATTTCATTATTTTCAGAGAAAACCAAGCTATATAGCGGATTAACAGAATTATAATTGTCTCCAATTTACAAGCTGATTTCAATGCACTATTTATTTGGGCAACTACAGTATGTGGCAACTGAGGTTAAATGCTGATAAATGTAAAGTTATGCACCTGGGGGGTAAAAACATGCATACATCATACATATTAGGAGGTGAACAGCTGGGCGAGTCAATGGTCAAGCAGTGCTGGTAGATCATACACTTAATAATAGCATGTAATGCCAAGCTTCAGTTTCTAGCGCTAGCAAAATACTTTCTTGTATTTAAAGAGGTATAGTTTCCAAAGAGAGAGACATAATTTTGCCCCCCCCACAGATCATTAGCAGGACCTTATCTTAAACATGCAATTAAGTTTTGGTCACCAGTTCACAAAAAGGATATTAGAGAACTGGATAAAGTGCAAAGATGTCAGTATAGCTGAGTGGAATTCATTCTCTTTTTATAAGTAGTAATTGGGGGGATTGGATCACAGTGTATAAATTCTGTACATAGGTGGTCCATATTGGTGTAAAGTCATTCACTTTCATATCATTACAGAGAAGAAGAGGGCCCATTTTACATCAGGACGAGAAGAGATTTAACCTCTACATACTGAGATAAGAGATTAGAAAATGTGGAATAAATTCCCTTAATAACTAGCTATGGCCAGGTAAGTAAATTGTTTTAAATTTGAGCTGGATGCATTAATAAATGCAAAAAAATGCATCAGCATCAGGATAAGATGCAATTTTAATTGGAGGCAAGTTGAAAGTTTGAATCTCTTTTTTTTCACAATGCCTCCTGACAAAAGGGTTCTTGAGAGGGCACTGTTATTTGTTTCATCAACAGACTTCGATTTATGTAGCCTCCCTGGTGGTATGATTATGTCAGATTTTTGCGTCTCAGAGCGGTACAATTGTTTTGCATAGAAATTTGGAGTTTTCTATTGAAGGCCTGTAATTCTTAGCAATAACACACTTAAATCTGTCCAAACAAGAGTCTAGTAGACATCACGGGTATGATAAAGTTTGAAAAACAAAATCATAAATTATAATATAATCAATAACTATAAATAATTATAAAAAATAATAATATAATAATAATAAAATACATTTTTCCCCACGATTCACTATTGTTCAATTCTGCAAGTGTTCTAATTTACTATCGCTGTTTTCTAGCTGGTCTAAAACGACTTTTGAAGTAAAGGGACACTTTTTAGTTGCTATGGACAATCTCCAGTTTCCAGGCAGAAAGAACAGTATATATCATATAAAACTGCATGCAGGGCATTGGACAAAGCACTAGGGACAAAAGGGGAGTGAAATGATTTCATACAGTAATGTAATCTGTAAGATTATGAATTTATGAATTTTAAATTATTTGAATTTGCAGATGTGCTCTGCCGCCGTGCATCGCAATGCTCGCAGGGAACAGAGCCCGGCAAACAGAGGCATC
Organism: Lithobates sylvaticus; assembly: GCA_028564925.1. Classification (NCBI taxonomy): domain Eukaryota; kingdom Metazoa; phylum Chordata; class Amphibia; order Anura; family Ranidae; genus Lithobates; species Lithobates sylvaticus. The sequence continues at coordinate 319,819,740 of CM053029.1, read as the reverse complement.
GGGCGGAGGACACAGCCAGCAGACACAGCAGGGGGACATTGCAGGATCCTGGGGACAAGGTAAGTACACTGCACCAGGATCCTGCAATGCAATCCCGTGTGGCTTGGGGTTACCGCTGATGGTACTGAAATATAAAAAATCGCCAGGGAGGTGAAGTGGGAAAAAACAAAGACAACGCCCCAGGGATTTTAAGGGAAAGGGTCTTATCCTTTGCCCATAAAATTCCTGGGGCATTCTCTTTGTTTTTTCTCTCTCTGTGTATGGGATGTGGCTTGGGTTCCAGTTTCTGAACTATAAGTAGCCTAAAACTATTTTTCGATTTATTTAAGTGTGTTAAAGACCTTTCTTTTTTGCTAGTAAATTAGCACTGAAGGAGAAATATAAAATTAAAGAAAATGTATCCTCTATGACATCATTAAAAAAGAGATTGAAAGCTAGATGATATTAGAATAAATGCAAAGTGAGAGCACTTTAGGGCCCTCTGAGGTTAGGGGACCTTTTACTAATTTACACTTGAGAAGAGACTTCACACCTCCATACCCCAGAGAGAGAATATTCAATCTTTTGTTAAGCTTGTTGAAAAAGAACTAAGGTTATTGTGGTTATAAAGAAAAAACATTAATTTAACTTATAGAGTAGGAAAAGCATTATAGGATGTACAAAAAAAGCAAAGAACTGGTGGTTAGACCAGATGACAAAGGTAGAAATACTGTTTTGTTGGACCAGCACCAGAAGCTGATGATGTGTTTGAATATATTAAATAATACATATCAAACTAACACATATTTACATGACCTTCAGGGAATTCTAAATAGAGCAATAGTACAAAAATTGGCGTTAAAAGAAGAATTTATCTGATATATGGAATACAAATTAAGCAGATATCCAGTATATGTAAATGCTGTCTAAATACAAGAAACTTGTGTATTCTTTAAAGAGGGAGTCCGGCGAATATTTTTTTTTTAAAAGTCAGCAGCTACAAATACTGCAGCTGCTGGCTTTTGAAATATGGACACTTACCCGTCCAGCGCGCCCACGATGTCAGCACCCGAAAGCCGATCTGTTGATCGTCTCTCGGGTGCTGCCGCCGCCATCTTCGGTATGGGAATCAGGAAGTGAAGCCTTGCGGGTGCAGATACCTGTGTTATACAGATATCTGTACCCCCTCCCCCCTGAAAGGTGCCAATTGTGGCACCGGAGGGGGAAGGGTTGTGATGAGCGGAAGTTCCACTTTAGGGTGGAGCTCCGCTTTAATCTTGGTGCGGTCCAGGTTTGCAAAGCATTGGATACACACAAAATTGATTTATGTCCTTTATGGATATTGACCAATTTATTTAAATAGAGGTTTTTGTGTCTGAGATGCTAGATTTAATTATATATTAACCGCTTCCCGACCGCCTAGCGACGATATACGTCGGCAGAATGGCACGGGCAGGCAGAATCACGTACCTGTACGTGATCGTGCATGTGCCTGCCTGTGGGTCGCGCGCGCGCCGCTAGCGGCGCGCTCGCGACCCGTCGGGAGCTCCGTGACCCCGGCCGCGGGACCAGTGGACCCGATCGCCGCTGGTGTCCCGCGATCGGGTTACGGAGCTGAAGAACGGGGAGAGGTTTGTGTAAACAAACCTCTCCCCCGCGCTTCCTACACTGACTGTCAGTGATCGGCGGTTCCCTGTCATCGGGAACGCACGTTCACACGTACAGCCACGCCCCCCTACAGTAAAGTAAACACAACACGTCACACTGACTCATCCCCGCCCCCTAGTGGTTAACCCCTTCACTACAACTGTCATTTACATAGGAATCAGTGCTATTTAAATAGCACTGAATTCTATATAAATGACAAATGTCCCAAAAATGTGTCAAAAATGTCCGATGTGTCCGCCATAATGTCGCAGTCACAATAAAAATCGCTGATCGCCGCCATTACTAGTAAAAAAAAAAAATATAATAAAAATGCTATAAAACTATCCCCTATTTTGTAAACGCTATAACTTTTGCGCAAACCAATCAATAATCGCTAATTGCGATTTTTTTTACCAAAAATATGTAGAAGAATACGTATCGGCCGAAACTGAGGAAAAAAAATGTTTTTTTATATATTTTTTGGGGATATTTATTATAGCAAAAAGTAAAAAATATTGCATTTTTTTCAAAATTGTCGCTCTATTTTTGTTTATAGCGCAAAAAATAAAAACCGCAGGGGCGATCAAATACCACCAAAAGAAAGCTCTATTTGTGGGAAAAAAAGGACGCCAATTTTGTTTGGGAGCCACGTCGCACGACCGCGCAATTGTCAGTTAAAACGACGCAGTGCCGAATCGCAAAAAGGGGCCTGGTCCTTTGGCTGCCAATTGGTCCGGGGCTGAAGTGGTTAAAGCCACCTAAAGCCACCTATTATTCTGTGCCAAAAACACACAAACGTCAGAAAAAGCACCCCTGATCACCCAACCCAACAGGCAAACCTGACAGACAGAGCTATAAAATATGTAGACACAATATTAGGCCCATTAGGACTAAAACCCTTCCTTCATATATTAACCTCCCTGGCGGTATGATTCTGTCCGGAATTTAGTGCTGAAAGCGGTACAATTATTTTGCATGGAAATTTGGCGTTTTTATATTGTAGGCATGCAATTCTTATGAATAACTCACTTAAATCTGTCCGAACCAGAGTCTAGTAGACATCCCGGGTATGATAAAGTTTGAAACACAAAATAATAAATTATAATAATAATAAAAATATATATAAAAATGATTCAATAATGTAATAAAATCAAAAACACTGAAATTTGCTCAGTTGCAGAATAGTCGCTGTCATTAAATTTATTGTTTGATGATAAATTGTGATTTTAATTTTTTATCGGTGTTTTCTAGCTGGTCTAAAACCACTTTTGACATAAAGGGACACTTTTTGGTTGCTATGGACAATCTCCAGTTTCCAGGCAGAAAAAAAATCTTTTTATTATATAAAATGACATGCAGGGCACTGGGCAGACCACTAGGGACAAAGGGGGGTGTATTTTTTGTATACAGTACTGTAATCTGTAAGATTACAGTACTGTATGTGTACTGTGTTTTTAAACTTTTTTAAATTTGGCGCCGATCTCCGCTCCCGTGCGTCGGAACGTCGCAGGGAACGGAGACCGGCACTGTGTGAATCGAGCGAGCGGACGGCTCGCTCACACAGCGGGGAGACATCGCAGGATCCAGGGGAAAAGGTAAGTAACTTCCCCCCTGCATCCTGCAACGCAAGCCAGAGTCTGGCTCAGGGTTACCGCTCCCAGCAGAAAAAGCTGGACCCGAGCCAGGCTCGGGGTTACCGCTAGGGAAGTTAAAGATACACAGGATTTTAATAGATTGGAAGATGTCAAATGTCATATTACTTTCTAACCTGGTAGAAGCATAGTAATTGCAGGCATGCTCTGGGGAAAACAGTTGCAGACAATTTTTAAAAACTAGAGGAGCTGAATTCAAAGCACTTACACAGTTTGTGTTATGCCCCGTACACACAGTCGGATAGTCCGATGGAAAAAGTCTGATCGGATTATGTTGTCGGAAAATCCAATCATGTGTGGGCTCTAGCAGGCTTTTTTCCGACGGAAAAAATTTGAGAGCTGGATCTAAAATTTTCCGACAAAAAAATCTGACTTTTTCCGATCGTGTGTAGAGAATTCCGACGCACAAACTGCCACGCATGCTCAGAAGAAAGTTGGAGACAAATTGGCTACTGGCCTCTACGTAGTCCCGTCATATGTTTTGTACGTAACCTCGTTCGGAACGATCAGATTTTCTGCCAACTTTGTCCAACCGTGTGTGTGCAACACAAGTTTCGAAAAAAATCAGTCGGAAAAAATCAGACGGATTTTGTGGTCGGAATGTCTGACCGTGTGTACGGGGGCTTTGAGTTTCTAAAATGTGTTGGGCACATGTGTGCTCCCACATATGCCAAAATCTTTCTTGGTATTCCCTTGTGTGGCTCAGGGTGAATTTTCCATATCAAAAGCGGTAACCCTGAGCCTCACTCGGGCTGCATCGCAGTATCCAGGGAAAGTTACTTACCTTGTCCCCAGGAGCCTGCAATGTCCCCCCACTGTGTGCGGCAGCTGCGTCTTCTGCCCGATGTACTGTATGCCGGGCTACTTTCCCTGCAAGCATTGTGACGCATGGGGACGGAGCCCAGCGGGAAATTCAAAAAGTGCAAAAAACAGAACACATACAGTACACTGTAATCTTACAGATTACATTACTATATCAAATTATTTCACCTCCCTTTTGCCCCTAGTGCTTTGTCCAGTGCCTGCATGCAGTTTTATATTATAAATACTGTTCTTTCTGCCTGGAAACTGAAGAATGTCCATAGCAACCAAAAAGTGTCTCTTTACGTCAAAAGCGGTTTTAGACCAGCTGGAAAACAGCGATAGTAAATTGAGCGATAGTGATTCGTGGGGAAATTCGTCATCAGACACTGAAAGTGACGAAAGCGACAATTCTGCAACTGAGCAAATGACAGTGTTTTTGAGTTGATTACATTATTGAATACATTTTACTATTATTATATTTGATAATTATTTATAGTTATTTATTACAGTATAATATAATTTATGATTTTGTGTTTCAAACTTTATCATACCCGAGATGTCTACTAGACTCTTGGTGGACAGATTTAAGTGAGTTATTCGTAAGAATTACAGTTCTACGACATAAAATGCGACATTTCCATGCAAAACAATGTACCACTTTCAGCATCAAAAATCAGACATTATCATACCGCCAGGGAGGTTAATGAAGAAATACAGAAATATACTGTACATCTAAGGTTCTACTTAGAACTACGGTAGGTTTATAGAATCAAATAAACTTTGAGGGTTTTGTGATGACGATGAATAGGAATTCAGTAGTATTTCACGAGTGAGATCATTTTTTCAGATCTGTCTATCAGAAAGAATGAGATTGGCAAAATACATACCATCATTTACAGAAAACCAACTTCCATGAATAGTCTTTTACAATAATTGAGCCATTCAATCTTGTTAAAAGGGCAATACCTACAGGTTAATGTATGTAGGAAAGTTGCAATTGCTCATTACAGAAAGGCTTTGTGAATTAAAGTGAATACATTTTATATATTTTCGGAGTGTGGGTATCCAAAAAAGGTATTTTTCAGATACTTCGAAGAAGTTAAGGATAGAATGAGGGAATCTTTGTCAACCACTGTGAAATTGATGATCGGTATTATAAGAAGACAATGATTTAAAATAATCTAAATCTTTTTTTTAAGCAAATGGACTTTCTTGGGACCATCAAAGACATTACATTGCATGACAACTTAAAAATAAAGCATTCTTTATTACAAATGTCATTAAAATACCTAAAAGATTAACAAAAAAGGCTCCAAAAACTCCCTCAAGGCTGGACTATTGTTTCCAGAATAATGCTTTCCAGCAACAAATAGATGTTAATACATGATAGAAACAGATACATAGCCAGCCAGTCTTGACATGTTTCGCAGATAACCCGCTTCTTCAGGACATGTGCACACTGAAATATTTTGTTTTGGAATTTCGTTGTTGTCTGAAAAATACATTTATTTAGTTACTCCCAAAATTAGTTTTTATTTATTTTGTTTAGTGAAAAAAATGCATTCGTCTGAAAATCTGAAATAATTAAGGTCGAATCTGTCATTGAAGGCTTATGGTGTCTGACGAATGTTCTAAGAAGATTTGACGGAGCAGCTAAACTGTTTGACGCCGCAATCGTACATTTCCGGTTGAATGTTCCGCCTACAAGCTATAGTAGAATTCTAATGTTGAATGACACTAGTAATAATTATATTTATTAAATATTATTACTAGTCAACCAACATTAGAATTCTTCTATAGCCTATGGGCAGAGCAAGATTCTGCTTCGTCGAATCTTCATGTCGAATCTTTTCTCTCTATGTCGAATAATCTTGGACTAATAGAGTTAGGTTAGGCACATTCAACCATTTTTTGCTATTGTCTCTATAATGTCAAATCTTTTCTATCTATGTTGAATCTTTTCTCTCTATGTCAAATCTTTTCTCTCTATGTCAAATCTTTTCTCTCTATGTAGAATAATCTTGAACTAATAGAGTTAAGGTTAGGCACATTTGACCACAGGTTCGATGGACACAGATCGCTATTGTCAGCGTCATGTTGAGTCTCCTATTTATATCGAACTGTTGCAATGAAAATGAAAATAAAGCATTTGTTTATGTCAGATCTTTCGGTTTTCGGACTCTGCACGTTCGTTATCGTTTGTTAAACAATGTGATCACAACACAACACAATATCATTATTTAATTTACCCGACACATTTTATAAAAAATGTTTTGTGTAAAAACTGAAACTGGCATGGTGTCCTTCCAGCTTATCACTGATCTCTCATCCCAGCTATATTCTTTCATGAGAGCGCAAAGGAGGGGGTCACATCTGCATACATGACACACACAAGAGATAGAACTAAAGGTTCCAGCATTCACACACATACACGAATATCTCTCTAAAATTGATTAATTACATTTTTCCCATTTGTACATAAGACATGCATATCATTCTCTCACTTTCTTTTAACTCTAATATTACCCTGCTTAACTTCTTCTTTCCTTATTTTGTTCTGATATCCTTTGCATCCCATGTATTGTAATCCCATACTTCACATACGCTAGCTTCTATGATTCTATGATCAGACAGGCAGCCATAGTGCTCATCCCATTTTCCCTCTCTGACAACATATAAAGTATTCTGTTTTAACTCTCATTTCTCTGTTTTAACTTTACTAGTTGTAGTGCCTGGCCCCAAATTCATCCCACATCTTAACATAAAAATATCCCTTTCTGTCTAGTGTTCATTTTCACCCTTGATCCATCCTGCTCACATAGATAGCTGTTTCTATAGCTGTTTACGCTACATGATTCTTAGTCCCTGTGGACTTTGGTAACCCAGTTACCCATTGTGGATCCATGTCCCCTTTAACCATTAATCTAGGGGCTCAGTATAGGCGGAACCACACCTTTGGTTCATATCATTTATAGTGCTCGTCCTGTGCTGGGCATTTTTGAGGGTCTCTTATCCTTCATTCCCTTTCTTAATTTAATGCCCATAATGACAGGTCTTCAGTCTTCTCTACGTGTGCCTATACCCTCTTACCTCTAAACTACTTTATCTAGCAGATGTACTACATATGCCTGTGAACAGCACAGCACAACAGCACAACACTCCGATGGACAGTAGACAGTGACAACATAACATGTAACCACCAATCAATACAGTTCGATTAAGTGGAGTAAAATAGGTACCCTTCGTCCCAAAGATGCCTTACCGATCAAGGAAGTCTGATAACTCAAATGTAAGCAAAAGGCTTACCTCAGCCGGCTGATTTTTAGAAATTCCCGGATCGTCTCAAGCTCCTCATTTCAGATTCTCAGGGTCCCTGTAAATCCTCTCCTGGCTGGCTTGCCATCTGACCTGACCATTTTATAGATAGGCAACTCCTATCCTCATATAGATTAGTGGTTCCAAATGAATAACTACTGCAGTAGGGAACAGACACAAAAGATACACTCCAAATAACTGTTCTGCTTTATTATGACGCAATTGAAGGTTTTTATACACATGATTACATAGGTATCACATTGATATTACAATTGTACTTTTATGGTAACAAGGGACATAACATAGGCAGGCTAATTCTAATCAGATGTATAAATACAGTAAAAAAATGAGAAATCAATAAAAACTCATTAAAATACTGTAGCAGCGCTTGATGATTGGAAACTAAAATCCAATAGAAAAAGGTATTTTTTTTAAAAAAATCCAATAGAAAAAGTGGGTAGGTATAAAATCATATACGCATAAATAAATACGGATAAAATGATATCAATAAATAAATATGGATACGAATAAATATAAATAAATAAATATATAAATAAATAAATATTCGCATCAAGAAATATATATGAATGAATGAATAAATGAATGATTTGTATAGCGCTGCAACTGCGAACTGAATCGCCTCGAGGCGCTTGATCCGACCTGCGTTGATTCCTTCTTAGAAGAGGTAGGTCTTGAGTTTTTTCCTGAAGGCCCGATGGTATTTTTCCAAGCGGATGTTCATAGGTAGAGCGTTCCATAGCCGTGGTCCTTGGACTGCAAATCTTCGTTCTCCCCTTGACTTGTACCGGATTTGGGGACAAGGAGGAGGTTTTGGTCGTTAGATCGAAGGTTGCGATTGGGGGTGTAGTGTTGTATTTTTTCACATAAGTATTGAGGAGCATCTCCTTGTGTACATTTGTGGGTCAAGCAGAGGGTCTTGAATGTGATCCGATTCTTTACGGTTAGCCAATGGAGGGTCCTCAGGGATGGGGAGATGGATTCCCATGGTTTTTTTCCTGTGACTAGTCTTGCTGCCGTGTTTTGAACGACTTGTAGTCGTGCAATCTGGAATTTAGGTAGTCCTATGTAGAGGGAGTTTGCGTAGTCGAGTCGAGAGTTGATGATTGTTCCTACCACTATGGCTTTGTCCTTTTCTGGAATGAAGGGGATGAGTCTACGTAGCGGGCGTAGAAGGTGGTAGGATCCGCTGACTACTGATCCTATTTGTGCATTCATTGACATTTCTGAATCGAAGATGACACCGAGACTTTTTTGGCTTTTATGCTTAGGGGGATGGATGGTCTGTCCAAGGATGGTGGGCGGAGTCCATGGTGTCGTAGATTTAGTTTTCCGGTTTGCATTTAGGAGAAGGAGTTCTGTTTTGGTTCCGTTAAGTTTGAGGGAGTTTGTGGACATAGTCGTCTATTGATGCGAGGCATTTTTCTAATTCCTTATATTGGTCTTTTTGTCCGGGGATCCGAAGGTAGAGTTGAGTATCATCTGCGTATGAGTGGAAGCATAGGTCAGATTTGCTGATGATTTTTAGGAGTGGACGGATGTAGATGTTGAAGAGCACGGGTGACAAAGGTGATCCTTGAGGGACTCCATAGGAGACTGCACGGGATATATGTGTCAATAGTTCATTCGAAAAATGAACTCAAATAAAACAGTCCAGCAATATCCAGAAAAAAGGGGGGGTTGCAGAAGAGAGCACTTCTATATCTGATGTGATGTGGTATATTCTCATTGGTCCATCCACCAGCACACTCCACCACGTGTAATTAGGTTCCCCTATGGGGATGCACTCACCAGAGCCAAAACAAATATAGGCATGTAATCTCCCCACAGGACTCTGCTACCTCCTTTTTTGTTCTCCTCCAATTCTCCTCCACAGCCTTTGGTCAACAGCTCACCAATGCCAGCCAGGACATATATGAAAATAATTGCATCCACATAGCGTGATACTGCTTAAAAGTTTTATTCACCCCCCCCCCAAAGTTGAAAATTAAAAACCCCTTCATATAATATGCGTACCAAAATAACAGTATAAAATGGCAAATGTAAGTAGTTGTACTCTGCCTGGTATCACTTTCCGGATCCGCTGAGCTGATTTCCGCTATGCTTAGCGGTGAAATCAGCGTGTTGTGAGCTTCCCGGTCCGTGGAACGCAAGCTCCCTTAACCTTCCTAGCGGTAACCCCGAGTCTGGCTCGGGTCCAGCTTTTTCTGCTGGGAGCGGTAACCCCGAGCCAGACTCGGGCTTGCGTGCAGGATGCCTGGGGGGAAGTTACTTACCTTTTCCCCTGGATCCTGCGATGTCTCCCCGCTGTGTGAGCGAGCCGTCCGCTCGCTCGATTCACACAGTGCCGGTCTCCGTTCCCTGTGACGTTCCGACGCACGGGAGCGGAGATCGGCGCCAAATTTAAAAAAAGTTTAAAAACACAACACACATACAGTACTGTAATCTTACAGATTACAGTACTGTATACAAAAAATACACATCCCCTTTGTCCCTAGTGGTCTGCCCAGTACCCTGCATGTCATTTTATATAATAAAAAAGATTTTTTTTCTGCCTGGAAACTGGAGATTGTCCATAGCAACCAAAAAGTGTCCCTTTATGTCAAAAGTGGTTTTAGACCAGCTAGAAAACACCAATAAAAAATTAGAATCACAATTTATCATCAAACAATAAATTTAATGACAGCGACTATTCTGCAACTGAGCAAATTTCAGTGTTTTTGATTTGATTACATTATTGAATCATTTTTATATATATTTTTATTATATTATAATTTATTATTTTGTGTTTCAAACTTTATCATACCCGGATGTCTACTAGACTCTGGTTCGGACAGATTTAAGTGAGTTATTCATAAGAATTGCATGCCTACAATATAAAAACGCCAAATTTCCATGCAAAATAATTGTACCGCTTTCAGCACAAAATTCCAGCCAGAATCATACCGCCAGGGAGGTTAAGGGACGTAGACCAGACAACCAGGAAGTGACGTCAGCTGCGCTCCAGCCTTGCGTTCCACGGACCGGGAAGCTCACAACACGCTGATTATCTTGATCTTAAGCAGCTGCTAGTAGTGTACCGCTTTTATATTGCGCACACTAAGTCATGGATATATCTATTTATTTATTTATATACCTTACATATCCTTATACATTACAAACAGCAAGTGATTATCATCCTTCCAAGCGCAGAGAGGTGTTTGACATAGGAGGGCCCGTATACCAAACATCCTTTTTTAGTAATTCTAATCAGAACTCGAAAGAATGCAAACATGTAATGAAAACATTATTAGTGCCGTGTGCACAGTGAGGGCAGTGTGCAATACATACAAAATAGAATACAATTATATACAGAACTTAGAAATTTCCTTTACAGACATAATAATAGTAACCAATAAAAATATATAAATCATTATATGATCAAACTGTCACTTCCATTGCAAATATGACATAACTACTTTAACACTCCTGAAGAAGTGAGTTCTCTGCAAAACATATCGAGACTAGCTGGCTATGTATCTGTTCCTATCATGTATTAACATCTGCCTGTTGCTGGAAAGCCTTATTATGGGAACAGTAGTCCAGCCTTGAGGGAGTTTTTGGAGCATTTTTGTTAGTGTTTTAGGAAATGTAATGACATAATTTGTAATAAAGAATGCTTTGTTTACAACTTTTCATGCGTTGTAATGTCTTTGATGGTACCAAGAAAGTCCATTTGCTTAAAAAAAAATGTTCTTCACTTAAGATTATTTTGGACGTAGGTACAGAGTAACCATAAGGAAATATGAATCTTTAACCAAACCTACTGTAACATACAGGAGGGCCAATAACTTAAAGCGCTTGTATACCCACACGTCTTAAAAAAAAATAAAAGTAAAAAAAAAAAAAACCCTGTAAGGCACAGGTGTCAAACACAAGGCCCTCCAGGCCATTGCATGTTGCCCTCACACCTCTCCTGCAGCTGCAAGAGAACTCCAACCCTCCTCTGGTCCTCCTCCAAACCCCTACTTTCTGCTTTCAAGAATTGCAACCAGCTTCTCTCCAGCAGCAGCATAAGGAAATGGGGTGCACTGTGATGTTAGGGAGAGTAGGGGACTCAACTTCTGAATGAATGAATGAATTACTTGTATAGCGCTACCTATGCGAACTGAATCGCCTCAGGGCGCTTTTTGCCACTGGTGTCCATCTGTGGTATAGTGCGGTCCTTGCCCTGTGGGGTCCCGACACGCTTACAAACACATACACATACACATATTTGGCCAATTCTTTTTTATCGACAGGATCTAATTAACCTACCAGCATGTCTTTGGAGTGTGGGAGGAAACCGGAGGAAACCCACGCAGGCACAGGGAGAACATGCAAACTCCAGGCAGAAGGTGTTGTGGTTGGGATTGAACCAGCAACCCTATTACTGCTAGGTGAAAGTGCTAACCACTACACCACCGTGCTGCCCTAAACTTATGAGGGGGGTGGCTCTTAACATCTAATGTAAGGGGAGGGGATGTGCTGGACACCTAATCTTACAGATACAACCGGCCCTTTTGAGTAAATTCATAATGCTGATGCGGCCCACTATGAAATTGAGTTTGACACCCCTTCTGTAAGGCAAAGGCATAATGAGCTACTAGCTCATTATGAAATACCTTAGAACGAGGTCCCCATATCGCAGCCGGTTCCACGCCGAGGAAGCTGACATTTTGCCCTTGATGTTTCTTCCTGGTTCGTGGCTTCGGCACTGTGAGAGGCTGGAGCTACGATGATGTCACTCCCGCGCATGTGTATGGGAGTCTTTTTCGCAGCAAGGTCCGGCAGCGTCTGCCGGACCTTCATCCGGGCATTCACAGCGCATGTGTCGTTGACGTCAGCAGGTGCATGGAAAGTGACTATCTCCTAAACCGTAATAAGGCTTACCTGTAGGTAAAAATGTAAAATAAGGGTATAAAACCACTTTAAGGGACATCATTGTCCTAAAAAAAAAAAATTGAAAACAGCTAGACCACTGATGTGGTTACCACAATAACTAATGGGCTCCTTATGGTGTAGACATTATAAAGCATGCTCATATGTACCTACTCTAGAGAAATTCAACAATCCCAAAAATGGAGACACAAATAACATTAATTGGTTTTAAACCCATAGTTAAACTAGAGTAATCTATGCAGCTAGATGCTATTGTCAGTTAAGGCTCACTCATGGGGGTGCAGCGGCTCAAATAATATGTGTTTATGAGTGTGTTTATGCATCCAGGAGTGACAGTACAGACCTCCCAACACTTCTTAATACATCCATACAGAGACGAACGAATGGTCCTGAATGCAGTCTGTCTACATCTAGGGGCAGGCATCTGTCTCTGTATGGATGTAAATGCTTGTATGTGTGGAAAGATCCATACAGCTGCTTCTGTCATTGATTTTGAACAAGTGGTTGGCCACAACTGCACAGAACATCTGTCACTTCTGAGCACATGAACACATACTGTACATGTCTTTGCTCCCATGTGAAAGAAGCCTTATATGTGGACAAAACCAGAAGACAATTAAGAAAGACAATCCTAGAACATGCCAATGATTGGAACTGCATGGATGTTGCTGAATATGGCCTGCAAGAAGTCTTCACCATGCTTCACTGTTGCCTTCAGCACTTATCCTTGTACAACTCTGCAGGGCTTTGGAAAACATTCTGCCTTCTACTACCTTGTGGGAAGTATGGCTTTTTTAGCCACAAGTATTTGACTGTAGATGGGTGTGCCAGGGTTCCATTGACTTCTGTCGCCACTGAACATCTTCTGATTGCAAATATCTATCTATCTATCTATCTATCTATCTATCTATCTATCTATCTATCTATCTATCTATCTATCTATCTATCTATCTATCTATCTATCTCTATATCTTTGGCCAGTAGTGGCCATTTACCACACCTAGTGGTGGTTATTCTATGTTTGCAGTAATATATATATATATAAATAATAAAATAATAAATAATAAAAAATGTAAATAATAATAAAAATATATAAGTTTATTTTTCAATACCATATTGAATCTGAAATATACATATTGGCAGAACAATTCTTCCTCTGTAGGTGTTACAAAACCAGTGCCCCTCAGTGATTGTTCCTAACAAAAAGACAGAAAAAGAATAAAGAGAATAGCACACATTTTATTATTTCTGCTCTGACAGGAGAGTTTTAACTGTATATTTTTTTTAGAGAAAGGATGTTATTGGAGTCAAAGCCTACAAAGAAAAATAATTACCTAATTTATCAAAGTGTCTAAAACCGGGACTTTCGCTGAACTTTCTGTTACAACAGTCATGTATAAACCTATATGATTCAATAAAACTGCATCTTTATCATGTTTCTTAGAACTCTTTGTTGTTTGTCTAATGTTAATGTTGCCTCTCTGAATTGTTACAGTCCACTCGTTGCTACCATCAAAACATGGTAGCATGACGATGATGTTTGAAATTGACCTTTAGCTTTCTTTTTTAGTTATGCAATGTCCTTTAAAGAAGAGTCCAGGCAGATGATATCCTCCCAACCTGCTCTAACTAATCAAAAATGATTGTTTACTCACCCAAATCAATAATCACAAGATATGCAGCGTCCTGACTCTTTTTGCTTCTGCCTGAATGATACGGACCCTTCCAATTGGCTGACCAGTGACAGGGCATTCCTAGGCTTCATTAGGCTAAAGTTGGTTGATAATGTTTAGAACATGGGCAACATTACTCATTAACTTTAATAATAATTAATTAAATAATTTTTGTATTCCATTCATTAATGCATTCATGTATTTATCCATTGATGTTGCAATTTTCTTTATATATGTGTAATCACTTTTGATATATGTGCTTACATGCATTTTGTATACACAGTTCACTGTTTGGAGGATAGAGCGTTTTGTTTCTGATATGCAATTACTGATCATGTTGTGTAGCTGTAGCTTGTTCTGACCGCCTAATGAACACCTGTTGATGTCGGGGTGGTCTTATATAAGCTTCAACTTCAACATGGAGGCAGGCCGGGGCTAGTACGCCTACTTGGTTCCAATTGGGTCATTGCGCACACCTGGAGCGGATTCTTTCTTCCATGGGCAGCAACAAGATCAGCCATCAAAGAACCTGGACTTCACTCCTGGGAAGAGAAGCTAAGGAGCATATCAAAATCACTGTTAAAGATTTTTTATTTATTTTTTAAATAGGGTAGGGGAATGAATGGAAGGGAGGTGATAGGAGTGGTGGGGGGTATGTATACCTAGATATGGCTTTTAAATTACAAGTCTGTACACAATACACACACACACACACACAAGATTTTGTAAGAAAAGTTGATCAGGCATACAATTCATTTACTATAGGGGGGGTCTCAAACTGGCGGCCCTCCAGCTGTTGCGAAACTACAAGTCCCATGAGTTGGGCTGACATCTGACTGGCCTGTAAAAGTTGATCAGGCATACAATTCATTTACTATAGGGGCTTTCAGGGGTTGAGTTGGGAATCTCTGGCCTGTAAAAACAGAGACTCTATATTAGAGGTCCACAGAACATCAAAATACTGATGACTATGCAGTTTTACACAACAGTGTGTTGGAGTCTTCCTGTATTATTGGTTTTACTAGATATGTTCTACTACTTATAATCTCCAGTTTTGGGTGGATTTTGCTTCAAAGTAGACACATTCTACCACACAAACAATACATTCTAAAACAAACAGAATAAGATTGCTCCTTAGTGCTAGCACTTTGAAAGACATATTGCATATTGCTTTTTTTCTATTACAGCAAAAAGGCTTATTTCTCTTTATTTTGTCATTATTTTACCAATTATCACAAAATATATGTATTATGCTTTTAAATATAAACGTATTAATATGTTTGTGCCAAAAGATACAGCTGCAGTCCACAATAAATTTCAAGCTTTCCATAAGGATTACTCGCTGGGGACACAAAATCTATATTTTTTATTGTAATTCACTCAGTGCCTGCATGATTTTGCATTCCAATCATGCTGCTAATTTAGTCTGCTCTTACCTCTGTATTAACAGTGGAAAGCAATGGATAAGGAAGGAGGAATAATTGCATATATTTTATTTGTATTTGGCAGTAAATTTAGTGTTGGTTACTCAAGGGAATCATTGAAATCTCCAGCCCTCTGTACTTGTTTGCTCTTCATCAATTTGCTTGTTGTATTATATTTTGTTCCATGCTGCTTCTTATGCTTTCAGAAATAGCTTGCTGTAGAATTAATTAAAAACTAAAAACAATTCTGGCTCTGCTTAACGGGACTTCTTTATATGGAAACAAACTTAAGTCTTATGACCTTGTAATGTACTACCATAATAATAAAAAATTCAGGCAAAACAGGAACAGGATCTCTAGCTAATTTTATTATAGTGAAATAGCATGATGGCCTAGTGACTAGTGGCCTTTCAGTGCAGGAAACCTTATTAAGGTGAAGTCACAACCTCTTAATCATGATCTACCAGTAGATGCCCAGTGAGTATAGTCATGCCACTAGGTTTTTGAGGTGTAGAAGCATAGCTTACAAGTAGACACCTAATTTAGAGAAACTATCCCTATTTTTGGAACCAAATCCCTTTATTCCACATTTATCTTCAATTACCCTTTTCTATTTAATGTATAGACCCCCTTGAAAACTTTTATCCAACCTTTAAATGACTGCATGTCTTTATTTTGAAAATCCAGTTTAAATGGAAAATCACTTGTGGGTTTAGCCAATCATTTTTGCTTATTGCTATTCTTCATGCATAACAGGGCCATGGCAGAGCTGTGTCATTTGCTTATATACTTTCTGCTTAACCACTTCAGCCCCGGACCAATTGGCAGCCAAAGGACCAGATGTTTTTTTTTCAATTTCGCACTGCACTGCTTTAACTGGTTATTGCGCGGTCATGCAATGTTGTAACCAAACGAAATTTGCGTCCTTTTCTTCCCACAAATAGAGCTTTCTTTTGATGGCATTTGATTGCCTCTGTGATTTTTATTTTTTGCGCTATAAACGGAAAAAGACCGCAAATTTTGAAAAAAATATATATTTTCTACTTTTTGTTGTAAGAAAAATCTAATAAACTCAATTTTAGTCAAACATTTGGGCCAAAATGTATTCAGCCACATGTCTTTAGTAAAAAAAATGCCAATAAGCGTATATTTATTGGTTTGCGCAAAAGTTATAGCGTCTACAAACTAGAGTACATTTTCTGGAATTTACACCGCTTTTAATTTATGACTGCCTATCTCATTTCTTGAGGTGCTAAAATGGCAGAGAAGTACAAACCCCCCCCCCCCCAAATGACCCCATTTTGGAAAGTAGACACCCCAAGCTATTTGCTGAGAGGCATGTTGAGCCCATTGAATATTTTTTTTTTTAGTCCCAAGTGATTGAATAAAGACAAAAAAAAAAAAAAATTTCAAAAAGTTGTCACTAAATGATATATTGCTCACACATGCCATAGTTATATGTGGAATTGCACCCCAAAATACATTTTGCTGCTTCTCCTGAGTATGGGGATACCACATGTGTGGGACTTTTTGGGAGCCTAGCCGCGTACGGGGCCCCGAAAACCAAGCACCGCCTTCAGGATTTCTAAGGGTGCAAATTTTTGATTTCACTCCTCACTACCTATCACAGTTTCGAAGGCCATAAAATGCCAAAATAGCACAACCCCCCCCCCCCCCAAATGACCCCATTTTGGAAAGTAGACACCCCAATCTATTTGTTGAGAGGCATGGTGAGTATTTTACAGCTCTCATTTGTTTTTGAAAATGAAGAAAGTAAAGAAAAAAAAATTTTTTTTTTTTTTTTCAATTTTCAAAACTTTGTGACAAAAAGCGAGATCTGCAAAATACTCACCATACCTCTCAGCAAATAGCTTGGGGTGTCTACTTTCCAAAATGGGGTCATTTTGGGGGGTTTTATGCCATCTGGGCATTCCATGGCCTCCGAAAACTGTGATTGGCAGTGAGAAGTGAAATAAAAAAATTACACCCTTAGAAATCTTGAAGGCGGTGCTTGGTTTTTGGGGTCCCGTACGCAGCTAGGCTCCCAAAAAGTCCCACACATGTGGTATCCCCGTACTCAGGAGAAGCAACAGAATGTATTTTGGGGTGTATTTCCACATATGCCCATGACATGTTTGAGCAATATATCATTTAGTGACAACTTTTTGTAAAAAAAAAAATATATTTTTTTTTTTTTTTCATTATTCAATCTCTTGGGACAAAAAAAATAAAAAATTTAATGGGCTCAACATTGCTCTCAGCAAATAGCTTGGGGTGTCTACTTTCCAAAATGGGTCATTTGGGGGGGGGGGGGGGTTTGAACTGTCCTGGCATTTTATGCACAACATTTAGAAGCCTATGTCACACGTCACCCACTCTTCTAACCACTTGTAGACAAAGCCTTTTCTGACACTTTTTGTTTACATGAAAACATATTTTTTTTTTTGCAAGAAAATTACGTTGAACCCCCAAACACTATATATATTGTTAAAGCAAAGGCCCTACAGATTAAAATGGTGGGTGTTGCATTTTTTTTTTCCAAACAGTATTTGCGCAGCGATTTTTCAAACACATTTTTTGTGGAAAAAATACACTTTTTTTTATTTTAATGCACTAAAACACACTACATTGCTCAAATTTTTGATGAAATAAAAAATATGATCTTAGGCCGAGTACATGGATACCAAACACGACATGCTTTGAAATTGCGCACAAACACGCAGTGGCGACAAACTACATACATTTTTAAAAGCCTTTACATGATACCACATTAGATTCACGGAGGAGGTCTACTGCTAAAATTACTGCCCTCGATCTGACCTTCGCGGTGATACCTCACATGCATGGTGCAATTGCTGTTTACATATGACGCCAGACCAACGCTTGTGTTCGCCTTTGCGCAAGAGAAGGGGGGCAGGGGTGCTTTTTTTATTTTTATTTTTTTATTTTTTATTTAGCTTTTTTATTTTATTTTTTAAACTGTTCCTTACATTTTGTTTCTTTGTTATCATTTTTATTGTTATCTCAGGGAATGTAAATATCCCCTATGATAGCAATAGGCAGTGACAGGTACTCTTTTTTTGAAAAATTGGGGTCTATTAGACCCTAGATCTTTCCTCTGCCCTCAAAGCATCTGACCACACCAAGATCGGTGTGATAAAACGCTTTCCCAATTTCCCAATTGCGCGGTTTATATCGGGGAGGGGGGACATTCCCTCCCACTGCTTGTAAAAGCAGTCTAGAGGCTAATTACCCGCTAGAATTGCTTTTACATGAAAGCTGATCACTGGCTGAAAAGAATGATACCAAGATGATACCTAAACCTGCAGGCATCATTCTGGTATAACCATTCAAAGTCCAGCAACATACTGGACATATATTGTAATCTTTTTTTTTCATGCAGCCTCTTGGCTGAACGAAAAAAAAGAGATTGATCGGTGGGTATGCCATTAGAATACCTCCCTTCATCCACCCACTTCTAATGATGGGCATACATGCACCATTTATATATGCCGATGCATGGGGGCATCCTCCCGCAAAAGTAATGCCGTGTACACACGGTCGCACTTTTCCACGGGGCAAGGCTCCATCGGAATTTCAACCGTATGTACGTGGCATTAGGAGCCAATCGCTCCTCCCCCCCTGCTGCCCCCATGCTTCGGCACATATCCTCTTTTTTTTAACTGTGGTGGTGAAATCACCTCCTACAGCGTTGGAGTCGCGGCTTTATGTATCGTGGGAGCAAACGCTGTTGCTGTCAAGATAAATAAATCCACGCTGCAACTGAATGGCGCACCTGAAAACAAAAAAAATGGTTAACACTAAAACACAGTAAACAAAATTACATACCTGAAAAGCAAGCATGATAAAACATAATAAAACATTGCAGAATAGAATGGAGTAAAAAAAGAGCAACAATAGAGAGAGAATAGAGAGAGAGAGAGAACAATAAAACGACAACTATGTTTTTATTTTTTTGAGATTTACAGGTAAAAAAGCTCCTGACTGTTAGCGACTGAATCAAAACGCTACCACAAAAAAAAATGTAATCGATCGCAGGGATCAGGCCTGACTCTGCGAACGCTGCAGTTATGTGTGCTTAGTGTTTTGTAAGTGACAATGATCGATCGATACTGCACTTGGGTGGGCTGGGCTGGGCTGGGCGGAGAGGGAAAACGCAGGAGCTAGCAGGTATCTGGGCTGATCCCGCTAACGATGCGTTTTTTGGAACCCTAAAAGATCTGATCAGATCAGATATTTATCTGTTCAGATACTGTACCACTAAGGGAGGTGTATGCTTTGCGCGTGGGTGTTACGGTACTGGCACTAACCTGGGGCGACGCAGACCTTATTTGACCCTAAAACCTAATTGATATCACCCGCCTGGCGATCAGGGGGTTAAACCGTTATTGGGTAATAAATGGCGGGTGCCCTGACAGTATAAAAAACAAACTATCTAACCAGCGTCACCCGTAACAGTTATACGGTGATCACTGGTGAAAGGGTTAACTAGGGGCAATCAGGGGGTTAAAACCTTTATTAAGTAATATATGGGGGTACCTGACGCTATATAAAAAACCTGACGGGGAACCTAAATAACGAAATAACTAACTGGCTAACCAGCGTCACCAGTGACACTTAAGCCCCATACACACGGTCGGACTTTTTCATGGATTCTGTCCGATCGGACAAGGTTGTTGAAAAATCAGACCGTGTGTATGCACCATCGGACAGTGTTCGTCGGTTTGTCCGACGGACAAAGTCTTATCTCCTGCTGGAAAGATTTGCCGTCAACACGGTCCGATCACACCAAATCCGATCGTGTGTACGGTTGTCCGACGGACAAAGTGCTACGCATGCTCAGAAGAAATTCTGTGACGGAAGCGCTCGGTCAGGTAAAACTACCTTTCCTAATCGACACAGCACATTCGTCACGCTGCAATGTTAAAATGTCTTTAATGCAGCGCATTCTCTTTTTCTTTACAATGCAACAAGAATGACATGTTTTAGCTGCTCCTATTCACCCGCACTTCTCACAAACTTACTTCTTTATTACTTTGCAGCATTTATACACTACATGTTTATTTTGACTCAGATCGTAAAACAATCTTTGTTATTTTTTTACCATGATTTTTTTTTTTTTTTGGGGAATACATATTTGAAGGAGAATTTGTTTGTTTTTTGGAGGGGGGTTGTATGTCTCAACTTAGCAAAACCACATTATTAACATTTGTATTTCTTGCTTAAATTTACTAGGAGTTTGTTGGTTGTTGGTGCCCCTTGTTAATTCTACTTTAGGATTAGTGAAATGTACCTGCCTACTCAAAGAAAAACTGTCATTGTAGAAAAGTAAAACACAATAGTCAATGATTATTTCAAATCCAAAAAACATTTATTTAGGTCTCAGCAACAAACCAAAGAGGAACGCAGCCATGGTGAAACTTGGGGAATTTGCAAAGCCTTGGACACCCATGGCAACCATCATTTTACAGGCTTAAACAATTGGGGGCATGAAGAGTACCTATCTAAATAATAAGGGAGTGCAATCTGGTCCTGAAGTCCAAAACATCCGGAACTGCAGCAGATGCCATCTAGGTCCCCAGGCTCTGGTCCTACGAGAGGCTCCATCTTCTCTCAGACCAGACTGAATCAAGGTCATCACTCTCTTGTCTTCCTTGTACGCTTCCTTCCATGCCGTGGTGCTGGTGCTGGTGGGGTGGCAGGAGGAGGAGGCGGAGCAAGGTCACTCTCGCAAACATGTGTGAGGGGAGTCATCTCCCCAGCCATCCCCTCATTTAGTATTTTGAGGATGACCTCCTCACACATGCTGCGTTGCCCCGCCTCCATACCCGTAAATTTACTGCCAACCAAGGAGGCAAAGGCCTCCTCGTAGGTGGGTGTGGCATAGAGGGAGGCTGAGGCATCTCTGATCAGCTGGAGCGCTGACTCTCCCACCTCCCCCATGTTTTTCGCCCTTCTGTAGGGAAGGCGGAGGGGAGAGACTTGGGAGACAGTCAGGCTCCTACGCCTACCCCCCTCTTGGCTGCCACTAACCCCTGCCTCCTCCTGACTGCCACCTTCCACAGCCACCTCCTGGCTGAGGTCTTCCTGTGTATGAAAAAGGGACATAGTTTCAGTTATTTGTTCATCAAACACACACAATTCTCATCTAGTGACTGTTGCAAAATGTTTACAAATAGAAAACCATACAATTCTCTGCCCTGCAGTTTAGATTCTTCCCAAAAATGTCTCCAACACCACTGTCTGTTGATATGTCAATCACGTTAGGAACTAAGCAATTGGGGATCCTGAATTAACTGAACATCATTCATTATTCCCCAAACTGGTTACAAAACTACTATACCTGGAACAAGCTGGGCTCCTGCACATATTCCATACTGGAAGGCCCAGGTTGGTCCTCGGAAGCCTCATCAGGGGTGGCGTGCGTGGAAGGACGCGTGCAAGGAAGAGTCGAGAGTGACTTCCTGACAGTAGCCTGGTCTTTGAGAAAGTGGAGCCTCTCATAGTACCAGAGCGTGGGGACATGGACATCAGCTGCTGCAGCTCCAGATGCTAGGGACTTCCGGACCTTATTGCGCTCCCGGAAATAGGTACTCTTCATGTTGTTGATCTTCACTTTTAAGTTTGCCACGGTTGCCATGGGCAGGGTAGGCTTTACAAATGCCACAAGTTTCAGCAGGGCTGCGTACCTCTTTGGTCTGTTGCTATAATCCCTGTGTTTCGCCTGCCATAAGAGGGGGAATTGCTGGTATTTATCAATGAAGAGGGGTAGAAAGCTCACGTTGTAGAAGGCCTCCATCACCTCTGCAAGACACAACGCCACACCAAACAATATAAATAATGTCAGCCTAAACTCTCCTAATCTTCTCCATAAAGAAGCCTCAAGTTCTAATCAGTCTAGGCTAGTTATGTACCAACGTCAAATTGTACCTTCGTTTGTAGCGATCGTCTCGTGCGTGAGCTTTCTCTCCCCTCGTCTCCCAGATCGTGGCTACGACACAGGCGTGTGACGTTTTATATACAGTGCGCATGCGTCAAACTCCGCCCGCCCCTGACGATCTTTCTCGTCTATTCCCCACCCCTTCTCTTTACGGCGCAGTGGGGAGAGCACATGGCAGGGACACAGCAGGTGCGCCCCAAATATCCCCCCAACGAGGAGGAGGACGAGGAAAGTCCGGAGGCAGAAACGTCCCGATCCCGGAGCCTGAAATTCAAGGCCTCAAATATGTCATTTGGAGAAATGTTGGAGATGGTGGACATATTAAAGAGGAGCGACTATGATGGGAAGTATGGGCCTTACCTCAACCCCAATGTCCGCAAGGCCAAGATCATGTCTAAAGTTGTGAGAAGGCTGTACAATAATTTTGGGGTACAACGATCCAAGGAGCAACTGAGGAAACGCTGGTCAGACCTGAAACTGAGGGAGGCCGATCAGTACAGAAAGATCAAGCGAATTCTTCAAAAAAGTAAGTAGTTGTGTTTTGTGTTTGATTTCTTGCTTGCATACTGCTCCATGTGGTTTGATTTTTACAAAGTTGTACATTCCAAAATGGCCACTTTCATGTTCGTCTGTGCATTCGATCGTACTCAGCCTCGATCGTTCTGCCACTGTCATGGTCGTGTGTGTGTCCATTCGATCGTACGCAACCTCGAACGTTCGGCCACTTATAATACGTGGTTTGGTGTTTTTTTTGGGGAAAGGAAGTTTGTTCTCACTAGAAATGTCATCAAGAATGTAAAGCCAATTTATTCAATGTAAAGGAGAGGTCACCCAGTAGCTGTTTACCCATCTGGACTCTAGAGCACTAGTGCTGGGACACCCAAACCCCCTTTTTATTAGGCTTTTCCACACATGTGCTCCAGTGGATACTAGAGGGGTGTCTCCATCACACAAACTTCTACCAAAAATCTAGTCAGTTTAGCACCTTTACAAAGTGACTACATTCATGTTGTTGGCATTTGTAACTGGCCAAACTAAAATAGTGTCCGTCACTTTCAAGCAATGTTTGTCATTTCCTATTTCTGCCCTCAATAGATAGTCTTGCTAAATCTTCCTTTTGTACATTCTCATAGGGGAGCGAAAACTTGGGCCGTCTGCGGAAACCCCCAAACCAACACCTCCCAAAAAAGGGGAAAGAGCAGAAGCAGAGGAGGAGGAGGAGGAGGAAGGAGAGATCATCGAACTTGGAGAAATTGTCACCACAACAGGTGAGTGTGGGAGAACCCAGCTACTGGTAAGCTAATCCATGTATGGCTGCCTCATTTCCAACACCCCATTTTTGTTTGTTTGTTGTTTTTAGGTGACGTGGATATTGAGGAAGAAAAATCGCACTTTACCACAGAGAGTGCCCACGTACTCATCGGGGAGATAATGGTCTGCAATAGAGATCTAGATTACATAAAGCAAAACATCAATGATGTTCAACAAAAATTGAAGAACATCATTGATGTTTTAGGAAAAATATGAAAACGCACCAAGTAATTAACACACATTTGTGCCAGCTTCTGAACACATTTGCAACTTAAAAACTGTGTGAAATTTGGAACATGCACACATTGTGTCCACATGTGCTAGCTCCCATCATGGTGGATGAATGGCAACGTTTTTTTGGGGGTGCAAACACTTTACGAACTACGAAAGTGGTTGTGGTGAAGGGGTTGCACCCCCAAAAAACGTCCATTCATCCCCATGATGGAAAATGGCACTTTTGAAGCTTCTAGGCATGTGTTTTACCATCTAATGACCATTTTCAGACCCAAATTGTGTGCATGTTCTAAATTTCCACTTTCCGGGGGTGACCCCCCCATGTGATGAAGGCAAGATCAAACACACTTTGAACATATAGTAATGTCTGATCTTGTCTTCACTTTACAAAGTTGAACTTTCCTAGTTCATAGGTTCTGTTTTGCTCCATGCCTGGTTTTACCAATTGCGGAATGTTTGTAAACAATGTTGTAAATAACCAAGATGTTGTCAGTTTTGGCGTGAAGATTGTAAACGCACTTGTGAATGTTTTCCTAGTAAACTTTTTTATTTTTCTAAATGTGTGGCTTCCTTATTTAAAAAACACAATGCATTATGTATGTAAAATGTAAAGGATATGGGGGGCAATGGGTGTTATTTACTAAAGGCAAATCCACTTTGCACTGCAATTGTCTTGCCCAGGGAACTTTTTCAATGCACTTGTAGAGCATAGCGGATTTGACTTATGTAAATGACACCCACAGTGCTTTGTACGAAAACACGGAGCACAGCATTTTTGAGAATACACACATGTCAGACCTGGTGATGAAAAGGAGTATTTTGGGTGTCAGTTATGCAGTACAAACCTTCTCTAGTCCAAAGATTAGGAAGCAAACACACAACATGAGAATAATCTTTTTGGGAAGAAGAGACTGTTACCTCCTTTTGCCCAGAAAGTGCATTCCCACTGTCGAAGGCAAAGGGAAAAAATGTCAAGGTAAAATAAGCTAAAAAGAAGACTGAAATGACAAGAAATCAGAGGTTGGTTAAAATATCAGATTTATTAAAAAATGCCTCTCACACATCGTCAGGCAGAGCAATGGCCCCCCTACCCACAAAGTACTCCATATATTGCTCGCGGACCACGCGGGCATTTAGAGGGGGCAAGCCTGGACGTGCCACTTGAAAGGCTGTGAGGTCCGCATTTGGAGGGCCCTCCACATCTGGGCCAACGGGCACCACATAGTTCCTGTTATGTCTTTTGAGGAAGTTGTGCAATATGCAACAGGCAAGAACTATGTGGTTCAGTTTGTATTCCGCCAAGTTAAATGCCGTCAGGAACAGGCGGAAGCGGCTGGCCAGGATGCCAAAAGTGTTCTCCACCACTCTTCTGGCTCTGGACAGCCTGTAGTTGAAGACCCTCTGGTCCGGGGTGAGGGTCCTCATCGGGAACGGCCTCATCACATGGGGAGTCAACGCAAACGCTTCATCTGCGACAAAGACGAAGGGGAGTCCTTCGGCATTCTCCTCTGGAGGTGGCAAGCACAGACTGCCACTTTGGAGACGCCAGTAGAACTCCGTGTGCGTAATGGCACCACCATCCGAGATCCGGCCGTTCATCCCCACGTCCACATACATAAACTCGTATGTTGCCGACACCACCGCCAACATCACTACACTATTAAACCCTTTATAATTATAATAGTAGGACCCCGAGTTGGGCGGTGGGACGATGCGGACGTGTTTCCCATCAATTGCCCCTCCGCAGTTAGGAAAGTCCCAACGGCTGGCAAAGTGGGAGGCCACAGTCTGCCATTCCTGTGGCGTGGAAGGGAACTGTGGAGTGAAACAAGAAAAAAAAAAATAGTCACTTTGCACTTAAACATTGCAAGCAGATTAGACAATCAACATCTTGGAACAAGAGCATTGTATAAAATTGGAGGCTGGAAAGTATTTGCACAGAAAAGTAGAGGCTCCCCTTCACAGATTACTCACCCCCCATCAATCCCCCCACTTCTGATGGGCCATTGGCAATAACTAGGTTTTTGGGGGGGGGGGGGACAGGTAACCCTCTGCACTTCATTGATTGGCAAATGGCTCAATAATGTGTGCTAGTTTGGCCAGACCCTCTGTACTTAACACTATTGGCAGCCCCCAGGAAAGATAAAATAACATTTCAACCCCCCCCCCCCCAAAAAAAAAGGCAGGCACATTGTGACATTCTGAAATTACCAAGCAAGCTAATAGGAGGGAAAGAAGACAAAAAATGAGGAAATGGAATGTATGGAGGCAGCCCCTTGCACTACATGCTTTGCTGAATTCATCCCTAAAGATGCCCACTATAAAGAGGTAGGTATATAGTGTGTATGGACCTTGGGAAAGCCAGCAGATAAAGGATTGGTACCATCTGACAGAGCAGTTGGGGGAGGGGGTTCCTAATGAGTTTGCCCCCCCCCCCACCAAAAAAAAAAATTCTAAAGGGGCTCTACATGAAGTAAACCACACAGCAAACATTTGTGCATATTTTAGGGGGTGTTTGGGGGCAAACAATACTATGCAGCAGACAAAAGACATTGATTAAGTGACTAGGCCATAGGTGTCTATTGGGGCAGAAGAGCATGCTGGGGAGGTAAGTGAAGGGAAAAATGCATGAAGGAGAAAAGGGGCACAGCATATTAGAACATATTGCAATCATGGTAATTAGGGAAGGAGGTCAAAAATAGAAGACATTAGCAAACAGAGCATACATAGAAGGGAATAGTCAAGTAGAAATGTTACCTTAATATAGTCCTCCTGCAGGACCTGAATGATGGCAGAACAGGTCTCTGGAATAATGATTCCCAGGGCCTGGGGAGAGATACCTGAAGAGAACTTCAAATCCTGAAGACTTCTCCCTGTCGCCAAGTACCTCAACGTGGCAACAAGCCTCTGCTCCGGAGTAATGGCTTGTCTCATGCAGGTATCCTGCCGGCTGATAAAGGGGGTCAGCAAAGCCAAAAGACGGTGAAAATCGGGGTCCGTCATCCTGAGAAAGTTCCTGAAATCATCAGGATTATTCTCCCGGATCTCACGAAGCAAAGGCATGTGCGAGAATTGGTCACGCTGAAGCAACCAATTCTTGGTCCACATACTCCTCGTCACTCTGTTCATGGACGGGTCTTGGCTCAAAGCTAAAAGCCCGACACCAATTCCGCGTACAGCACGAACTCGGCGACGAGTACGCACGGGAAACATCGCTCACAAGGTCACAAAAGGTCGGCTGGTCAGAACGGACAAACAGAAAGCACCGATAAACAGCAAGGCCTGAAAGAACGAAATGAATACCAGCAACGAGCAGACAATAAGCAGTGCAAATCAAAGCGTCCTATATCAAGATATAGGCCGCAATGACCAACAAATGCGAACTGACTACACGCACTAATAAACAGATACGCACGACAAGCACAAACTGAAGAGCAGTAACGATCTGAGTCAGAAAACTGAGAAGCGCAAATCTTAAGTCACCAAACTTCGACTAACTCTCGATAAACACGGGATCAGCAGAAGGAGCCCAACGGGTGCCTGACGTGGTGCTGAACTTCCCTTTTCTAATGTCGTGGACGACGACTTACGTCACAACGTTCTTCCGGACCGGATATTCCGACAACGTAGTCCGACCGTGTGTACGCAACACCAACATCGGACAAAGTACGACGGACAAAATCCGACCGACCTGGTCCGCGGATTGTCCGACCGTGTGTATGGGGCTTTATACGGTGATCACTGGTGAAAGGGTTAACTCTAGGGGCAATCAGGGGGTTAAAACCTTTATTTAGGTTGTAATATGGGGGTACCTGACCTATAAACCTATTTATGAACCTATATAAACATGGCGGTTAACCTAAAAAAAACTGGCTACCTAGCGACACCAGTGACACTAATGCAGCAATCAGAAAAACGATCGCTTAGTGACACTGGCAAAAGGGGGTGAAGGGGTTAACTAGGGGCAATCAGGGGGTTAAAACCTTTATTAGGTAATATATGGGGGTACCTGACGCTATATAAAAACCTGACGGGGAACCTAAATAACGAAATAACTAACTGGCTAACCAGCGTCACCAGTGACACTTATACGGTGATCACTGGTGAAAGGGTTAACTCTAGGGGCAATCAGGGGGTTAAAACCTTTATTAAGGTTGTAATATGGGGGTACCTGACCTATAAACCTATTTATGAACTTATATAAACATGGCGGTTAACCTAAAAAAAAACTGGTAACCTAGTGACACCAGTGACACTAATGCAGCGATCAGAAAAACGATCGCTTAGTGACACTGGCAAAAGGGGGTGAAAGGGTTAACTAGGGGCAATAAATGGGTTAAACCTTTATTAGGGGGGGGGGGGTAGGGGGCTACCTTGGACCTAAAACTAACTGCCCTGACAGTTATTGCAGTCACACTGACACTAAATGTGTCAGTAAATAAATGATCACTGCAATTAGTGACACTGTGACTGGGGGGGGCAGGGGGTGATCTGGGGGGTGATCTGGGGGTGACAGGGGGGTTTTTGTGTGCCTATGTGTACTGGTGTCAGTGTACTGTTTGTGCACTAACCTGTGAGTGTTCACAGCTCGGCGTTCCGGTCAGATAGACCGGCGCACCGAGCGTGACATCACTTCCGCCTGCCTGTCTATACAATAGACAGGAAGGGGAAGCATTTCATTCACCAGGAGCGATCGCGAGGGGGTGGCCAGAAACCACTGGCCGTCCCCTCATCTCGGATCGCTCCTGAAGCGATCCCGACTGTCCCCGCCGGCCGGGGGGGTCCTATCGGACCCCCCACCCGCCGGAAGAATGGCACGTACAGGTACGTGGTTTTGCCTGTACGTGCCATTCTGCTGACATATATGTACATGGGGCGGTCGGGAAGTGGTTAAGGAGTCCTTTTTTCTTATTTTAGAATGTTTGGAGGTATGGTAGAATGAGCACTAGGCCCTCTGCTAACAGCAGAATGACAATCTGGTATACACATTATACAAATGCAGAAATAAAAAGATATTTCAAGAATCAAGAGATCCCTGAAAGTGTAGCTATGCAGTTTAGTCACAATACATGTTGGAAGTTCAGTAACAGTCCGGTTGGTTTATATCCAACCTAATAAATTGCACCGTACATAACAAAAAAGCGAATAAAAATAAATCTGCAGTGTACCAATTTGCTAATTCTGTAGTTTACCAATTTGCCTAGCCTTTGAACATTTGCCAATCATCATTTTTGTTCCTGTGTTTTTGCTGACCTCTGTCAGCTTCCTTATAGAGGCATGGTGGTTGATTTACTAAAGGAAAATAGGCTATTTACTTTGAAGAGGGAATTTTTCCTTAGCTTAGTGTATGAAGTGACATTGTATTTTTTATTTTTTCCTTGCTTTTGATTGAGTATTTTTTGCAAAATGAATATGGAGCACATTTACTAAACTAAAGCCCCATACACACGCTCGGACAATCCGCGGACAAGGTCGGTCGGACTTTGTCCGACGTACTTTGTCCGATGTTGGTGTTGCGTACACACGGTCGGACTACGTTGTCGGAATATCCGGTCCGGAAGAACGTTGTGACGTAAGTCGTCGTCCACGAGATTACAAAAGGGAAGTTCAGCACCACGTCAGGCACCCGTTGGGCTCCTTCTGCTGATCCCGTGTTTATCGAGAGTTAGTGGAAGTTTGGTGACTTAAGATTCGCGCTTCTCAGTTTTCAGACTCAGATCGTTACTGCTCTTCAGTTTGTGCTTGTCGTGCGTATCTGTTTATTAGTGCGTGTAGTCAGTTCGCATTTGTTGGTCATTGCGGCCTATATCTTGATATAGGACGCTTTGATTTGCACTGCTTATTGTCTGCTCGTTGCTGGTATTCACTTCGTTCTTTCAGGCCTTGCTGTTTATCGGTGCTTTCTGTTTGTCCGTTCTGACCAGCCGACCTTTTGTGACCTTCTGAGCGATGTTTCCCGTGCGTACTCGTCGCCGAGTTCGTGCTGTACGCGGAATTGGTGTCGGGCTTTTAGCTTTGACCCAAGACCCGTCCATGAACAGAGTGATGAGGAGTATGTGGACCAAGAATTGGTTGCTTCAGCGTGACCAGTTCTCGCACATGCCTTTGCTTCGTGAGATCCGGGAGAATAATCCTGATGATTTCAGGAACTTTCTCAGGATGACGGACCCCGATTTTCACCGTCTTTTGGCTTTGCTGACCCCCTTTATCAGCCGGCAGGATACCTGCATGAGACAAGCCATTACTCCGGAGCAGAGGCTTGTTGCCACGTTGAGGTACTTGGCGACAGGGAGAAGTCTTCAGGATTTGAAGTTCTCTTCAGGTATCTCTCCCCAGGCCCTGGGAATCATTATTCCAGAGACCTGTTCTGCCATCATTCAGGTCCTGCAGGAGGACTATATTAAGGTAACATTTCTACTTTACTATTCCCTTCTATGTATGCTCTGTTTGCTAATGACTTGTATTTTTGACCTCCTTCCCTAATTACCATGATTGCAATATGTTCTAATATGCTGTGCCCCTTTTCTCCTTCGTGCATTTTTCCCTTCACTTACCTCACCAGCATGCTCTTCTGCCCCAATAGACACCTATGGCCTACTCACTTAAGCAATGTCTTTTGTCTGCTGCATAGTATTGTTTGCCCCAAAACACCCCCTAAAATATGCACAAATGTTTGCTGTGTGGTTTACTTCATGTAGAGCCCCCTTTTTTAGTTCTTTTGGTGGGGGGGGGGGGGCAAACTCATTAGGAACCCCCTCCCCCAACTGCTCTGTCAGATGGTACCAATCCTTTATCTGCTGGCTTTCCCAAGGTCCATACACACTATATACCTACCTCTTTATAGTGCGCATCTTTAGGGATGAATTCAGCAAAGCATGTAGTGCAAGGGACTGCCTCCATACATTCCATTTCCTATTTTTTTGTCTTCTTTCCCTCCTATTAGCTTGCTTGGTAATTTAATAATGTCACACTGTGCCTGCCTTTTTTGGGGGGGGGGAAATGTTATTTGATCTTTCCTGTGGCCTGCCAATAGTGTTAAGTACAGAGGGTCTGGCCAAACTAGGCCACATTATTGAGCCATTTGCCAATCAATGAAGTGCAGAGGGTTACCTGTCCACCACCCCCCCCCCCCCCAAAACCATAGTTATTGCCAATGTCCCATCAGAAGTGGGGGGATTGATGGGGGGGTGAGTAATCTGTGAAGGGGAGCCTCTACTTTTCTGTGTAAATACTTTCCAGCCTCCAATTTTATACAATGCTCTTGTTCCAAGATGTTGATTGTCTAATCTGCTTGCAATGTTTAGGTGCAAAGTGACTCATTTTTTTTTCTTGTTTCACTCCACAGTTCCCTTCCACGCCACAGGAATGGCAGACTGTGGCCTCCCACTTTGCCAGCCGTTGGGACTTTCCTAACTGCGGAGGGGCAATTGATGGGAAACACGTCCGCATCGTCCCACCGCCCAACTCGGGGTCCTACTATTATAATTATAAAGGGTTTAATAGTGTAGTGATGTTGGCGGTGGTGTCGGCAACATACGAGTTTATGTATGTGGACGTGGGGATGAACGGCCGGATATCGGATGGTGGGGCCATTACGCACACGGAGTTCTACTGGCGTCTCCAAAGTGGCAGTCTGTGCTTGCCACCTCCAGAGGAGAATGCCGAAGGACTCCCCTTCGTCTTTGTCGCAGATGAAGCGTTTGCGCTGACTCCCCATGTGATGAGGCCGTTCCCGATGAGGACCCTCACCCCGGACCAGAGGGTCTTCAACTACAGGCTGTCCAGAGCCAGAAGAGTGGTGGAGAACGCTTTTGGCATCCTGGCCAGCCGCTTCCGCCTGTTCCTGACGGCATTTAACTTGGCGGAATACAAACTGAACCACATAGTTCTTGCCTGTTGCATATTGCACAACTTCCTCAAAAGACATAACAGGAACTATGTGGTGCCCGTTGGCCCAGATGTGGAGGGCCCTCCAAATGCGGACCTCACAGCCCTTCAAGTGGCACGTCCAGGCTTGCCC
The DNA here is from genome assembly GCA_028564925.1 of Lithobates sylvaticus. Lineage (NCBI taxonomy): Eukaryota > Metazoa > Chordata > Amphibia > Anura > Ranidae > Lithobates > Lithobates sylvaticus. Next base: position 319,787,782 of record CM053029.1, on the reverse strand, counting down.
CCTCTCAATGCCCGCGTGGTCCGGGACCAATATATGGAATACTTTGTGGGTAGGGGGGCCATTGCTCTGCCTGACGATGTGTGAGAGGCATTTTTTAATAAATCTGATATTTTAACCAACCTCTGATTTCTTGTCATTTCAGTCTTCTTTTTAGCTTATTTTACTTTGACATTTTTTCCCTTTGCCTTCGACAGTGGTAATGCACTTTCTGGGCAAAAAGAGGTAACAGTCTCTTCTTCCCAAAAAGTTTTTTCTCATGTGTGTTTGCTACCTAATCTTTGGTCTAGAGAAGGTTTGTCCTGCATAACTGACACCCAAAATACTCCTTTTCAGCACCAGGTGTGACATGTGTGTATTCTCCAAAATGCTGTGCTCCGTGTTTTCGTACAAAGCACTGTGGGTGTCATTTACATAAGTCAAATCCGCTATGCTCTACAAGTGCATTGAAAAAGTTCCCTGGGAAAGGAAATTGCAGTGCAAAGTGGATTTGCCTTTAGTAAATAACACCCATTGCCCCCCATATCCTTTACATTTTACATACATAATGCATTGTTTTATTTAAATAAGGAAGCCACACATTTAGAAAATTTAAAAAGTTTACTTGGAAAACATTCACAAGTGCGTTTACAATCTTCACGCCAAAACTGACAACATCTTGGTTATTTACAACATTATTTACAAAGATTACGCAATTTGTAAAACCAGGCATGGAGCTAAGCAGAACCTATGAAGTAGGAAAGTTCAACTTTGTAAAGTGAAGACAAGATCAGACATGACTATATGTTCAAAGTGTGTTTGATCTTGCCTTCATCACATGGGGGGGGCACCCCCGAAAAGTGGAAATTTGGAACATGCACACAATTTGGTTCTGAAAATGGTCATTAGATGGTAAAACACATGCCTAGAAGCTTCAAAAGTGCCATTTTCCATCATGGGGATGAATGGACGTTTTTTGGGGGTGCAACCCCTTCACCACAACCACTTTCGTAGTTCGTAAAGTGTTTGCACCCCCAAAAAAACGTTGCCATTCATCCACCATGATGGGAGCTAGCACATGTGGACACAATGTGTGCATGTTCCAAATTTCACACAGTTTTTAAGTTGCAAATGTGTTCAGAAGCTGGCACAAATGTGTGTAAATTACTTGGTGCTTTTTCATATTTTTCCTAAAACATCAATGATGTTCTTCAATTTTTGTTGAACATCATTGATGTTTTGCTTTATGTAATCTAGATCTCGATTGCAGACCATTATCTCTCCGATGAGTACGTGGGCACTCTCTGTGGTAAAGTGCGATTTTTCTTCCACAACATCCACGTCACCTAAAAACCACAAACAAAAAAAATGGGGTGTTGGAAATGAGGCAGCCATACATGGATTAGCTTACCAGTAGCTGTGTTCTCCCACACTCACCTGTTGTGGTGACAATTTCTCCAAGTTCGATGATCTCTCCTTCCTCCTCCTCCTCCTCTGCTTCTGCTCTTTCCACTTTTTTGGGAGGTGTTGGTTTGGGGGTTTCCTCAGACGGCCCAAGTTTTCGCTCCCCTATGAGAATGTCCAAAAGGAAGATTTAGCAACACAAGCTATTGAGGGCAGAAATAGGAAGTGACAAACATTGCTTGAAAGTGACGGACACTATTTTAGTTTGGCCAGTTACAAATGTCAACTAAATGAATGAAGTCACTTTGTAAAGGTGCTAAACTGACTAGCTTTTTGGTAGAAGTTTGTGTGATGGAGACCCCCCTCTAGTATCCACTGGAGCACATGTGTGGAAAAGCATAATAAAAAGGGGGTTTGGGTGTCCCAGCACTAGTGCTCTAGAGTCCAGATGGGTAAACAGCTACTGAGTGACCTCTCCTTTACATTGAATAAATTGGCTTTACATTCTTGATGACATTTCTAGTGAGAACAAACTTCCTTTCCCCAAAAAAACACCAAACATCGTATTATAAGTGGCCGAACGATCGAGGTTGCGTACGATCGAATGCACACACACACGACCATGACAGTGGCAGAAAGATCGAGGCTGAGTACGATCGAATGCACAGACGAACCTGAAAGTGGCCATTTTGGAATGTACAACTTGGTAAAAATCAAAACACAATGGAGCAGTATGCAAGCAAGAAATCAAACACAAAACACAACTACTTACTTTTTTGAAGAATTCTCTTGATCTTTCTGTACTGATCGGCCTCCCTCAGTTTCAGGTCTGACCAGCGTTTCCTGAGTTGCTCCTTGGATCGTTGTACCCCAAAATTATTGTACAGCCTCCTCACAACTTTAGACATGATCTTGGCCTTGCGGACATTGGGGTTGAGGTAAGGCCCATACTTCCCATCATAGTCGCTCCTCTTTAATATGTCAACCATCTCCAACATTTCTCCAAATGACATATTGGAGGCCTTGAATTTCAGGTTCCGGGATCGGGACGTTTCTGCCTCCGGACTTTCCTCGTCCTCCTCCTCGTTGGTGGGATATTTGTGGCGCACCTGCTGTGTCCCCGCCATGTGCTCTCCCCACTACGCCGTAAAGAGAAGGGGTGGGGAATAGACGAGAAAGATCGTCAGGGGCGGGCGGAGTTTGAAGCATGCGCAGTGTATATAAAACGTCACACGCCTGTGTCGTAGCCACGATCTGGGAGACGAGGGGAGAGAAAACTCACACGAGACGATCGCTACAAACGAAGGTACAATTTAACGTTGGTACATAACTAGCCTAGACTGATTTGAACTTGAGGCTTCTTTAGGGAGAAGATTAGGAGAGTTTAGCCTGACAGAATTTTGAGGGTTTTGTGTGTTGTTGTGTCTTGCAGAGATTGATATGAAGGGATTCAACGACATGAGTTTTCTCCCCCTCTTCATTGCCAAATACAGGGATTTTCCCATATTGTGGCAGGGTATACACCCACATTACACCAACAAACCAAAGAGGCACGCAGCCCTGGAGGAACTTGTGGAATTTGTCAAGCCAAAGTTCCCCACGGCAACTGTTGATGATATTAGAAAGAAAATTGGCAGCCTGAGGAGTGCGTATATCAGGGAGAGGAAGAAGGTCGTGAAGTCTGAGGAAACTGCAACTTCAGCAGATGAGGTCTATGTCCCCAAGCTCTGGTACTATCAGAGTCTCCATTTTCTGAAGGACCAGGCTGATGTCACGGAGCCAACCTCAACTCCTCCTTCCACGCTTCCTTGCGCCCAGCCCACCCCTGATGAGGCTTCCGAGGAGCAACCTGGGCCTTCAGTCTGGAAGAGGTGGAGGAGCCCAGCTTGTTCCAGGTATAGTAGTTTTGTTACCATTTATGGGAATAATGAATGATGTTCACTTAATTCAGGATCGCCAATTGCTTAGTTCCTAACGTGTTTGACATATCAACAGACAGTGGTGTGGGAGACATTTGGGGCCAGAATCTAAACTGCTGGGCTGAGAATTGTATGGTTTGCTATTTGTAAACATTTTGCACCAGTCACTAGATGAGAATTGTGTGTGTTTGATGAACAAATAACTGAAACTATGTCCCTTTTTCCTACACAGGAAGACCTCAGCCAGGAGGTGGCTGTGGAAGGTGGCAGTCAGGAGGAGGCAGGGGTTAGTGGCAGCCACCAGCTGGGTAGTGGCAGCCAAGAGGGGTCTAGGCCTCGGAGCCTGACTGACACCCAAACCCCTCCCCTCCGCCCTCCGTACAAAAGGGCGAGAAGGGGGGGTTATGCGGCACAGTCAGCGCTCCGGATGATAAGAGAGGCTTCAGACTCCCTACATGCCACACCCGCCGACGAGGAGACCTTTGGCTCGGTGGTTGTCACCAAAATGATGGGTATGGAGGTGGGGCAACGCAACATGTGTGAGGGGCTCATCCTCCATGTCCTAAATAAGGGTAGGGCTGGGGAGATGACCCCAGTCACACATGTTTGCCATAGCTACCATGCTCCACCTCCTCCTCCTCCTCCTCCTCCTTCTGCCACCCCACCAGCACGACAGCCCCAGCGTGCAAGGAAGCGTGGAAGGAAGACCTGAGAGTGACGACCTGCAATCAGTCTGGTCTGACAGAAGATGGAGCCTCTTGTAGTACCAGAGCCTGGGGACCTAGATGGCATCTGCTGCAGTTCCGGATACTTTGGACTTCACGACCAGATTGCACTCCCCTTAATATACGTACTCCTCAGGCCCCCAATTTTCTACGCTTGAACAATGATGGTTGCCGTGGGGGGCCAAGACTTTGCAAATTCCCCAAGTTTCACCATGGCTGCGTTCCTCTTTGGTTTGTTGGTGTGACCTAAATAAAGGTTTTTTTGATTTGAAATAATCATTGACTATTGTGTTTTACTTTGCTACAATGACAGTTTTTCTTTGAGTAGGCTGGTACATTTCACTAATCCTAAAGTAGAATTAACAAGGGGCACCAACAACAAACAAACTCCTAGTAAATGTAAGCAAGAAATACAAATGTAAATAATGTGTTTTTGGTAATTTGAGACACACAACCCCCCTCCAAAAAAAAAAAAACAAAAAAAAACATTCAAATATGTATTCCCCCCCAAAAAAAAAAAAGAAAAATCATGGTAAAAAAATAACAAAGATTCTTTTCCGTTCAGAGTAAAAATAAACATGTAGTGTATAAATGGTGCAAAGTAATAAAGAAGTAAGTTTGTGAGAAGTGCGGGTGAATAGGAGCAGCTAAAAGATGTCATTCTTGTTGCATTGTAAAGAAAAAGAGAATGCGCTGCATTAAAGACATTTTAACATTGCAGCGTGACGAATGTGCTGTGTCGATTAGGAAAGGTAGTTTTACCTGACCGAGCGCTTCCGTCACAGAATTTCTTCTGAGCATGCGTAGCACTTTGTCCGTCGGACAAGCGTACACACGCTCGGATTTGGTGTGATCGGACCGGGTTGACGGGAAATCTTTCCAGCAGGAGATAAGACTTTGTCCGACGGACAAACCGACGAACACTGTCCGATGGTGCATACACACGGTCTGATTTTTCAAAAACCTTGTCCGATCGGACCAAATTGATGAAAAAGTCCGACCGTGTGTATGGGGCTTTAGAGAAAATTCCCCTGCAAAGTCTTAAGGTTATGTTTATGCATAAATCATGTCCTGAGCAATTTACTATTATCGTAAATATATAGTAAAAATATGTTTTCCTTACAGAAATGTGCAATTTAAGGGATACAACGGCAATACTTACTGGCTGTGTTTCATGTAACCAATGACCCTACTTCCTTTGGTCAATCTGAAACTATGTTGTATAATAGTTTTCGGTCAGTTTTATTTATTCACTTTTTATAAACTCAAAAATAACTCAACACACAGCCATTAATGTCTAAACCACAGGCAAAAAAGTGAGTACATCCCTAAGTGAAAATGTCCAAATTGGGCCCAAAGTGTCAATATTTTCCAGCACTACCTTAACCCTCTTGGGCATGGAGTTCACCAGAGCTTCACAGGTTGCCACTGGAGTCCTCTTCCACTCCTCCATGACGACATCAGGGAGCTAGTGGATGTTAGACACCTTGCGCTTCTCCACCTTCTGTTTGAGGATGCCCCACAGATGCTCAATATGGTTTAGGTCTGGAGACATGCTTGGCCAGTCCATCACCTTTACCCTCAGCTTCTTTAGCAATGCAGTGGTCATCTTGGAGGTGTGTTTGGGGTTGTTATCATGTTGGAGTACTGCCCTGCGGCCCAGTCTCTGAAGGGAGGGGATCATGCTCTGCTTCAGTATGTCATAGTACATGTTGCCATTCATGGTTCCCTCAATGAACTGTAGCTCCCCAGTGCCAGTAACACTCATGCAGCCCCAGACCAGGACACTCCCACCACCATGCTTGACTGTAGACACACTTGAGTTTGTACTCCTCACCTGGTTGCCGCCACACACGCTTGACACCATCTGAACCAAATACGTTTATCTTGGTCTTATCAGACTACAGGACAAACGGGGTCGGTTTGAAAATCCAACCCCCTCCAATGAGGACTCTATGGACTGATACTCTAACTTAGTCCGCCCTGATTCTATTTACTCCCAGCACTACTTGCTGGTTGAAAAATTGGAAAATCATTTTCACTCATCTTCCTGGTTCCATAAGAAAATTTCTTGTTTAGACTGGTCCTCTTTTTTTTTTTTTTCAACATGTTTCTTCCAAAATTCTGAATCCTAATAATAACCCCTAACCATTTTTCTTTCCTCTTCAGCAAACCTCTATTAATGAACGTACTAATATACAGACATCTTTCTTTTTTTTTTGTCTCCCCTTGGTTTTTTCTTCAGCAAACCTTCATTAATGAATGTACTAATATACATATAGAAATGTCTATATACTTCTTTTTACATCTGGGTCCTTAATTATAGCTGTCCCTATATTAAATTGTTTTTCTAATTCCCGTGGTCCTCCGGTACTATTCTCCCCTCAGGAATTTCTGGCTGCCCCCTGTACCATCTTCAGGTACCCGTCCAGATTATGCGGGTCCCTGGTGATGGCCTTGGAACCTCCCGGAGTATTTCGTATATGCTCCGTAGACGTTCCCATACCCTGCTTTATTATCTATTCCTATTGTTAATATATTATCATAACAGGGTCGATCGTTTTTTCTCTTCTTACTTTTTCTCTTCATACTTTATTTTTTCCTTTTTTGTTCTCTTTACTCTTTTCTCTCTCCAGGTGGTGAACATGAACCTAGAAGTAAGTCATATTTCTATTATTATAATATCTTATGCTATGCAGTTATGGCCCCTATAAATGTGTTATCTTTGAATGTACAAGGGTTTAATATCCCCCATAAACGCTCAAAAGCTTTAGGCACTTTCCATGCTAAAAAAGCCAATATTATATGTTTGCAGGAAACTCATTTCATAGACAAGGCCCATCCTAAATTCCTCTCATCAACTTATCCACAATTCTATGTTGCCTCAGCTTCGGTTAAACAGCAGGGTACCCTCATAGGTTTCCATCGTAACACTCCATTTACCCTTGTGTCACAACTGAATGACCCCGAAGGCAGATATATATTGATTACTGGTTACGCTCTCTGACGCCCCTATTACGATCGTCTCTTACTATGCCCCCAATAAACGACCATTCGTTTTTTTTGTCTCATCTCCTCCAAATTATAGATAAGCATAAATTCGGTATGTTAATTCTTTGTGGAGACTCTAATACTACGGTATTCCCCTTCTTAGACAAGTCTCCACCGACCCCCAATACGAACACTAACAAGCAGACTCTACAGCCTATGCTTACAGCATATAAATTAGTTGATACTTGGAGAGAACTAAACCCTACCAATAGACGTTATACACATTATTCATACCCACACAAGTCATTCTCCCGTATTGATCATATCCTTGTCCCATCTAGTATGCTACCAGAAATAGTTTCCTCTAAAATAGTCCCAATGCCGTGGACTGACCATTGTGCAGTTTTTACCACCATTGCTTCAACAATTCCCAGATCTCATGATACTACTTGGAACATTAATGATTCACTACTAACTCACCCATCTCATAAACTACTGATTGAACAAGCGCTTTCTGAATACATCTCCTCTAATGATATGTTTCTTCCATAACATTATGGGAGGCCCACAAATCTGTTATTCGAGGACACTTGATTCGTTTAACATCAACACTTAAAAGGGAACGTAAACTTATGTTTGCGAAATTGGATAATGCTTTTAACACATGCCATTCAACTTTTCAATCTTCACCGACGGTTGCCAACCACACAAAACTAGATAAAGCACGACTTGACCTAGACCATTTTTTAACGGACTCCGCGGACAAAATATTACGTAAACGCCAACATATTCACTATCTCAAAGCCAACAAACCCGACACTCCATTAGCACGTTGTTTAAAGACGACACAAAATGTACAGTCCTCCTACAGATTGAAAACTTCTCGTGGCGGATATACCAGTAACCCGGTAAAAATACTTGAAGTATTTCACTCCAATTTATCTAAAATATACTCCCCTAACCAAGACTTTGATGCATCAAAAGCAGATACCATGTTTTCTAATATTAATCTTCCCAATTTAGACCAGTCACAGAGAGATACCCTTGAGTGCCCTATAACTACCTCTGAAGTCCAGATTGCAATAAAACATTTAAAACTCAATAAAAGACCGGGTCCTGATGGGTTTTCGGCACTTTATTACAAACAATATTCACATATTTTAGCACCTATTTTGTCCAAAGCCTTTAACTCCATCCTTGAAAACCACTCCTTTCGTACAGAAACGCTCACCTCCATCATAGTAATGATTCCCTAACCTTACTCTGATACTACCTCCTGGACAAACTATCGTCCTATATCCCTACTCAACATCGATATTAAATTATTAGCTAAAATCCTGGCTACTCACCTTAATAACGTTATAGGGCAGCTAATACATCGCGACCAAACTGGTTTCATGCCAAAAAGACAAGCAGGTGACAATAGCAGACGCGCTCTCCTGCTCATACACGCAGCTAAAACTAGACGTATCCCCTCATGCCTTGTATCTCTCGATATTAGAAAGGCGTTTGACTCTGTTACCTGGCCATATATGCATTACATGCTTCAAAAATGGGGATTTGGAAATCATTTTCTAAAATGGATCTCCTCACTGTACGATAACCCAAAAGCATATATTAAATATGCTGGATATAAATCAGCTACGATGAACATTTGTAGGGGTACTAGGCAGGGCTGTCCCCTATCCCCCTTACTTTTTGCCCTTCTCATCGAACCATTGGCACAATTAATTAGGACAAGTTTAGATATTAAAGGTATTGAATTAGGAGGTTATCAACATAAATTATGTCTCTTCGCTGATGACATCCTCATTTTTTAATCTCATCCACATATTTCTGCTCCAAACTTGCTGAATGTTTTAGATAAATTTGCTACGATTTCTGGACTTAAAGTTAACCCCACAAAATCTAACGTGCTTAATATCTCATTGGAACAAACTGACCTCTCATACCTCCAATCTATCTTACCATTCCATTGGGTTCCCACTCAGTTACCCTACTTAGGTGTTCAACTCACATCTTCACTCAAAGATTTATTCAAGGTTAACTATTTACCTTTATTGAAATTAGTCACTAACCAAATGAAACAATGGTCTTCCCTTCCGTTATCTTGGTTGGGACGAATTAATGCAATAAAAATGACGATTTTACCAAAATTTTTATACTTGTTTAGAGTCTTACCTATCCCAATACCTGCATATTTTTTTAGGATAATACAACGCAGAGTCTTGGCCTTCATCTGGGGAAAAACCAAACCAAGGATTCCAATAACTACATTATACCTTAGTAGATTGAGGGGTGGGCTCGGTTTACCAAATTTTGCTACCTACTATTCGGCTGCACAACTTTCACTTCTTACGAAATACCGTTCAGTAGAAGAACCACCCCTTTGGGTGTCAATTGAATCGGTCGAATGTGACCCTATCTCTGTTGCCAATATATTGTGGATTCATCCCACAGATAGATCACATATCTCCAACCCTATAACGAAGCATTCCTTATTTGTCTGGGATAAATTTGGTAAACCTTCCAACCTTCAGTCTCCACATAATCCTCTCCTTTCCTTCCTCGGGAATTACCCAGCCTGGAAGTATCCAAAATCATTCTCCGCCTGGTCCACCTTCAATTTAACCCGGTTTCATCAAATATGTAATAGTTCCAATATACTAGACTTCCCAGTACTCTGTGACACCCACCGAAATCTTCAGATATCTACAAATCAAAAATTTCTATACTCCTCTTCTTAAAGCTGGTACATCGCTTAATCAAATATCACAATTTGAACGCATATGCAAAAGTGACCCGCATGTTAGAGGCGTAATTTCCGTGTTATATCATCAACTTACTATTCTGCCTAATGATATATTGCCCTCTTATACGGACAAATGGGCTACAGATATGAATCGTGTTCTAGACACTAATGACTGGTCCAATATATGGTTAGCTACTAAAAGTTCTTCTCCGAATTGCTTAGCTCTGGAAACTAACTTCAAAGTTTTGGCAAGATGTGACCTGGTACCTGCCAGAATCGCTAAATTTATTCCGACATATTGTATCAACTGTTTCAGAGGCTGCTCTTCCCCAGGCACTCAATTCCACATCTGGTGGCAATGTCCAGTGGTTCAAGAATTCTGGGAAAACATTTTCGCCATGGCTTCTAAAGCGTTGGAATGCTTTATCCCTCCTGATCCAGCCACGGCCCTCCTTAACTTGAAGCCTCCATCGCTAACCCATACTCAATTCAAACTATTTCTCCAGTTGAGTACTGCTGCTAAACAAACTATAGCTAAAGCCTGGAAATCCAAAACTCTAATAGCAGCAGAAGCCAAACACAGAATGAATAGAGCTCTGACCTTTGCAAAAATGTCAGCTATAGAAGACAATAATATTAATAAATTCAAACAGATTTGGCAACCATGGGTTAAACATTACCTGCCCCCTGACTTTGACCAGTCATTACTGTTACCTCAATAATATACCTGTTAACTCAACGTTTAGCTCCATTAACCTGTTTATTAAGTAATTAACCACCTGGAGAGACTCTCCTCTTCTTCCTCTTTCCTTCTCTCCCTTCTTCTTATACTCTTTCTCTATTCTCTATCTCTATCCTCCTTAATCTCTTTTATGGTTATATGAATCATATATATGGGATTCTCCCATCTTATCCTCATAATTTTAATCTTTTACAACCGGCATGATACGTCTTTCAGGTTGACTAACCAAATGTAAAAGAACGCTGTGATTATTAGGTTGTGATCTTAGTTTGAATATATACAATTTTCTCCTCTTTTCGATATATGCTCTCCATATAGTCTTCTTTGTATATAAATTTTGCCTTTAATCTCTCAACAATACCTTGTTAATTGAATACCTACTTTTTCTAATTGCCCCTACTTTACCACAGTTAGTACCCATGTGGGGTGGTAAAGTAGTCTGGAGGCATGATGATATTGCCCCTAGGTGTGAGTCAGAGACAAGCCCCGTATTCCCATGATACGACCGAATAGGTTTCTCTTTTCACAGTGTTCTTCTGTTATAGATTACACGTTACATTCTAGATTGTGTGGTACTCATGCTTCTAACAATTATTATTGCATTCAAGATATCCCATATATGAATATTAATATATGTTATGTATCTTACTGTTTCTTTTTTTCTGTTTATGTATTGTTTCTGTTTCTTTTTGAAAAATAAAAACTATTGAACGAGAAAAAAAAAAGAAAGGAGAACACATGAAATTAACTTACCCTCTCACACACCACTTATGCAATGTTGTGTGTTTTTAACATGCTTTTTCCTAATTCTTTAGTTATTTAGGGCATTGTATGAACCATGAAGGGTAGAACAAAGGCACCTTTACCACCACAGGCTTAATATGAAATATTAATATAATTTGACTGAATGCTCAGACAATAACATCTGCTGATGCTGAATCTTAGCCAACAATTACTTTTGTTATAAAGGCATAGCAAATAAGAAGATATCAAAAAGAAGAAAAATGTAGCTTGTATTACTGCTTGATAGCTTTTAACAAAATATTTCAGCTACTCTGCATGCCCCAACTGCCCAGATCATGGACAGGCCATGAAATCATGAGTAATGCACAATAAGTGGGAAAAGACACCCAGTATGTTCAGTCAGGGAAAAAATTGAGCTCTTAAATTAGAAATAGCAACAATGCAATGCAAGACTCCAAAGGGATTTAATGATAGTTTGTAATAGTAAAAGCGTCAATGTCAAATGTCATTGAAAGCCACAATTACATGATTTTTTTGTCACTATTTTTTATTGCTGTCCTCTTCTTGCTCAGCAGTATAATTGATTTTTCTAGCATCCTAGTGCAGATTTATGTGTTTAAAACAATTAAGCATATAACTATACTGCTGATCTCCATCCTCTTTGCATCCACCTTCTAATTTTAAAGTGGAGGGCCACCCTGAAAAAAACACGTCATAAAAATGTTAATAAGAATTTAAAAGGAAAAAAAATATATATATATTTTTTACTTACCAGAAATGGCTGTTGCTAGGCAGATCGTCCTAATCTGCCTCTTCTTGTTCCACTGAGCTGTTCGGTCTTCTGCTCCTAGCGCGGTCTTCTAGTGAATGGGGCGCGGTGTGTTATGGGAACTGTGTGTCCCACAACACAACGCGTTCCCCATTCACAAAGCGCTTTGCGACTTGCGCATGCGCAGTAGGAAATGGGCAGTGAAGCCAGCAAGGCTACGCTGCCTGTTTCCCTTAGGTGGAATGGCGGCGCCAGGAAGCGAGACCCGATGGACGATCGGTCTCGGGCGGCCGACATCGCAGGCACCCAGGACAGGTAAGTCTGCTTATTAAAAGTCAGCAGCTACAGTGTTTGTAGCTGCTGACTTTTAATTTTTTTTTTCCCCGCTGGCCCTCCCCTTTAAGCATACACTCCAGGAATGGCTGCATGACATTTCTTAAGATGGTGACAACCATGCTAGTGTAATGTATGTTGGAATGGACTAAGTGTAGTTTACAGGGCCACAGCCTAGGAGCACAATTGCGAGAGAGGGACAAAAAGTTGACATCCTATACCAGAAAGTGTCTTAAGAAGGATCTTCATGGCAGGATCTCCATGTATTATTTTAATAAAAGTGAAAGATTTAAAAACTTTGAAGATGACTTTTGAAATGACTTTAACATTTTAAAGTTTATATGAGATTTTAGTTACTGGGTTTACATAAAGAGGATAAAATGGTAACAAGCTGATTTGTAATCAATCCATATTAATGCATTTCATACATAATTGAATATAGTGTTGACCATATTCAATCCAACTGGCAATACATAATTAAAACAAAAATTGCATCCATATACTCAACTCGTTTCGTGACTCTTTGTTCACTTTTCAGTAGTAGATGCATGTATAGTATCTGTAAGATAGAACATCAGGCATGTACCATACCTAATGGTATCTCGTAATATATGGGGTAATTCCAACCCAAAAACCTGCCAGAAGGGCTCTAATACTTACAAATCAGCTAAGAATAGATATGACAATATTTCCAAATGGTGATTGCCAGGGGAGTCTCACCCAGAAACTGCGGAAGTATGACTCAGCAAGAACTCAAGGGGATAAACACGAAGCAGATTCCACGTTGGTGGGCAATCCATGATGGCACCCAAAGTAGTTGCTATAAAAAGAAATTTAAGTATACATTTAGTGATTAATGAATAATGAAATCGAAATGGGTAATAGGCAACAAAAATAATGTGCAATGCTGGCAACAATATAACAGTGAATAGGGCAAATATAGTGAGTTTGTGAAAGGTGCAGAAAGCTATAGTGATAAAAGTGATATAAGGAAGGGAAAGACACCTAAGTCTCAAAGTTGAGTCCACAGAAAAGGGAATGTGCCAGTAAAAATAAATTGACCACCAAGTGCCCAGATCTGAATATAAAGACAAAAAGTGGGCAGCCAAAGCATAACTCACCAAGAACTTTCAATATACTATTAAATAAATATTGAAGAATAAGCGATAAAGTGCAGCACTGGCTGCAATCTAGCAGTAATTAGAGAAAACACATGATGAGTTTGTGAAAGGTACAAAAAACTGCTGATGATGATATGAATTAAAAAAAAGCTTAAAAAAATATATAAGTGAAAGGAAGTAGACCACCAAGTACCCAAAACCAATTGCAAAGACAAGATATAGGCAGCCAAAACATAACCCAGCATGAATCCAGAACTATAAGCCCAAATATTGCTTCTCAGTATCCTCATGGAAAAAAGCACTCCCATCCGCTTCCACTATTTATCCCCAGGGGCCAATCACCAGTCCTTCCCAACACTATGTGTGTGCAATCATAGAGGGGGAGCTTTCATTATACTATTAAATAAATATTAAAGTCAGAATGGGCAATAAACAACAAAATAAATATACAGCACTGGCTGCAGAAATTGGCGGAAACTCAAAGTACAAAAAGCTGTACCAGGTGGCGTGAAAAAAGAAAAAAGAAAGAAAAGAAAACACCCCTATATACTTCCACTCTGTTTCCAGTGTTTATCCCCAGTCCCTCCCAACACCATGTTTGTGCAGTCAAAGAGAGGAAAACGTTCAACAACAGGTTGGCGTCCACCGCCACAATGGCAACATGGATGCACCGGGGGTGCACCGGTGTGATGACAATGCAGTGCGCTGACATCACACACCAAACGCAGACATGGTGTCCCTCCTCAATGCATCTTAGCTCCCGGAATGAGGCAAACCCCGGCCATCAATCCCAAAACAGAAATGTCATATTAAGATAGTTTACATAATCTGTATAGTAATAAAATAAAATCGAATCAATATATCACAACGTCAGAATAAAGGTGGATAAAGCACCTGGACCTTATGGCATCCACCCACAGATCCTAAAAGAATTGAGCTCTGTAATTTCAAAGCCATTGTATTTAATTTTTAGGGACTCATTAATGATGGGAACAGTACCACTGGATTGGCGCAGGGCGAACGTGGTGCCTATATTTAAAAAGGGAACAAAGTCTTTACCAAGTAACTATAGACCTGTTAGTTTAACTTATATAGTTGGGAAGATACTGGAGCGTTTAATAAAAGACCACATAGATGAGTTCTTGCTGAAAAAACATTTTAAGCAACAGACAGCATGGATTCATGAAAGACAGAAGTTGTTAGACAAACCTGATTTCTTTTTATGAAGAGGTAAGTAAAACCTTGGACAGAGGGGTGGCGGTGGACGTGGTATACTTGGATTTTGCAAAAGCGTTCGATACAGTTCCGCACACACGGCTCATGGGTAAGGTAAAGTCTACAGGCTTGGAAATATCAGTTTGTAAATGGATAGAAAACTGGCTAAATGATGAGGTTTAATGTTGATAAATGTAAAGTTATGCACTTGGGGGCTAAGAATATGCATGCATCATACGTACTAGGGGAGTACAACTGGGAGAATCCAGAGTGGAGAAAGATCTGGGGGTTTTGGTAGATCATAAGCTCAATAATAACATGCAATGCCAAGCTGCTGTTTCCAAAGCGAACAAAGTCCTTTCTTGTATTAAGAGAGGTATGGACTCCAGAGAGAGAGATATAATTTTGCCCCTGTTCAAATCATTAGTAAGACCTCATCTGGAATATGCAGTTCAGTTTTGGGCACCAGTTCTCAAAAAGGTTATCGGGGAACTGGAGAAAAGTGCAGAGAAGGGCAACCAAACTGATAAGAGGCATGGAGGAGCTCAGCTATG